>CM046657.1:22932333-23532333 GCA_025594165.1 Tamias sibiricus | reverse complement strand
GATAAAACTTACATCTGTTTGTATATCACTTCTTACACTAATATTAGGTGTGGTCAAATCTTGCCATGTTGAGCTTTAATATCCTAGAAAACTTGTTGTTAGAATTAAGGATAAATTTATTGCCTCTCAGCTCCAAATATATCCTTCATTGCCTGCTCCATATTAATGTAAAGTGGCCCTGTAAGCATTTTTCTGCTGTCCCTGATCTGTTGTGATGTTAGTATTTGTAAATACGGTACCATGAAACAGGTATTTCTTCCTAACTTAAATATGTTTCTGTGTCCATCTTGTACTGACTATGTGGTCTCCAACAGTGTCCGTGTTTTTGTGTCAGGGGAGATATCCAATGACTCTCATTTCCACTGGGTTTCCCTGACATCTTCATGGGCAATTTCCCATTGTGTTTTAGTGCCATCTCTGCAGGAATATTCCAATGATTCTCATAGACACCCACCAATCATTCTCCAAACTCAGCCTATGCTCAATGTAGTAGGATGTCCTCTGCCCATCTTGGTCCAGCTGCACCCCCAACCTGCTTGCCAGTCCAGACCATAGCTCCTTGTTTACCAGCCTCAGCTTCCCCATCATCCCAATGGGAGGCTCCCAGATTGTCAATACCAGCCAAGTTTCTTGTGTACTAGTTTCCGTCCAGATACTGTGAACTAGTTTTGGCCCAAATAAACACAATGCACTTCTCTACCATTCATTGGACAACAGATATACCATTCCAAAGTACTGGAAGTCCAGCCTAGGGGAGGAACCAACCCTCAAAATGTAAATACATCCTAGACCTTCATCTTTCAGCCTCAAGGCATTCTTATTCCTTTATAATTAATCATATGATATAATTAATAAATTTATGTATACTTTTCCTTTTTAAATCGGAAAGCTGTGTGATCTGTCTTCTGATTTGGACTCCAACTGATACAATATGGAAGACAATGCCAGATTTTTAGAAATTAAATAAATAGCATCTCTTTTTACTATACAATCAATGTTTAATTAACAACCAAATGCACAAAAATCTATGTGAAGGCCAGAGTCCAAAGTAAAAGAATATCATAATACATGTATCTTCCATTATCAGAAGAAAACAACATCTCAATATTGCATATTATAATTTTAATATCAATCGAAATATTCTAGGTTCACGGTTTAGCTTCTAGAGGAATTTCAGGTTTCTAGTTCACTTAAGAATATTTATTTAATCAGATAAAACTTGTGGTGGCAAAAGTATGGAATAGGGGACAATAAGTCTGGATTATAGCTGAGGCTGTAACTTTATGCTTGGGTAAACATCTACAAGTCTAATCGAACTCCTTGTTAGAACTAATATCTTTATCTGTGGATCAAGGAACTTGGACAAAGTTCCGTCTAATACTTCTGAATGTAATGTTCAATGATTCTCTTTAATTGTTATCTGAAGTCACTTTTTTCCTCCAGAGCTTTCTTATTGCATTTTTCACCTCAGCATTTCTGAGGGTGTAGATTAAAGGGTTTAACATAGGGGCTACCATAGTATAAAAGACAGCAACAGCTTTATCAATTGGCAGAGTGGTGACAGGGCGCAGATAGACAAATATGCAGGGCACAAAGAATAAGACAACCACTGTGATGTGTGACACACAAGTGGAGAGGGCTTTGCGTCTCCCTTCCAAGCTATGGTTCTTTAGGGAACGCAAGATGATCACATAAGATACCATCAAGAGAAGAAAGTTAAACAGGCAGATGAAACCACTGTTGGCAGCAACAAAGAGACCGAGGGTATGAGTGTCCATGCAGACAAGTTTCAGCAAAGGGTACAAGTCACACATGAAGTGATCAATGGTGTTGGGGCCACAGAAGGGCAGCCAGACAGTAAAGAGGATTTGAATGGTTGCATGGAGAAATCCCCCAGTCCAGGCCACTCCCACCAGGAGAAGGCAGAGCTTGTGGCTCATGATGGTTGTGTAGTGTAGAGGCTTGCAGATGGCCACATAGCGGTCATAGGCCATTACTGTCAGCAGAATGATCTCAGTAGCACCAAAAATATGTTCTGCATAGACTTGAGCCATACATCCATTAAAGGAGATGATTTTCTTCTCATGAAGGGAGTCCATGATCAGCTTAGGAGCTGAAGAAGAAGAATAAATTGTGTCTATAAAGGATAGGTGGCTCAGGAAGAAGTACATGGGGGAGCTCAGAGCTTGGCTGTTGATAATGGTAACCACAATGAGTAGGTTGCCTGAGAGTGTTGTCATGTACAGAACCAAAAATATCACGAATACTACCTTCTGCATTTTGGGGTTCTGTGTAAGACCTATTAAAATGAATTCAGTCACATTCCTTTTATTCTCCATTTAAGTGGTATAGATGACAAAAACTCCAGGAAGTAATATTTTACCTTTAGAAAAAAGGAAAAAAGAACCATGAAAGAATAATAGTTCAAAATTCTCTCTTTTCTGTACTCCATTATTTCATAAAACTCTGTAGGAATTGGAACTTCAAAGCTTCTCTTAGATGACTCTTTCAGTCTTTTTTGTTTTTTTCTGACTTAAAAATATTCTTATAAGATATAGGACACAGAGAACAAAGAAATTTTATTTCCTAAAGTCAGGGGAGTAATTGCAAAACTTCACTTAAGTATCATTATGATGAAATAAAGTAGTAATCATATTAAACTACAAGATTTTAAAATGTATATATAAAATAATAGGAGTTAAAACCAGATAATAGTCTGTATGCCCTAATTATAAATGTGTAAACATATGACAGGTTAAAAGTTAGTGATAATAGTTATGGAATTAGTATTTGAAGATTGTAGATTTTCTGTCTGTATTTTAAGAACAAATTTCAAAGTTTTCACATAGATTTTATGTAGGTTTTGTTTCACCTATGCTAAACATGGATGTATAAGTTTCCTTTTCCTCATATCCTTGCCAAAAAATATTTTTACTTTGTTTTTATTAATGTTATAATTATACATTATGATATGAATGGAACTGGAGGCTATTAAGTGAAAAAAGCAAGGTAAATAAAATCAAATATCACATTTTGTCTCTCTTATGTGGAAATAGAAAAGGGTAATCTGATTGTAGAACAGGGAGGGAGTACTAGAGGCTAGGAAGATGGGAAGGGAGGCCAAAGGGAAGTTGGATAATGGGTAACAAAATTCAGCAAGAGAAGGAATGAATTCTGATGTTCTACAGCACAGTACAGAGACTGGAGTTCATGATAACCTGCTGCATATTTTATGAGTATCCAGACTGGAGAAGCTTGAAGGTGCCAAATATAAAGAAGTAAAGCAGAAAGGAAATGGCAAATCACCGTGTTTGGACTAGTGCTTAATGTATGCATGTGTTAAAATATCACATAATACTCCCTTAATATGTGTAATTATAACATATTATTAAAAATAAAATAAAAATTCTCTAACATTATGCTGTCATAAAATGAAATGAAAAAAAGTGGTAAGTAAATATATTTTGGATCTTCAGGTATGAGATTACAGGTGACCTTTTCCTACTTTTGACCTTTTCCAAATTTCTACAGCTTGTATTATTAATTTTATGATCAGAAAATAAATAAAAATTTCCATATTTTTTCCTGGAGCAGGCGCCTGTACTTGATACCATGAATTTTTAAACTGAGTAGAATGTATGAAATAACAAACAGCAGCAATGGTAAATTTTCCCATCATAGGAATAGAAAAATATTATATGAATATAATTAAAGTAATAATGGAATGTGTTTATGAACGAGTTGTCACCAATTCACCAAATGGACAGAGGATGAGGGCCTGAATGGGCATTAAGCACTCAAAGACATTCAGAAAATAAGATGAGTCTGCCCCTGTGAAATACTTAGAATCGTTATAAATATCATTTTTAGTCTACCAGCCAGACTATTGAACTCTGGTTCTAACTTCCACAATTAGTCAATAATTCATATGGGTTGTCAACAAGTCAAATTTGAATAACCAAACAAAATCCATTTAATGCAAAGTCTATTTTAATTTCCTTGATGTAGAATGCAAGTATCACTCAAACTTTGAGATAGTATTTAAAGATAACCTTTGCCATTATTAATTCTCACTTTTTCCTAGACTTCTAATTCCTTTTCTTTTTTACCTTTTATCTTTATGTGTTCTAAAAACACCAAGGTTGTGAAGGGTAAGATGCATTGTCTCCACTACATGTGGGCATGATATTTAATTAATGAGGTGCATGGAAAAGTAACCTCTTCCACATGATCCCACAAATGCTTCATTAAGAAGCTGGCTTTGAAGAGACAAGCCCAGGACTGCAGCTTCCCTTCTGGATAGGCCAAAGTACCAGAGAATCCTTCCAGGGCCCAAGAGCCCCTGAGAATACAACCAAGTGAACCTCTAATTGCCAACTCTCCTCTAGAGGAGGCAGCCCTTGGGAGAACCAATGGCTGAATAGAACGTTTCTTTCTTTCTTTTTTTTTTTGTACCATGGATTGAACTCAGGGGGCACTTGTTCACTAAGCCCATCCCCAGTCCTATTTTGTGTTTTATTTAGAGACAGGGCCTCACTGAGTTGTTTAGCGCCTTGCCACTGCGGAGGCTAGCTTTGAACTTGCCATCCTCCTGTCCCAGCCTCCTGAGCTGCTGGGATTACAGTTTCTATAACTTCCTGGATGTCTGTGTCAAAGGTCAGATTTCACAGTCAAAACCAGACAGAAAACCCTAAACTGAATTTTTCATCTTCATTATTTACTTATTTATTCAGTGTCTTATAAATCTTGAAATAGTCTGAATATATTGAAGAACAAATTTCATTTTCCTTCTTTTTCTCCACTTCCCACAGAACAGATGCAAATGTACAAACCAAGTAACTCAGTTTTATGTTAAAATTGATGTTCTTGGTGTTAATTAGCATGCTCATATTCTTTTTCCTGCCTACTCCCCAAACCAGTAGTGTATCTATTAATACTTAAATCTTCTAATACCAAACCTGAACTTCCATAAAATGGTCCTTAGACTGTAATTGACAGGCAAGAACCTAAGCAGAAAAAAAATTCTTCCCACACAGAGAAAACTTTGTTACTTGTTTAAATTCCATACACTTAAATATTTTGTAATGAAACTTTATATAACTCTGCTTTATCCCTTTTTAATAGTATGCAGAGACTTATTTTTCAACCACATATTTCCTATTTAAGAATTTTTATTGTTTGTCATTTTCTCAGCATGATACTAAATGGTTTATATGTATTTTTTAAAGTTGTTCTCAGGACAATGCTGAGATTGGTACACAAGAAAAGGAAACTGTAGTTAGAAAAAGGTAAATGACTTGCCCAAAGTCATACTGATAAAAACCACAGGAGCTGTATTCAAATACAGACTGTCTGTCAATATCTTTAGCACTCCACTCAGTGCCTCTAACAGATCCATTTTACATCTAGAGATCAGCTGTGCCAGAGTTTGCATTAGTACCTAAAGCCACCACCTGTAACCACAGGAAATCCATGCAGTCATTTTGCTAATCTATGAAATGTAGTGTCAGATGTTCATTTGTTTACATTTCCATTGGACAAGCCTCTAGAATTGTTTTAAATCAGAAGTCCTCAGTTACCTTGCATTTGATCAAATTAATCACGTTTTAAGGGTGACTAAACTAATACCAGACAGGTCAAGTCTTAGGAAACATAGTTAATAGATTAGTGGCAGAGGACAAGAAGAACCAAGTCTACTAATACCTAACACAAATTTTTTCCACCACCATATCTTGCCTTCCATAGGATGCCATGAGGTGAGTATATACAAAGAAAAATAACCTTAAGGTGACAGAGAATTACTTTCAATTCATATTTATTAATACCTGTATTGACTCTGTAAGAAAGAGGGCTGGGCCTGGGTTCAAGGGTACAGGAATTGATTCAGGTCCACTGAAGCAAAAACAAGCTCCTGCTGGATTAGAACAATATCTGAGAAAGTTTGATAAAGTTCATAATTAAAAGTGTCTCTAGGTCGGACTTTAATCAGATTTCCAATCACAGCACAAGGCACACTGTTTCCTGGCAGAGTCTCTATTTTAATGCATTTGCCTTTTGGATCTCAGTTTGGGAATTCAAGGATTCCTTTGAAAACCAGGATTCAGATGCTGTGCCTCTTCCTCCCATGCTAATCTGTCTTGACTAGAATGAAGGTTACATCTCCTACCTCAGCTCTACCTTTTTTGTTTTTACCTTTTTTTGTTCTCAGTTACATCTCATCATATCCCCCCTGAAAAATACAAGGTGAGTTTTTCCTTCTGTTTAATCCCTGGGAAAGTCAGAGCATTGTTTCAAGAAAACTAGTGATTGAATATACATAAACCAATCTGAATTTTCAAACCACCATCTCTATGTCCTACCTATGGAGGAAATCCCCAGGGACCCAACCAGCTACCACACTATCTCCACACTCAAAAGCCTAGAAATCGACTCCAGATTCTATAAATTAGAAGCTGATAAATTGTAGATTATCCACATCTACCGTTTATGAGAACAAATACTTCTGCAAAATATACTAAAACATATAACAGGGATCCCTCATCACATATCAGAAAGTAATTCTTCAATGTTTTTAATTACAAACACCTTGGAGGAAAATGGAAATACAAGAAACTGGATTAAAATTCATCAATTCTAGATAACTTACTGTGATTGCATCTGTGGTTCAGAAACACAAAGTAATCATTATATGTAGCTATCAAAACAGTATTTTTTGTCATGTATATTTTTCAAATCCTTATCCAGTAGACAATATACTGGAAGCGGAAAATGTCAAGATGTCACAGATTTCTTCAAATGGATCCAGCAAGTATTGTCAAAGCTCCAGTACCTTTGAAACTCATGTCAAAAAGGGAGAGGAAGGAAGGAAAGAAAAAAAGAAGGAAGGAAGGGAGAGGAAACTTGAAGTCCTTGGCTGCTGAAGAGAGTCTCCTTCTCCTGTACCTAGATCTATAGTTATAGAATAAGAGGCACAAACATTTGTATCAATTATTCCACCCTTAAGATAAGAAAATAACTTCTCTGGAATTGTAGTGTGCAGGGAGGGACCTGAGAACTTTATAAGTGACGCAGCCTTCTAACTAAGGCTTCTGCCCTCCCAGGAATTAATTATCTCTGTTTTTCAAATATTCTACCTTAGAAACATATATTTAGGAGTATTTATCTATAAATAAGCCATTTTCACCTTATTAGATCTTTCCCTGCACTTTAATTTGCTACCAGCCTGCATTTCTGGTCTGGAATATTGTGTGATAAAAACACTACTCCACAAGCCCTGGAGTATCATAAACTGGGACATGAAGGACTCTCGATGCCGTGTGAATAGCAGCATGGGGTTTCACTCGAGTGCCCTCCCTGAGGAAATTTCCTCACCATCCTAGGTCATGGAGGCGGTTGAGACACTGAGTCAATTTCTCAACAGGTATTCACCCGGAGAAGTATTTTGTCCATAGGAATGAACCATAAATTCTATACTCTTTCAGACAGAGTGATATATAGAGTTGAAAGCTAAAAGGAAGCTAAAATTTGGGTGCCAACTTTTATGGCATAGAAACAAAGTCTAGAGCCTGTCCTGCCCACCTTGGAGATGCCATCCCGGCTGGTGACAGCAGGGGAACAAGCCCTGGCCTTCAAGAGTTCCAGCTAGGCCCTCCAGATGTGCTTTCCCAGCTTGTCCCGCCCACCTTGGAGATGCCATCCCAGCTTGGGAAGGCAGGGGAACAAGTCCCAGCCTGCAAGAGTTCCAACTAGGCCTGCCCTCCTCAGAGACACGATTCCTGCTCAGGTCAGCTGGGGAACACACTCCTGCCTACAAGAGTTCTAACTAGGCCCTCCAGGCATGCTCTCTCAGCTCAGCCCACCCACTCAGGAGCCACAGGTATTTTCCACCTCTGCCTATAGGTCATGGAACAGGCCCCAGGCCCAGGAACAGGGACTATTACATGGAGATACCCATCTTTTGTTTCTCCTACTAACACCCTAATTCCCATGATTACCCTCTCACTAGTCAAATAATCTAATACCTCTATCTTCTCACATCCTACCTCACAAACGTTTTAGCCAACCCATAAGTCCCTCCTTCTACCATTAGATACTGTGAACCACCACACAAAAATACTGACTAAATGGTAGAAGATAATTGATCTCATTATTTATGGTTAAAGTGTCAAAATTGTAAATATAAAAATAGAAACTAACTGATATATGGCAATACGTTGGGTACTTTGAATGCTATAATATTGATCTTTCCATTAAAAGTGAGGCATTGGGTAACCTGTAGGGAAGATATAAAACAATAGGATAGAAACAGTAATACCTCAAACTTACACTCCAAGAGGAGAAAACACATACATATCATTAAATAACAAGGTAGGAAAATGCCCCAAATAAACCAAGATACTACAGCAATAGAATGCATAGAAAGCACAGTAGGTGAAATGTCAGAAAAGGAGTTGTGAATATACATAATTAAAATAATTTGGGATTTAAAAAATGACCTAAGTGAGCAGATACAGGCAAAAATTGATCTCTCCAACAAAGAGATAAGAGATCAAATACAGGCAACCATGGATCACACCAACAAAGTGATAAGAGAACAAATCCATGTAGCAAAAGATTACTTCAAGAAAGAGATAGAGAGTCTGAGAAAAAAGCAAACAGAAAGACTTGAAATGAAAGAAACAATAGGCCATTTAAAAAACTCAATAGATCTTATCAACAATAGATTGGATCACTTGGAAGATAGGACGTCAGACAATGAGGACAAAATACATAATATTGAAAATAAAGTTGGCCACACAGCAAAGACGGTAAGAAACCATGAACAAAATATCCAAGAAATATGGGATGCCATCAAAAAAACAAACATAAGATTTATTGGAATTGAGGAAGGTGCAGAGAATCAATCCAAATGAATGCAAAATCTCTTTAATGAAATAATATCAGAAAATTTCCCAAACAAGAACGAATTTGAAAACCAAATACAAGAAGCATATAGTATGCCAAATGTACAAAATTACAACAGATCTACACCAAGGCATATTATAATGTAAATGACTAGCTTACAAAATAAGGATAGAATTTTAAAGGCCATAAGAGAGAAAAATCATATAACCTATAGAGGAAAACCAATTCACATCACAGCAGATTTTTCAACCCAGACCCTCAAAGCAAGGAGAACCTGGAATAACATATATCAGGCTCTAAAAGATAAGGGATGCCAACCAAGAATCTTATATCCAGCAAAATTAAGCTTTAGATTTGATGATGAAATAAAAACCTTCCATGATACACAAAAGCTAAAAGAATTTACAATAAGAAAGCTGGCACTACAGAACATCCTTGGCAAAATATTCCATGAGGAGGAATTGAAAACAACAATGAAAACCTTCAAAGGGAAGAACAACAATAAAGGAAAACTAACCATAGGAAAAATAAAGTCAAGATAAATACCAAAAATAAAATAGAATTAAATAAAATGACTGGTAATACAAATCATATATTAATAATAACCCTGAATGTTAATGGCCTAAACTCACCAATTAAAAGACATAGGCTTTTAATTTGGATTAAAAAAAAAGACCCAACAATATGCTGCCTTCAAGAGACACATCTCATAGGAAAAGACACCCACAGACTGAAGGTGAAAGGATGGGATAAAATATACACTCACACAGACTACATAAGCAAGCAGGGGTTTCCATCTTCATATCAAACAAAGTAGACTTCAAGCCAAAGGTAATCAAAAGAGATAAGGAAGGGCATTTCATACTACTCAAGGGAATCATACACCAAAAAGAAATAACTGTCATAAATATATATGCCCCAATTAACAGAGTATCCACGTTCATCAAACAAACCCTTCTCAAGTTCAAGAGCCAAATAGACCACAACACGATAATTCTAGGTGACTTTAACACACCACTTTCACCACTGTATAGATCTCCCCCCCCCAAAAAAAAAGCTAAACAAAGAAACTGTAGCACTCAATAATGAAGGAGCCCTAATTAGGAAGGGCTGTTGTAGCTAGCTGGAAGCCATAAGTTCCACCTGATATGTATGTGACGCACATGTAGGCACCCGCAAACCTGAAGGTATATAACCGGGTGAAAGCGGTCCGAGTTAGGAGAACGGAGAATTCAGTCAGCCGGGCAGTCACTCGGTCGGTCAGAAGAATCAGAGCGGCCAGAACGTAGGCAGAGCGGTTACAGAAGAGAAACCAGATAGAAGACAGAAGAGAAACCAGATAGAAGAAGTAATGACTGGTCAGAGTTAGGCCGAGGCTCCTGAGGAAGACAGAAGACAGAAGAAAGAAGAAGGAAGAAAGAAGAGAGAAGAAAGAAGCTCTAATCTTTCTCTAAGCTAAGCTCTATCTTTCTTTCTCTCTAAGAAGAGAAGCTCTATCTTTCTCTCTAAGAAGAAGCTAAGCTCTATCTTTCTTTCTCTCTACAAGAAGAAAAGCTTGCTTTAATCTTTCTCTCTAAAAATCTTTCTTTCCCTCTCTAAGCTCTAAGAAAGTAGAAGTAAAAGTAGTAAAAGCTCTACTCTGCCTCCGAGATTTTTTCCCGGGTTTCGGTACCAGGTAGCTTACACAATAATACAATCAATAGCTTAGATTTGAGTGATATATAGAGAGTATATTATCCATCAATGAGTCAGTACACTTTCTTATTAGTAGCACATGGATCATTCTCTAAAATAGAGAATATATTATGCCATAAAGCAACTCTAAGCAAATATAAAAAAACAGAGATACTACCCTGCATACTATCAGATCATAATGGAATGAAACTAGAAATCAATGATTAAAAAAAAAAAAGAAAAAAAAAACCTATTCCAACACCTGGAGACTAAATAATATGCTATTGAATGAACAATGGGTTGCAGAAGACATCAAAAAGGAGATTAAAAAATTCTTAGAGGTAAATTAGAAATTATTTTGAAAATATATCCTCCAACAAAATAGAAAATAATGAACACATTGACAAATTTCTAGAAATATACAATATGCCCAAACTAAATCAGGATGACATACACAACTTAAATAGATCAATTTCAAGCAAATAAATAGAGGATGTCATCAAAAACCTACCAACCAAGAAAAGTCCAAGTCCAGATGGATACACAACCGAGTTCTACAAGACCTTTAAAAAAGAACTAACACCCATACTTCTCAAACTATTCCATGAAATAGAAAATGACAGAACCCTTCCAGACTCATTCTATGAGGCCAATATCACCTTGATTCCAAAACCAGGCAGAGACAAATCAAAGAAAGAAAACTTCAAACCAATATCACTAATAAATATAGGTGCAAAAATCCTCAATAAAATTTTGGCAAATTGAATACAAAAACACATAAAAAAAATAGTACATCACCATCAAGTGGGGTTCATTCCAGGGATGCAAGGTTGGTTCAACATAAGGAAATCAATAAATGTTATTCACCACATCAATAGACTCAAAGATAAAAATCATATGTGCTGGGGGCCAGCCCCAGTCAGGGGGTACAATGCGAGCGCTCAGCGAAGTACGGAGGCAGAGATGCAGCGATGGGGAAAATAACACACCGACACATGAGTCAGGCTGTGGAATCTTCTGCTGGCTTATTTTCAGTTTGTACAAGTATATAAGCAACATTTCTTGGCATTACACATCCTTTTACATCATAAAACTTAGGAAAGAGGTTGAATCATTTACTGATTACGTATCAGACATACATGTTTCGTACAGATGGAGAGTTACAAGAACTGTACGTAACTATCTGCATATTTGTTATAATTTTTACCTCATATCTCTAACTTAGTCATTCTTTCTGTATACTGTTTGAACTTGTTTGATAAAAGTCAACTCTCTCTATCTGGGATTCCAAAGCACTGTTGTTTTTCTTTTATAGCAGTTGTTTATAAAACCTAGAAGCAGGGCAAGGCTGAATGTTAGCTTATGGAAGACTTTTTGCTCTAAGGGATTTATATCTACTTTAAAAGTAAGAGAAATTTATTTTTAATCACAAAAAGACTCTTAAAACTTATTAACTAGAAATTAAGTACTTATAGAAAAAGGTTTGTGTTACTCTTTTAAGAAAAGATAAATGTACAGAGTTAGTCTGGATCTAAATAATTGAAATAGCAATACCTGGTGGCCATATATGTGAATAAAGAACTGAACAGCAAGTAGAAGTCAAAGTTAACTCTTTGAACACCATAATATCTTTCATGAAAAAGGAGAGGGCTTTATAGAAAATGCCACAACAATCCCCCCCCTTTTTTTTTTGATTAGAGAGAAGCATATAGGGAAGCATAGAGAATGTGAGCAGATCACATTGGAGAAACAGCCTTTAGCCAATCTTTGTGGTGGTTTGATTCTTCATCATAAGTCAGGGCAGCATCCCTGGGCCAGGCTAAGTCCATATATCAGGAAGTCATATTTTTGGCTGATGTGTTCTAAAAGTTCCCAACATTTCTTTTTCCCCGTTTCCACTGATGGGAGGTTAATCATACTCGAGAACGTGCCTGTCTTAGGTTCCCTCCCTCTGGAGGTGTTACCTGTCATGGGCTACCATCCTAGCACTTCCAATGGGCTTACTCAAGGCCGGCCAGGCTGCGGTGGCTGGGGGGAAGGCATGGGACAGAACAGTCGCCTTTGGGAAGGCTTCCCACGGTTGATTTAGACTTCCACATCCTGTTGAGGACCGTGCCCTAGTTCATAGGGCTCCCAATCATCATTGTTGAGGGCAGCATAATGTTGGCGGACCATCATAGGCTGTACTGATCTTGTCTTATTCTCAAGGAAGATGCCACTAAGATGTAATAGAAAAATCTGAAGAAGATTGGAAGAATAAAGCACAAAAGTATTATAAACAGGACAGTGAAACTAAGATTTATAATATATGACCACCAAGAGCTATTAAAAATGGCTTATTTTACATTATTAAACAGATCTGTAGCGAAGTGTATAGTGGAATCTGTAGCCAGATAAGCATGGCTGATATCACTTATTCGCTTTTGTAAAGAGTTAATATCTGGAGCAATATCTGAATTATTCCAGATTCCCATCAAATGGGATTTGACTTTGATCTAATCATGCTCAGAGTCATTATATCTTAATGGAGTAACACAAATCCACTTATAATTAATATGACAGTTGGCTGTCATATGAGTCTTTATATTTTGGATTTGACTGCTGATATAGAGAATTGCTTCTCCTAAAGCATTTATCTTGATTTTTAATTTTCTATCTATTTTTCCTGTATAGCCATAGCTGTAGAAACATTATGGGATAAAGTATTTACATGATTAGTTGTACGAATTTCCTTAACTAGGGCATTACAAGAAACAGCAATAGAGCTTATAATTTTTATAAGAGTAGTTATTATTAATATTATAATAGCAATAAATCTTTTTGGCCTAATCAATTTGTTAAGTCTTTTTAGAAATTAAGTATCTTTATCATAATAATAATTTTTATTTAACGTTATAGGAAGTATAACATTAGTAGATTGATATCTTAATATAAAAGTAGTAAAGTTTTTAGGCAAAGAGGCTCATAAGTAGTCTGTTACCAATGTACTATTTGTAATTATCAGTATATATATATCATTAATTATTTTATTTATAGATTGATTATTACTTATTAAAATGGTATAAAGAGTATTTATATAAGTTTTGACATTAAAAGCCTTAGGTGTTGAGTCAGGTCTAATTAATAAAACCATATTAGTAGCTGTGATTAGCCAAAGTAGATTTAGAGAATAGACTGTTTTTTCATTAGGTAATTTACTCTTAAAAAATGGGAGTGATCTATCTAGAAGAGAACCATCTATGAATGGGAGCATCAGCAAGAATTTCTTTAGTCTGAATAAATTTGTTAGTACTAGATTACAAATGACTTTTATAATTAGAATCTAGAGATGAAGCTGACCAACTAAATATATTAGCATTAGATGACATAGGTTGAAAAACTTGTCTTTGTTATAAAACTATATTTAATTCAATGAGGAAATTTTTCTTAAGGATTAATTATAGTAATAAAAATATTTTTTTACTAGTTTTTAGCTCATATGGGTTAATAGCCTTAGGCAGAGTTTTATTAACATAAATAGCAAGAAACACCTTTTTAGAGGTTAAATGGTAACCTCTTAGCAGCAACCAGGTGCTGTGGCTAGGTGGTTAAATTTTTATTTGACTCCAAGAAGGCAGTGTCGATGTTTGTGTTTTGCTCTTGCATTCGGGGTGTCTTCCGTGGGTATAGCTGGCATTGAAACCTCGTCTCAGAAGATGATCAGGGATCCATAGAGGTGTTGAAGTTTCTGTAGAAAAATATAAGCATAGCCTCCACCGACCGGATGTCAAAAGGACATCAGGTTTTTTCTATTGACTTGTTAAAAAAGCCTTTTTATTTTACTAGAGGCTTGTTAGTTATTTACAGTACTCTTAATTGGAACAGTTGAAACTCTTGAGCCTTTGTATATAGAGAAATTTTTTACAACCTTTATATATAGAATTACATATATATCTGTTAACCATTTTATAAGAACACAAAGTTTAAGTATATAGAATTATACCTGTTGGAACTTCAACCTTTTTCAGTGATGATAAAGTAACTTAAAATCTCTTATTTTTAATTTTTTAACTTATGAAAACAACTAATAATGTTACTTGTAAGCATACTTAATAGTTAGTATATTAACCTTATAAATTAATTAGAAGTCTAACAAACAAAGTTACTTATAGATGAGTAATCTTATGTTAAATTTGTTTTACTTTTACTAAAATATCAGACAAGTGTAGTACATAGTATTTTTTTTTTTTTTTTTCTTGTTGAGAGAAGGGATATTAGACCTAACATTATATTAGTTTTTTTTTTTTTTTGTTTGACCACCTAGAAAGAATTGTGAGTTAAGCTTCATTTTAAAGACACCTTTATATTTATTTGTTTATCTAATATAAATTTAACCTTTTAAATCATGTGAATTAAAGGTATTTGGATCCATTCATAGAGATTTTTATGAGTGCTCATTATCTATTTATCAATCTTATATTACATTTATGACACATGGACATAGACATACAACATATAACACAAGTGTGCACACATAACACAATAGCAAAAGCCTTGTAGCTTTTTGTAGATGAATATCCATTGCAATGGTACAGATGTACAAAACTTTATATTTGAATAAAAAATAAGACTGATCTAAACAATATTAACTTAGGTGTATAAGATTAAAATTATGAGCTCAATATATATATATGTATGTATATATATATATTGAATTTAAGAAAAAAGTGTTTTTAGAAATGATCGGCAGGTAACAAAAACTCAGGTAAAAAGACACTTTTACCTTATTTCTTCTTTTAGGATTTAAGCTTGATGTTTTTCCATTTGCACTTCAATGTAAGTCTTGGTTGAGATCTGGAAGGGTGAAAAACTGCCATTTTTGTTAGTTTTATAATATTAAACATTGATCTTTTAGTTAGATGGTCAGCAAAAACATCTTTTGTACTTAAAGAACTAGAGAGATTAGAATGTCCCTGGACATATCTTATAAAAGAAAAATTATTTACTCTTTGATGAATTAAAGACTGTAATTTTAAAAGACTATATATTATAGAATGACTGAGATGATAAAGTAGAAGTCTCAATAGCAGGAAACAAATTAACAATATATTGAAAATCAGTATACAAAATTAAATGCTTGAGGCACCTTTTCAAAGGCAGTAATGATTGCTATAAGTTCAGTTCTTTGAGCTGAAGTCTCAAAGTTTTGTTGCACTATAGTCATATTATTGTCAATAACAGTAACTGCAACTCCATTAGATGATCCATCAGTAAATATTAATGATGCATCTAATATTGGCTTTTGAGAATACTTTTTAGGAAATATAAATTCAGCTTTAGAAATAAACTGTAACAATGGATGATTAGGTAGAAGAAACAAAATTTCTCTATAAAATCCCTGCAATGCTATTGTCCAATCATCATTAGTATTTAGTAAAAAGTCTAGATGATCTTTTTTATATGGTATAATTATAGAAGAAGGGTCTTGTCCAAACAACTCTCTACTTCTAAGTCTTCCCTTGCATATTAAATAAGAGACCTGAGTAGGATAAGAAATATTAATTTTTCTAGGAGTGGATGGTAAATGAATCCATTCTAAAGGATCATTTTGCCATTAGCACCCTGTGGGAGTAAATGGAGTTCGCAATATAACTAAAAGCCAAGGTTTAGAATAGTCAACTCGTTGCAAATAACGTCCCATAATAGCCTTTTCTACTTTTCGTATAACTTCCTTTCCTTGAGGGGTTAAAACACGAGGAGGAGAGGTAGGAAGAGAATTTCCATGTAAATTTTCAAATAAAGGTTTCAAATCTGCAGTAGTTAGCTTTAAATAAGGTCTAATCCAATTAATATCACCAAGAAGTCTCTGAAAATCATTTAAGGTTTGCAAATTATCTGCTCTTAATTGAATAGCTTGAGAAGTAACATTTTCAGAATTTATTAATCTCCCTAAATAAGAATAGGGGGGTTGGGTTTAAATCTTTTCAGGAGCAATAGTAAGCCCCCACTTTTGTAACTGTTCTATCATATAATGTAATACTTTCTGTAAAGTCAAGGAGTCAGAATGCGCTAATAAGATATCATCCATATAATATATCATATAGCAATCAGGAAATTTCTGTCTGGTAGAAGTAAAGCATTATCAACATATTTTTGACATAAAGTGGGACTATTTTTCATCCCTTGAGGCAAAACTTTCCATTGGAACCTCTGATAAGGTCTCTGCAAATTGGGTGAAGTGAAGCTAAATGCAAACCTCTTACAATCTTGTTTACATAATGGGATAGTAAAAAAGCAATCTTGTAAGTCAATGACTATAATATTGTAATCATTAGGGACTGCAACAGGAGAAGGAAAACCAGGTTGTAAACTTCCCATAGTTTCCATAGTTTTGTTAATAGCTCTTAAATCTTGTAAAAGTCTCCATTTTCCTGATTTTTTTTTTATCACAAAGATTGGAGAATTCCAGGGGCTATTAGATGGCTCAATATGTCTTAATTGTAATTGAATTTGTACCAGATGAGAGGCAATGTCCAGTTTTTCTTTAGTCAGGGGCCATTGATCTACCCATATAGGGTTATCAGATTTCCATGTGATAGGATCTGCCTCTAAGGAGACAGTAGCCACTGAGAAAAAAAGCTGTTCTGGAGAAGTGACATGATCAGTTAAAACTAAGTTCATTTGCTGTAAAATATCTCTTCCCCATAATGTAAAAGGAGAGAAGGAATAACATATGGCTGAAAAGTGCCTCCTGTGTTCTCAAATTTTCAATGTAAAATCTGAGAACTTTTAGCAACATTAGATGTAAGCCCCAATTCAATAAGGGTTGAGGGGGCTAAGTCTAATCCGACACTACCCTCAGTTGCCCTGGCCAAGTTGTTAATTGAAGGTTTATTATCAGGGGTGTCTACCGGAAGAATCCCTGTTCTTTGGTTGGGCCCCGGGAAGGCCCATTTGCCCATTTTTTTGGCTCCTGAGAAGAAGAAGAAATTAATTGTCCTTCTTTATCATATTTTGACTTGCATTCACGAGCCCAATGAAAACCTTTTTTACATTTTGGGCATATAGTTTTTGGTTTATTAACCTTCTTAGCAGAAGGGCAGTCATGGCTAAAATGTCCAACCAGTCTGTTGGGGCTGCTGAGTTATGAATGGGGCCGAGTTCTAAGCTACCCCCCTTTTGGGCCCTAAAAGGGAGTTTTCCCTCTGCCCGCAGAAGGAAAATGTAACTTACCCGGCGAGGGTGGACCTAAGGGCAAAAATATCTGGGTGAACCTCTGTCTGGTGAACAGAAAAACCATGCCACACCCAGGGAGTTTTGTATAGCAAGCGAGAATCCAGAAACTCAGATTTATTGACCAGGCACTGAACTTAAATAGGCCTAGAACTAGCCAATCAGCCAGCAGAACAGTTCAGTCTCTCACGCTACGTCATAGCCACACCCCTTGGCTCAGCCCCGGTCCTACTAGGGTGTGGTAAGCAGCCAAAACCCTTCCCCTTGGCAGACATGGAGTCCCAACACCGGTCCACAAGAGAAGCAATGTCCTTTAGACATTGTAGTAAGAAACTTATCAAGAACAGGAGATGAACCATATTCTTTTAGAAATTGAGAATAAGGTTGGCCCTTTAAAGCAGCAGCAGCAGCAGCAGTTTTTTATGTTTTGGATATGAGCTGGAGTAGAATTTAGAAAGAAAAGTCTTTTTAGTAGTAGCTTTATCTTAGAGCAGCTTTTTGTCAGCGAGAGCTGGACTTGCAGTGTAAATGAAGTTTCACTTTTATCAACATAGAAAAGGTTAAGCCTTGTTGCCAATTAAAAAGAGTTATCTATTTTGCAGCAATAGAATCAACTAGTTTGTAAAGTATAAGGGGAAGTCGAGCCGAAATCTTTGATTGCAGTTTTTAACTCTTTAACCATTTTAAAGGAAAGTGGCTCTCTCAAGAGGAGTTTGTTTTGGCTTTATTATCCTATCTATAAGGCAAACTGATTTAAGAGCAGGATTTAAAATATCTTTAAGTAAAATATCTTTAAGTAAATTTTATAAGGAAAAAGTATCTATTGGGGCCCTTTTTGGCCCATGATGATCATAATAAAGTTTTACTTTTCCTCTCAGCTTTATCCATGTATCTAAACTTAAAGTTCCTTCTTCAGGAAACCGAGAAAAACACTCTTGGATAATAAATTGTCTCAGCTGCTTAGACGTAACAGCAGCACCTATCTTATCAAACATCTATTTAACAATAAAGAATCTTCTTTCTTAAGACTTCTTTATGGCATATGACTTCTCAATAGTTCTGTGATTATCTTACCCTTCCTCACTCCGCTTATCTCTACTGAGAAGTCCGCGGCACTTCAGGTAAGAAGCTTGTTCTCTGCCTAAATCTCTTTAAAAATACTTTAAAGGTAAATGAACTTACCGGTTCTGTTGTCCCATGTTTTGGGCGCCATTTGCTGGGGGCCAGACCCAGTCAGGGGGTACAACGCGAGCGCTCAGCGAAGTATGGAGGCAGAGAAGCAGCGATGGGGAAAATAACACACCGACACATGAGTCAGGCTGTGGAATCTTCTGCTGGTTTATTTTCAGTTTTTACAAGTATATAAGCAACATTTCTTGGCATTACACATTCTTTTACTTCATAAAACTTAGGAAAGAGGTTGAATCATTTACTGATTACATATCAGACATACATGTTTCGTACAGATGGAGAGTTATAAGAACTGTATGTAACTATCTGCATATTTGTTATAATTTTTACCTCATATCTCTAACTTAGTCATTCTTTCTGTATACTGTTTGAACTTGTTTGATAAAAGTCAACTCTCTCTATCTGGGATTCCAAAGCACTATTGTTTTTCTTTTATAGCAGTTATTTATAAAACCTAGAAGCAGGGCAAGGCTGAATGTTAGCTTATGGAAGACTTTTTGCTCTAAGGGATTTATATCTACTTTAAAAGTAAGAGAAATTTATTTTTAATCACAAAAAGACTCTTAAAACTTATTAACTAGAAATTAAGTACTTATAGAAAAAGGTTTGTGTTACTCTTTTTAAGAAAAGATAAATGTACAGAGTTAGTTTGGATCTAAATAATTGAAATAGCAATACCTGGTGGCCATATATGTGAATAAAGAACTGAACAGCGAGTAGAAGTCAAAGTTAACTCTTTGAACACCATAATATCTTTCATGAAAAAGGAGAGGGCTTTGTAGAAAATGCCACAACACATATGATCATCTCAGGCTGAACTGGGACCTCCCTCCAAAGACTTTTAAATGTATTATGTCAAATGTTTTTGTTTGCTTAGTGTGCTTATTTCTGTAGCAAACCTTATTTATTAATATAGTTGGTGGTTTTTCATCTTTTGGTACTTAATTTATGTTCTCTCAAATTTGCAACAAATATTTCCAGAGTAAGAACAATGTTGAGTCCCGCTGACCTCTGCTCTAGCACAGCCAGGCCCAGGTCAGCATAGGACTGCCTTGCTGACCTCCGCCAGAACCTAGGCCACCCAAGGACAGCCCCGAAGACCTCTGCTCGAACGCAGGCAGGCCAAGGACAGCCCTGCTGACCTTTGCCCAAGCTCAGGTGGCACAAGGACGGCCATACCAACTTCTGATCGAGCACATGAAGGCCAAGGACAGCTCCTAGGACCTCAGCTGGAGCTTGGCCAGGCCCAGTTTAGTCCTGCCGATCTCCACCTTAGAGTGGCCAGGCTCAGGTCAGCCCTGCTGACCACTGCCCAAGTGCAGGTGGGCCCAGGTCAGCTCAGACAATATCCATCGAGCTCAGGCAGGCCTAGGATAGCTTTTCTGACCTCCGCTCAGAGGACTGACTCTTCTGACCAGCAGGCCACCACAGGAGCCCAGATTCAACCAGTTTGGCCCACACCAATCTGCAGGGGACCCATGTTCAGGGTAGATCCAGAGTCCACTACCCCAACCCCACCTGGGAGCACAAGCCTAACTCCTATCTTGAGACACTGCAGACATAGTCATAGCCTTTCCCACTCAGTAGCCCTTACCTTTTGACAACAGACAGGGCCTAAAAGCAGTCACCTCTCAGAGCAGGCATCCCAAAGACATTGTAAGATCCACCCTTTCAGCCCCATCTCTGGAAGACATTGCATTCATCTTGGGGCACCTTCACTGTTATCTAGAGTTACCTCCACTACTGCTGACACCACCTTTAGTTGCAGTAGCATACATTGAGGGACACCTGCAGGGTCTGAAATCCCAACATTAAGGTGAGGCACAGAAAACCTGCACAGATATTACAAGAATATAGGGTAGAAACTGTAATACATCAGATCCATACTTCAAGAAAGGAAGGCAAATAGACAACATGAAAAAACAAGGGAGGAAAGTACCCCAAAAAAACCAGGATTCTACAGTAACAGAACCCATGCTCAGTGAAGTTGATGAAATGTCAAAAAAGGAGTTTAGAAGGTTCATAATTAAAATGATCTGTGAATTAGAGAATTACCTAAATAGCAAATACAGGCAAAAATTGATCACTATAACAAATATATAAGAAAGCAAATGCAGGTAGTAAAAGATTACTTCAAAAAAGAGATAGAAACTCTAAAAAAAAAAAAAGTCAGAAATCTTTGAAATGAAGGAAACAATTAATCAAATAAAAAACACTATAGAAAGCATCACCAACAGAATAGACAACTGGAAGAAAGAAATTCAGATAAAGAAGACAAAATATATAATCTTGAAAATAATGTTGACTATACAGTGAAGATAGTAAGAAACCATGAACAGAACATCCAAGAATTATGGGACAACAGCAAAAGACCAAATTTAAGAGTAATTGGGATAGATGAATACACAGAATTTCAAACCAAATGAATGCAAAATCTCTTCAATGAGATAATATCAGAAAATTTCCCAAGCATGAAGAATGAATTAGAAAACCAAATACAAGAGGCTTATAGGACACCAAATGTACAAAATCACAACAGATCTACACCAAGACACATTATAATGAAAATGACTAGAATAAAGAATAAGGATAGAATCTTAAAGGCCACAAGAGAGAGGAATCAGATCACATATAGGGGGGAGACCAATTCATATCTCAGCAGGTTTTTCAACTCAGATTCAAAGCCAGAAGATCATGGAACAACATATAGCTCTGAAAGAAAATGGATGCCAATCACGAATCTTATATACAGCAAAATTAAGCTTTAGATTTGAGGACAATATAAAAACCTTCCATGTAAGCTGCCTGTCACGGCCAGCCACGGCGCCGCCACGGGAGGAAAATTCTCGGAGGCAGAGTATAGCTTTTACTACTTTTACTTCTACTTTCTTAGAGAGAGCTTAGAGTCTTAGAAAGAAAGATAGAGAAAGATTTCTTCTTGTCTTCTTAGCTTAGAGTCTTAGAAAGAAAGATAGAGAAATATTAGAGCTTAGCTTAGAGTAAGATTCTTAGCTTAGCTTAGAGTTAGAGTTAGAAAGATAGAGCTTAGCTTAGAGAAAGATTAGAGCTTCTTTCTTCTCTCTTCTTTCTTCCTTCTTCTTTCTTCTGTAGAGAGAGCTTAGAGTAAAGAAAGATAGAGCTTAGCTTTTCTTCTTAGCTTAGAGTAGAGTCTTAAAGAAAGATAGAGCTTAGCTTAGAGAAAGACTAGAGCTTCTTTCTTCTCTCTTCTTTCTTCCTTCTTCTGTCTTCTGTCTTCTGTCTTCTGTCTTCCTCGGGAGCCTCGGCCTTACTCTGACCAGTCCTCTGGAGCCTCGGCCTAACTCTGGCCAGTCATTACTTCTTCTATCTGGTTTCTCTTCTGTCTTCTATCTGGTTTCTCTTCTGTAACCGCTCTGCCTACGTTCTGGCCGCTCTGATTCTTCTGACCGACCGAGTGACTGCCCGGCTGACTGAATTCTCCGTTCTCCTAACTCGGACCGCTTTCACCGGTTATATACCTTCAGGTTTGCGGGTGCCTACAGGTGCGTCACATACATATCAGGTGGAACCCATGGCTTCCAGCTAGCTACAACAGCCCTTCCTAATTAGGGCTCCTTCACTTCCATGATAAACAAAAGTCAATAGAATTTACAACTAGAAAGCCATACTTGGAACACTACAGAACATACTTGGAAAAATATTCTATCTAGAGGAAATAAAAAACAATGATGAAAATCAGCAGAGGGAGGTATTACACAAAAGGAAAAACCAATCAGAGGAGAAACCATGTCAAGTTAAATACCAAAAATAAACAAAAATGGCTGGGAAGACAAATCATGCCTCAGTAATAATTCTGAATGTTAATGGCCTAAACTTACCTATTAAAAGACACAGCTAGCAGATTGGATCAAAAAGAAAGACCCAACATTATGCTGCCTCCAAAAGATCCATCTCATAGGAAAAGACATCCACAGGCTGAAGGTGAAAGGTTGGTAGAAATCCTACCACTCACATGGACTGAGTAAACACCAGGGGTTTCTATCCTTATATCAAATAAAGTAGACTTCAAGCTAATGTCAATCAAAAGGGATAAAGAAAGGCACTACATACTGCCCAAGGGAAACATACACCAGCAAGACTTAACAATTATACATATATATGCTCCAAACAATGGAGCATCCATATTCATCAAACAAACTCTTCTCATGTTCAAGAGTCAAATTGACCACAACACAATAATTCTGGGTGACTTTAACACACCCCTTTTACCATTGTATAGATCTTCCAAACAAAAACTGAACAAAGAAACTATAGAACTCAAAAATACAATAAACAACTTATACTTAACTGACTTAAATAGAATATTTCATCCTTCAAAAGTGAATACACTTTTTTTTCTCAGCACCACATGGATCCTTCTCTAAAATAGACCATATATTATGCCACAAAACAACTCTTAGCAAATATAAAAAAAATAGAGATACTACCTTGCATTCTATCAAACCATAATGGAATGAAATTAGAAATCAATGATAAAATAAGAAATAAAAGCTACCCCAACACCTGGAGACTAAATAATATGCTACTGAATGAACAACGGGTTGCAGATGACATAAAAGAGGAGATTAAAAAATTCTTGAGGTGAATGAGAACACAGACACAACATATTGAAATCTCTGGGACACTATGAAGGCAGTTCTAAGAGGAAAGTTCATTGCATCGAGTTCATTCCTCTAAAGAAGAAAAAGTCAACAAATAAGTGACTTAACATTACATCTCAAAGCCCTATAAAAAGAAGAACAATCCAATGCCAAAAGCACTAGAAGACAGGAAATAATTAAAATCAGAGCAGAAATCAATGAAATTGAAACAAAAGAAACAATTAAAAAATTGACAAAACAAAAAGTTGGTTCTTTGAAAAAACAAATAAAATTGACAGTCCCTTAGCCAGGCTAACAAAGAGAAAGAGAAAAATCTCAAATTACTAACATATGCGATGAAAAAGGAAATATCACAACAGACACTACAGAAATACAGAAGATAATTTGAAATTATTTTGAAAACTTGTACTCCAATAAAATACAAAATATCAAAGACATTGACAAATTTCTAGAGTCCTATGATTTGCCCAAATTGAATCAGAATGATATACACAATTTAAACAGACCAATTTCATGCAATAAAATAGAAGATGCCATTAGAAGCCTACCAACCAGGAAAAGCCCAGGACTAGATGGATATACAGCCGAGTTCTACAAGACCTTTAAAGAAGAACTAATACCAATACTCTTCAATTTATTTCCAGAAATAGAAAAAGAGGGAGCACTCCAAACTCATTCTATGAGGCCAATATTACCCTGATCCCCAAACCAGGCAAAGACTCATCAAAAAAAAAAAAAAAAAAAAAAAGAAGAAAAGAAAACTTCAGACCAATAACTCTAATGAACATAGATGCAAAAAATTTTAATAAAATTCTGGCAAATCATATACAGAAACATATCAAAAGTATAGTACACCATGATAAAATGGGGTTCATTCCAGGGATAAAAGGATGGTTCAACATAAGGAAATCAATAAATGTAATTCATTACATCAATAGACTTAAAGATAAGAACTATATTATTATCTCAAAAGATGCAGAAAAATCATAAAAAAAAAAAAAAACACAGCACCCTGCATGCTCAAAACACTAGAAAAACTAAGGATAACAGGAACATGTCTCAACATCATAAAAGTTATCTATGCTAATCCCCAGGCCAACATAATTCTAAATGGAGAAAAATTGAAAGCATTCCCTCTAAAAACTGGAACAAGACAGGGATGCCCTCTTTCACTGCTTCTATTTGACATAGTTCTTGAAATACTGGCCAGAGCAATAAGACAGATGAAAGAAATGAAAGGCATACAGATAGGTAAAGTACAAGTCAAATTATCACTATTCACTGATCACACACAATTCTATTCCTAGAAGACCCAAAAAATTCCACCAGAAAACGTCTAGAACTCATAAATGAATTCAGCAAAGTAGCAGGATACAAAATCAAAATCCATAAATCAAAGGCATTTCTATATATAACAGTGACAAATCCTCTGAAAGGGAAAAAGAGGAAAACTACCCCATTTACAATAGCATCAATAAAATAAAATAAAAAATAAAATAAAATAAAATAAAATAAAATACTTGGGAATCAACTTATTGAAAGACGTGAAAGACCTCAATAACAAAAACTACAGAACACTAAAGAAGGAAATTATAGAAGATCTTAGAAGATTGAAAGATCTACCTTGCTCTTGGATAGGCAGAATTAATATTGTCAAAATGACCATACTACCAAAAGTGCTATACAGATTTAATGCAAAAACAATCAAAATCCCAATGACATTCCTCATAGAAATAGAAAAAGCAGTCATGAAATTCATCTGGAAAAATAAGAGACCCAGAATAGCTAAAGCAATCCTTAGCAAGAAGAGTGAAGCAGGTGGCATCACTATATCAGACCTTAAATTATACTACAGAGCAATAGTAACAAAAACATCATGTTATTGGTACCAAAATAGACTGGTAGACCAATGGTAGAGAATAGAGGACACAGAGACTTATGCATGTAATTTTAGTTATCTTATATTAGACAAAGGTGCCAAAAATGTACATTGGAAAAAGATAGCCTCTTAAACAAATGGTGCAGGAAAAACTGGAAATCCATATGCAACAAAATGAAATTAAACCCCTATCTCTCACCATGCACAAAACTCAACTGAAAATGGATCAAGGTCCTAGGAATTAGACCAGAGATACTACACCTACGTGTAGTAGTATCTCTGAAGAAGAAAAAGTAAGCCCTAATTTCCCACATGTCGGATTAGGCCCCAACTTCCTTAATAAGACTCCTGTAGTGCAAGAATTAATATTAGGAATCAATAAATGGGATGGATTCAAACTAAAAAGCTTCTTCTCAGCAAAAGAAATGATCAGTGGATAAGTGAGGTGAATAGAGAGCCTACTAATTGGGAACAGATTTTTACCACATGCAAGTCAGATAGAGCACTAATCTCTAGAGTATATAAAGGACTCAAAAATCTTAACACCAAAAAACCCAAATAACCCAATCAATAAATGTGCCAAGGACCTGAACGGACACTTCTCAGAAGATATACAATCAATCAACAAATACATGAAAAAATGCTCAACATCTCTGGCTATTAGAAAAATGCAAATCAAAACCACTCTAAGATTTCATCTCACACCAGTGAGAATGGCAGCTACAGGAGCATGCAACAGGGACACAGCCACATCAATATTTATAGCAGCACGATTCACAATAGCTAGGTTGTGGAACCAACCTAGATGCCCCTCAGTAGATGAGTGGATAAAGAAAATGTGGTGCTGGGCGTGGTGGTGCTCGCCTGTAATCCCAGCACTTTGGGAGGCTGAGGGAGGAGGATCGCGAGTTCAAAGCCAGCCTCAGCAATGGTGAGGCACTTAGCAACTCAGTGAGACCCTGTCTCTAATAAAATACAAAAAAAGGGCTGGGGATGTGACCCAGTGGACAAGTGCCCCTGAGTTCAATCCCCGGTACCATTAAAAAAAAAAAAAAAGAAAAAAAAGAAAATGTTTTATATATACACAATGGAATATTACTCAGCAATAAAAGAGAATAAATTAATGGCATTTGCAGGTAAATGGATGAAGTTGGAGAATATAATGCTAAGTGAAATTAGCCAATCTGAAAAATCCAAATGCCAAATGTTTTCTCTGATATAATTAGGCTGATTCACAGTGGGGTTGGGTTGGGGAACATAGGAGGATTAGAGGAACACTAGAAAGGTCAATGGAGAGGTAGGAGAAGGAAGGGAGCAAGAGGGTATGAAGGGAAAAAAAAGAAGAAGATGGTAGAATGAGATGGATATCAGTATCCTAAATGCATAATTGAAGACATGAATAGTATGAATATACTTTGTATACAAACAGTGTTATGTAAAAAGGTGCTCTATATGTGTACTATGAATTGTAATGCATGCTATTGTTATATATACAACAATTTCAAATAAAAAAAGAACACAAACAACAATAAATGTTGGAGAGCATGTGGGGGAAAAGGCACATTCTTACATTGCTGGTGGGACTGTAAAATGGTGCAGCCAATATGGAAAGCTGTATGGAGATTTCATGGAAAACTGGGAATGGAACCACCTTATGACCCAGTTATCCCACTCCTTGGTCTATACCCATACTTTAAAACAGCATACTACAGGGACACAGCCACATCAATGTTTATAGCAGCACAATTCACAATAGCTAAACTGTGGAACCAACCTAGATGCCCTTCAGTAGATGAATGGATAAAGAAAATATGGTATATATACACAATGAAATATTACTCAGAAATGAAAGAGAATAAAATAATGGCATTCACAGGCAAATGGATTAAGTTGGAGAATATAATGCTAAGTGAAGTTAGCCAATCCCCAAAATCCAAAAGCCTAATGTTTTCTCTGATGTAAGGAGGCCGATTCACAGTGGGGTTGGGACAGGGAGCATAGAAAGATTAGAGGAATTGTAGAAAGGCCAATGAGGATGGAGGGGAAGGGAGGATCCAAAAAGGGTTAAAAAAAAAGATGGTAGAATGAGATGGATATCAATTACACCTAAATGCATGTATGAAGATATGAATGGTGTAAATATACTTTGCATACAACCAGAGATATGTAAAAATGTGCTTTATAAGTGTAATATGAAATGTAATGCATTCATTCTGTCATTTATAACAACTTAGAATTAAAAAATAAAAACAATGTTATTTATTTTTAAAGTTTTATTCTTCTATCAAGAATCATACTTGTCATATTTCAAATATTTTCCAACCAAGATATCAAGTTGTAATTTTAATTTTCTGATTCACTTTTGAAATATGTGATGATGATATTCTTCAATAACTCTATACTACCTGCTATTTTCGTATTTTATGTATGAGAAACATTATAAGAACTGAGACCAGGATCTGAACACTGAATCTTGGGACAAAACATCAGTGTAAGTTTAGAAAAAAATAGTCTACCTGACTCTAAATAACACACTCTGTCCAGCAAATTATAAGGTTTCTATTTCCTTAGATTAAAAGTATCTGTTACAGAAATAAGCCCAGAGAAGTTTTGATAAAGTTTCCTAAACTGGATTTTGATTTGCAAAAATGACTTGAAATCTAAACATGATTTATAGATCCCCAGAGAGTAAATTCTAAATTTTCAAAATAAATTTGGAGTTGCTGGATTGTATTGACTCTCTATTTTATTTGGTTCAGGTCATGCTTCTACCAAGGTATTTGATTTTAGTCTTCACTATATGTGTTCTTATTGTGTTTGAATGTAGCATGAACCAACTAATTGAACTGCCAGTGTATGTCTTACTGTAGCTTCAAGCCACTTAATAACTTCATCTGATTCTGAAATGAGACTATATCATCCCCAATTTCAAACTGAATTCACCAGATGTTTTATAGTCACCCTGACAACAAGTTAAAATAACAAGTCTCTGCAGCCTCATTAGTATTGGTGGCCACAGAAGATACTGGGGTGTAGAATCCCATGGATTCAAGTCTCTGCTCTTCCTCTTTTTATACATGTCTTTTTATGTGAAAAGTACTGTGCCGTTATTAGGGGAATATCCATACTTGGGCAATTACAGGAAAGTTTCCTCAAATAGCAGCATCAAAAAACCATGTTTGTGTATATGATTGAGGTGTGTGTGTATGAGAGAAGACAGTGATGTATGTATTCATTATATGACCAATAGTATTGCTCAACCATGAGTGTTGAGTTTTTCTGCTTTGTAAGTACATCAGTGTTATAGAAAAAAATCCCAACCCAAGTTATTTGTTTGTTCAAAAGTTGCCACAATTTGAATCCTTGTACTATTTCACAGATAAATCAATTACACCTATGCCATTCTGCATTCATGGAGCAAGTGAATAATGTGACAGAATTCATCTTGCTGGACCTGATCCAGGACCCACATGTGCAGAAACTCCTGTTTGTTTTATTTTTGGTCATCTACTTTCTCACCCTGCTAGGCAACCTACTCATTGTTGTGATGATTACCACCAGCCCAGCCCTGGCTCCCCCACCCCCATGTATTTTTTCTGTCCTTCTTGTCCTTCATAGATGGCTGCTGCTCTTCTACCATGACCCCTAAAATGATATTTGACTTACTTCCAAAAAGAAAACTAATTCTTTAGTGGGTCCATGACTCAGCTATTTGCATAACATTTCTTTGGGGGAGTTGAGATCATCCTGCTCACAGTGATGGCCAATGACCACTATGTGGCCATCTGCAAGCCCCTGTGCTACACGATCACAATGAATAGTTGCATGTGTGGCCTCCTGATGTCCATGGCCAGGATGGAGGATTTCTATATGGTCTAATTCAAACTATTTTCATGGTATGATTGCCCTTCTGTGGCCCAAATGTCATCGATCATTTTATCTGTGACCTTTCCTCCCAACCCCGAAAACTCTCCTGCAGGGAATCTCACATCTTTTGCCTCCTTGTGGCTGCCAACAGTGGGCTGATGTGCGCGCTCACTCTAGCTATTATCATCATCTCCTGCACTTTGCTCCTTTGCTCCCTAGAGACTTGCAGCCTTGCAGAGCAGCGAAAACCTCTCTCCACCTGCACCTCCCATGTTGCTGTAGTTGTCCTCTTCTTTGTGCCCTGCATATTTGTGTACTTTAGGCCCATGGTCACCTTCTATGCTGACACACGTGCTAAAACTTTAATCTATACCCTCAGAAACACAGAGGTGAAAAATGCCATGAGGAAGCTCTGGGGCCAAAGCATCAACTTGGGCAATGATTCATATAAATAGAGAATATAAACCCAAAATCTATTCACATTTTAACATAAAAGATGAGAATTTGATTAATTGATGACTGAGGCATTTCCTATTAGAAATACCCTGAAGTTTACACATTAGTCACAAGAAAAGAAAAAAAAAAAAACCCACATTGCTAGGTAACATAAAAATATCATAACATAGAGAAATTCCATTAGTTTATATATCAAATATGACAATTTTGGGCAAAGTTTGGGGATGTCATACAAACCAACAGGCCAAGTAATTGCAGTATTTTAGCAAATGGACTTAACATTAAAAATTGTATTGAGAGGCATAACTTTAACTACTGAAATCCAGATAGACTTATTACTGTGAAAGACAGAGGATAACTAGAAATGAATTGGTTTTGAGGAATATGAGCCATTGAGGCAGGATTCACTCAGAAATTAAGACTGCTGTGCTACACAACTCCAGGTGGTTCCATTTACCTTAAAATATTGCTGCATGCTGAATAAACTGTTGTCTCTTCTGCCAGTCATGGAGGGGTATAAAATTCTTCCTGGTATAGTTGTAAAGAAATTTGGGACATAATTTCTCAAATAGAAGATACTTTATGAGGAGCTTTCCTGCACACGATGTCACCACTTAAAAACTTCTATGTGTTGTATTTGTGCCTTTTCTAAGAAGGACAAAGGCAGCTGACACAAGAGAAAATGATGGTATCTGAGTCATCAGGGAAGACACTCAGCACATACAAATTTGGGTAGAGAATTACAGACAAATGATAGGGGAGTAATTTAATTTTAGTCAAAATATAATTTTGAGAAAATGAGCCCAGATTTAGAAAGAAAGAAGAAAAATATTTAGGTCAATTCCAGGATACAAGTCTTGCAAATCTCTCCAACACCACTTCTATCATAAAAACCAAATGCAAAGGACTCCTTGGCCATGCCTACATCTTTTGTTAAATATATATTACATGCAGATGACTCTCAGCAGGTTAGTAAACTATTCATTCCAAATAAGACATGAGTTTTTCTTGGTCATGGCCAGCCAATGTGAAATAACCTTACTCTCCAGCCCACAGGCTTTTTTTTTGTTTGTTTGTTTATAAATGCATTTATTCATTAATGTTTTGCTATGTGTACAAAGAAAGAAATGGATATTATGAATTTCTTAGTGTCTGTCTCATTGAAACAAGAATGATGGATGTTGTTTTTGGTATGAAACATCCTCATGGATAAGGTAACTTGACATGATATTCAGTGGCACTGAAAATATTGTCTCCTGCCTGGTGAACTTGTATTTGTATTTTAAACCCTGCTCACCTTGCCTGACCCTCCAGATGGTGGTTGGTCTTGGCTTTCCTCTGTGTTCCTTTTGTATTCCTGGGCACTATTTAGCTCAGGGTTTCTGTAGTCTCCCCTTCTGGACTATTAGCATTTTGATATAGGGATTATTTTTTTTTTATTTTAGATTATTATTATTATTATTATTATTATTAGATTATTTATTTACTTATTCATAATGCACAAGTATATCATCTTTTTACATACAACTGCTTGTATACAAAGTATATAAGTACCATTCAGATCTTTAATCATGCATTTAGGATAGTGATATCCATCTCATTCAACCACCATTTCCCCCCCCTTTTCCCCCCTTCTCCCTCCCTTGCCCTCCCTTTCCTTTGACCATTCTAGTGTTCCTCTAATCCTATGTACCCCCATCCAATCAGACTGTGAACTAACCTCCTTATATCAGAGAAAACATTTGGTGTTTGGATTTTTGAGATTGACTAATTTCACTTAGCATTATATTCTCCAACTTCATCCATTTGCCTGCAAATGCCATTATTTTATTCTCTCTTATTGCTGAGTAAAATTCCATTTTGTATATATACCACATTTTCTTTATCCACTCATCTACTGAGGGGTATCTAGGTTGGTTCCACAACCTAGCTATTATGAATTGTGCTGCTATAAACATTGAAGTGGCTGTGTCACTGTAATATGCTGTTTTTAAGTCTTTTGGGAACAGACCCAGGAGTGGGATGGCTGGGTCGTAGGGTGGTTCCATTCCCATTTCCCCAAGAAATCTCCATACTGCTTTCCATAGCAGTTGCACCATTTTGCAGTCCCACCAGCAATGTATGAGTGTGCCTTTTTCCCCACATCCTCTCCAACATTTATTATTGTTTGTGTTCTTGATAGCTGCCATTCTGACTGGAGTGAAATGAAATCTTAGAGTAGTTTTTATTTGCATTTTCTAATTGCCAGAGAGGTTGAGCATTTTTTCATGTATTTGTTGATTGATTGTATATCTTCTTCTGAGAAGTGTCTTTTCAGTTCCTTAGCCCATTTATTGATTGGGTTATTTTCTTTTTTGGTGTAAAGTTTTTTGAGTTCTTTATATATTCTAGAAATTAGTGCTCTATCCGATGTGCATGTATTAAATATTTGTTCCCAATTAGTTGGCTCTCTATTCACCTCACTGATTGTTTCTTTTGCTGAGAAGAAGCTTTTTAGCTTAAATCTATCCCATTCATTAATTCTTGGTAATAGTTCTTGCGCTACAGGATTCTTATTAAGGAACTTGGGGCCTAATCCGACATGTTGGAAATTGGAGCTTACTTTTTCTATTAGGCATATTGTCTCAGATCTAATTCCTAGGTCCTTGATCCACTTTGAATTGAGTTTTGTGCATGGTGAGAGATACAAGTTTAATTTCATTTTGTTGCATATGGATTTCCATTTTTCCCAGCACCATTTGTTGAAGAGGCTATCCTTTCTCCACTGTACATTTTTTGCACCTTTGTCTAATATAAGATAACTGAAATTATATGTATTAGTCTCTGTGTCCTCAATTCTGTAACATTGGTCCACCAGTCTGTTTGGGTGCCAATACCATGCTGTTTTAGTTACTATTGCTCTATAGTATAATTTAAAGTCCGGTATGGTGATGCCCCCTGCTTCACTTTTCTTGCTCAGGATTGCTTTGGCTATTCTGGGTCTCTTATTTTTCCAGATGAATTTCATGATTGCTTTTTCTATTTCTTTGAAAAATGACATTGGGATTTTGATTGGAATTGCATTAAATCTGTATAATGCTTTGGTAGTATGGACATTTTGACAATATTGACTCTACCTATCTAAGAGCAAGGTAGGTCTTTCCATCTTCTGAGTTCTTCTATGATTTCTTTCTTTAGTGTGCTATAATTTTCTTTATAGAGGTCTTTCACCTCTTTTGTTAAGTTGATTACCAGGTTTTTTTTTTTTTTTTGATGCTATTCATCATTTCCCTTTCAGAGGCTTTGTCACTGATGTATAAAAATGCCTTTGACTTATGGGTATTGATTTTGTATCCTGCTACTTTGCCGAATTCATTTACTAGTTGTAAAAGTTTTCTGGTAGAGTTTTTTGGGTCTTCTAGGTATATTATCATGTCATCAGCAAATAGTGCTAATTTGAGCTCTTCTTTTCCTATGTGGATCCCTTTAATTTCTTTTGTCTGTCTAATTGCTCTGGCTAGAGTTTCCAGTACTATGTTAAATAGCAATGGTGAAAGGGGGCATCCCTGTCTTGTTCCAGTTTTTAGAGGAAATGCTTTCAATTTTTCTCCATTTAAGATAATGTTAGCTCTGGGCCTTGCATAAATAGCTTTTATAATGTTGGGATATGTTCCTGGTATTCCTAGTTTTTCTAGTGTTTTGAACATAAAGAGGTGCTGTATTTTGTCAAATGCTTTTTCTGCATCTATTGAGACAATCATATGATTTTTATCTCTAAGTCTATTGATGTGATGTATTATGTTTATTGATTTCCGAATATTGAACCAGCCTTGCATCCCTGGAATAAACCCCACTTGATCGTGGTGCACTATCTTTTTGATATGTTTTTTTATCCGATCTGCCAGAATTTTGTTGAGGATTTTTGCATCTATGTTCATTAAAGATATTGGCCTGAAGTTTTCTTTTTTGGATGCGTCTTTGCTTGGCTTTGGAATTAATGTAATATTGGCCTCATAGAAAGAGTCTGGAAGAGCTCCCTCTTTTTCTATTTCTTGAAATAGTTTGAAGAGCATTGGTATTAATTCTTCTTTGAAAGTCTTGTAGAACTCAGCTGTAAACCCATCAGGTCCTGGACTTTTCCTTGTTGGTAGCTTTTTGATGACATCTTCTATTTCTTTGCTTGTAATTGATCTGTTTAAATTTAATATTTTGTCCTCATTGTCTGAGGTTCTTTCTTCCAAGTGATCTACTCTGTTGGTGATACTTTCGATTGAGCTTTTATTTTGGTTTATTGCTTCTTTCATTTCCGGAATATCTGTTTGGTTTCTCTTTAGAGCCTCTATCTCCCTATTGAAGTAATCTTTTACTTCCTGTATTTGTTTATGGAGTTCTTTGTCAAAATGATCTTTTGCCATCTGTACTTGCTCCCTCATCTCATTTTTTAGTTCATTCTTAAGTTTGCAAGCATTTGGCAAATGTAATTTCTAAATTCCATCTCTGTCATTTCACCAACTGTGCATGCCATGGAATCTACTGAGGAGGTATATTGATTTGTTTGTGCCACTTTCCTTCCTCATTTCTTCATCTTGCTTTTATGTCTATTCTTCTTGCACTATGGGACCTTGACTATTTTGATTTTACCTTAGAATCTTATGTTGCTTCGGTAGTACAATGCTATCAGATCCCCTTATATTTCCTTTACACTTTAAAATCAGACACTTTCTATTCAGAGTATCCCAGTTTGATCACAATGTACAGATTTAGTTAACCTAGATAGTGTTTCCAATTTAGTCTGTAAGCTTCTAATGGGGCTTTATAGATTCAAGTAATGGACACAGAGGTGATATGTTTAGTAAGAGGGAAGTGAGTGAACTGACTTGTTCTTTCTTAGAAAGTATGAAAAGAGAGTTCTATGGAAGTGGTTTAGTATCAGCAGATGAGAGAGGAAATAGTGAATGATTAGGTGGAAAGACCAATTTATATATAAACCTAATTTATGCAGCAGTTGAGAGAAGAAATAAAGAAAGATGGAGAAAAAGGAAAAAAAAAAAAAGAAAAAAAAAAAAAGGAAGAAAAAGAAAAAAGTGAAGGAGTAGAAATTAGTATGAGAGAGAGTGAGTCTAGAAAATAGAGAATACACTATATATAACACCACTTTGCTATATATTTCAATTGTACTCGTTCAAAAAATCCCAATTTCTGCGTATAACTTGTTTTTGCCTTTGTTGAGTATGCAATGGCAGGGTGTAAATAGGGAAGATGAAGGAAGAAGAAAAAATACTAAAGTAAGAAGGAAGAAAAGAAAGAAAGCAAAGAGGAGCAGAAGCAAACAAACACACTGTCAATCAAAACAAAACAAAACAAAACAAACCAGAAACTAACAAACAACCCCCCCCCCAAGAAACAACAAAACAAACAAAAAAATAAACAAACAAAAACGTTGAAACCAGGAATAAGTCTCAAGCCAAATGGACCCTTGGAAGCCCTTCTTATTTCCCTTCCAGATTAAGCCAATTGACCCGGAACATATCCAGTCAGCAATCCTGTTAGTGGAGTCGAGGCTGCACCTTTGGCCCTTTGCAGAATGGCACAGTGGAAGAGTGGAGGGGGCTTATCCTCAGGATGAGCCTTGCGTTCAGCAGCAGGGAGCTGCCACTCTGGGCCCTGCAGGCCAGGCAAACTGGAGGCTGGATCTCTGCTTCCTGCCTGCGGGCGGATGCCTACCTCTTGCTCTGGTCACCACTGGGCGGGTGGCGGGGAGTGGAGGTGGTGCTTCCCCAGGTCTGGCCCTGTGTGCAGCAGAAGGGAGCTGCCACTCTGGGCCCTGCAGGCCAAGCAAACTGGAGGCTGGATCTCTCCTTCCCGCAGGCAGGCGGATGCCTACCTCTTGCTCTGGTCACCACTGGGGGGGTCGCAGGGATTGGAGCCCACATGCTTTTTAAGTAGGGTCATGTTTGCAGAAGAGTGATATGTATGTCACATTCAGGTAGAACTACTTAGCAGCCAAATTTATTCCCCAGCCTGCTTTTTCCCTCCTGTAGCAAGGCTGAAAGACACACTGAGCTGGAAGGGCCATACAAAAAAAAACAAACCAAAACCAAAACCAAAACCCAAAAACAAAACAACAACAACAGCAAAAAAAAAACCTTCAAAACCTGGATTTCTGAGTACCCACATGGAGAAAAGCTATGCTACAGAAGCACCCAAACCTATAGGATGAACAGGAAATAAATCTGTATATGTTAAACCTCTAAGACTTGGTTTTGTCACCACAGCAAAATGCAGCTTGTCCTGACTAATGCACTAACTTCATCTTTTAAAAGACGTATCAATATTAATGTGAATACAGTTTAACATAACTTTTGCAATTATTTTGATTCGCAAATAGCATAGAATGTTTAAATAGCAATCCTTATAAAACCAAGCCCACACAGGGACTTTTTTCATTCAGTGTAACAAAATGTCATACTTAAAACCCAAATTTATGTAACTTTTTCCTATTCCCATTACCTACTATATAAGCCAATACTGAAGAAAATTATACTACTTCATACTATAGCTGTACAAAGAAAAATTATGACCTCCAATGACAGCTAGGACTGCAAAGCCTCCAGAGCATATTCCCTCATACAGGTCTTTTTTCCTACACATTCTTCTCAGCCTATGTTCCAGTTTTCCACCAATTCCATATGATCTATATCCCATAAGTTTCCCTTGAATCTTGGAAGACTATGCTTGTTACTTGTCAGGAAAATAGAGAACTAAACAAAATCATTCTTTCAATTGTAAGTTTCTGCATCAATAATAGTACCCAGATTCTAACCAGAAGATAGAAGAATAAGATTTCTAGTCCCTTTGTCACCTCATAAACATCACTTGAACAACTATCCAATATACAAGAGATCTTCAAAGGAGCTTAGAAAACTAGGTGAGAACTTACAGCTCCTGGACTTAGCACAGAAACAAGAAAAGCCATGTAGAAGGGAATGGGAAAGAAACTTTTGCAATGCTTGTATCACCCTCCCCCCAACACCAGGCAGCACAGCATGGAAAGAGATCTACTTGTCCCGGGGGAAGCAGAGGAACGTGAGTGCTGGACTTTGCCTTTGACACAACACCCAGCCTGTGTCAATCAAACCCAGCACTGACTGCACAGCTAGCCTGCTCTCCAAGCCCACAGCACCCGCAGGCTGACCCCAGCAGCTTCAGACCTTCAGATTGTCCCACTTCCAGACCAGTCCAGATAGGTTCAGCCTCAGGCCTGTTCCCAGCAGCTGTGGACACTGCTGGTGGAAATGGGGCAGCTGTTATGGAAAACAGAAAGAAGATCCCTCAATTGCTTAAAAATCAAATTATCATATGATACACAAACCCCACTTTTGAGTATTTATACAAAAGGACTTAAATCAGATTGCAACTTTCTTAATGTCTACAATTATCTCAAAATGAAAGACAGGCAAGACATGTTGGTACACACCTTTGATCCCAGCAACTGGGGAGTCTGAGGCAGAAAAATCACATGTTCAAGGCCAACCTCAGCAACTTAGCCTGGCCCCCCCAAATTTAGTGAGACCATGTCCTCCAATGAAAAATAAGAAAGGGCTGTGACTGTAGCTATTTTTTAATGCAACCCTCAGTTCAACTTACAGTACCCCAAAAAGGCAGGGGGCAAAAAAAAAAAAAAAAAAAAAAAAAACTCCATAAAATTAAAGAATAGACATAACATAAGAAATATCTGTAGTCAGTCTGTTCATGACTGTGGCTTGGTTACAGAGGTGAAAATGTTTCAACATCCTTATATAGATGAATGGATAAATAAATTGTGGGATATATATTTAATGGAATGCTATTAATAATTAGAAAAGAAAGAAAACCTGTCATATAAAACTACAAGGAGGAAGCTTGAACAAACCATGCTAGATGAAAAAAAACAAAACAGTTACAGGTGATCAAATACCCTATTATTCCACTCATATAAAATATCTCAAATATTCAAACTCAGAGAAATAGAGAGTAGAGTGGTAGTTACCCTAAGCTAACTTAAAACAACAGCTCAGAGTGTTTATTCAACAGATACCAAATTTAAATTATGCAAAATTGTTTAATTTCTATAAAATTTATAGTATATTAATATTTGTACTATAATTTTAGTTTTCTTGAACTTTTGTTGAATTTTTAATTTTTCTTATCATATAATGTGTCTGTGCTGCTTGGTTATGGAAATTGATGGTGCATTCAGTCACTAATACATATCTTTATTATCCTTTTTTTCTATTAAAGTCAAAACTGACTGACTAAGAAAATAATAAATGATAGGAGGACTATAAGTGTGTTTGGGGGTACACAAGGGCAATAAATTGACATCTATAAGAGCAGAGGTGACTCTTTCCTTTACTGTCCTGGACTTCAGGAATGCCTCTGATTTAAAACTTAATAGCAAGGGAAGGTCTTTCCATGTGAGGTCGCAGCCATTCTTCATCACCTCAGAAGATACGGGGGACAAGATAGTGTTGTGGTCTCCTTTCCAGAGTGCTCTGTGTGTCTTTATCCACAGTGTTCAAGTGACTGTGATGGTCTCAATAGTTACTGTTGGAAGCATGATGCCTAAGTCTAAGAATCAGTATTCTCTCTTTCCAGTAACCAGGGACATGTGTCATCTATGAGATTTCCTTGAAAGAAAGTTGACATCCCCAAGGTTTTAAAATTATGCACTCTTTGGTATTTGGGAAGCTGCCATCTAAATCTCCTTAGTCACTAATAAGAATGCACAATCTTCAAGCACATTCAGACACAGAGTCTTGACACTGGCAGTTCCATCCTACAGAACAACCACACCATTGACAGAAGTCATGTTTCAGAGAAGAATTGATTCTCTGGTCTCTATGCCTAAACCAATCCAGACCCTAGGCCATGCTTAAAAAGTCACAATTAGCAAGGAAACCCTATAAGGAAATTTTCCAAATTTTATCACTTAAGTTTCGTTGTGAATTGTGGCCTGGACATACTTTTAGCCCCACCTGAAGTACCTTTCTAAAACTAGCCACTAATGATTTTTGTGGTTACCAAGTGGGTGTAAGCAAAGGTCTTTTTCTGTTGCCTTGGAAAATATTTCAGCAGAGCCAATTATGGATCCTTTGGGCATTTGAGAGGTCAAAGCGTTACCAAACCCAGAAGTCTGTGAAATTCAATTTAAACATCTCTCTAGAGTCCATGAGGAGAGAATTATAAGGAAGTGTCCATGAGCCAGTGATAGCAGCACAGCCATGACTGATGGGATGGAGACTTATTTGTGAGATCCTGAGCTGAGAACTTGAGTTAGAATGAAAGGAATCCCCTCTCCACATTGCTCCTAGGCTCTTAGGAAGGAAAAGTTTAGTGAAATTGATTGAGAAAACAACATCCAGACAAGATTCACTTGTGTTTTGTTGTTGTATTTAATGACTTTTCCTGATTTGGATAATTAGGAAACCAAGGAAATAAGCAGGAAATTAAGTACTAGAGCTATCAAAGCTTCCTAATTAAAATTATTTAGTTTTCTGAGTAAATCCAGACTGACAATACAGCCAAATAAATTAAAAGGTGCACATTGGAGAATTGTCTGAAGTGGCAATAATTCCAGTCTCAGCTCATGGAGTCCATGGAAGGATGTGTTATAAACTCCTAGAGGGGAAGAAAAAACTGACAGAGAATTCCACTATCACCAGACCCAGGTCAGTGAAAGCTAAACTTTTTTAACCAAAAATTTCAGCACAGTATACTTGATTGAGCCAACTTATTTTCTCTGAAGTTGTTTTTGTAAATACATATTTGATTGGAAGTTTAGTATTTTCTTATGAAAATGAATTTGAACACAATTTTTCACTGAAAATATCAGTGGAAAAACATGATCTGCAATTTTTCCAAATCAGTTGCTGATAAGAATGACTGGAGTCACTTTTAAGACATTGTGAATAATATTTATGCCTCACTAAAAACACTGAATCTGTAGAGATCTGTTTGTAAAGGTTTAAATTTTTTCCCTATACCCGAGTTTCATGTTGCCACTTTGAAATAAGACTGTGAATTAAGTTCATTAAGGAAAATTAATAACAACTGTATTTATCATCAACAAGAGTCGAGAATAGAAAGGAAACTATTCAGAGATAGAGCTTCCCTGTTACCAAAGACATTTGTACACTCTTTTATGGAAGCTGAGAGGTCTTGAGGCTGACTTCTGTGTCCAGATTTTTTTTTTTTTTATTATGTGGTTATGGGTGGTTTTGGGCAGGGTTTGGGAAAAGAAGCATAAAAGGATGAGAAAAAAATAAAATACCTCATGCTCTTTTTTAACAACATGGACTTAATCTTGAAAACCCAGGTCAAGATAACTCAAGAAAAAAATAATATTTAAAAAATTTTGTAGATATTTAATATTTCCATGAGTTAGACATGAAAATAACAAACTTAACTGACTGAATTTATGCTAACTATAATAATTGTATCCTCTTATCTGATCCTAATATGTATGTCTTGTTAATAGAAAATTCATGGTAAATTCATGTTTCTTTTAGCTCCATTTGTAAAATGTGAGTGGGGAAATATATCTAATCCAGAGCATAACACTGTATCTGTTAAAATTCTGATGCAAAGAAAATTTATTTGTGAAATGTTCTCAACCTTCAGGAGAATCTTGTACCATTTACATCCATACACAAAGGTGTGGAAAGAAGCCACATGAAAGGGTGGCACAGAGACAGGCACAACATCTGGGGCTTTGGAATGAATTGTTCTCACTGATCTGTAGTAAAGATAATTCCTTGGCATTCATAAAACAAACAAACAAACAAACAAACAAACAAACAAAAAGAACACCTCTATCTGAAGCTCTATCTCTATGTGCATGTTTATTCAATTTGAGGAAGAGGAACCAAAGGTCAGAAAACACATATAGTTTAGATTCAAAGATACTTGGCACCCTCGAATAGGATACAGTTGACTTTAATAGAATATTGTGTTTATATATCATCGATGTCCATGAAGATAAAGAAATATAACTTCAAAATAATTGTTATGATATTTTCACTCCTTCCAGCAATGAAAGAAAGCCATCTTTGAGATTTTTTAGAGAAAGAAAGAATATTCAGAAGTCAAACATAAGTCAATGTTCATAACAGCACCTTTCTTTATTGTGGTACCTCTAAAGTATTGTCACTATTTTATAAAAATGAGTTAGGAGAAATCTAACCTTCTTCTGTTCTTTACAACTACCTGCATAAGTGCTGAGGTAAATAAAGTCTAACTTCATCCATTGCGAGTCCAGGTCTTGCAAAGCAATGGAGTATTTTAACACAGAATTTGAAATGTCATCACTCAGAAATGTTATGATTTCTCTTTCAGATGAACCACCATATGCCCAAAACGCAAACTAAATTGATGGGAAAGATGAGCAATGTAACAGAATTCATCCTGCTGGGCCTGACCCAAAATCCAGAACTGCAGAAACTCTTGTTCACTGTGTTTCTGTTGACCTATTTGTTCACATTGGCAGGTAATATGCTCATCTCCATCACCATCTTCATCAGCCCAGCCCTGGGCTCTCCCATGTACTTCTTTCTGTCTTGTTTGTCCATTATAGATGGTTTCTATTCTTCTTCCATAGCACCCAAAATGATCTTTGACTTGATCTCTGAAAAGAATACCATATCCTTCACTGGCTGCATGACTCAGCTCTTTGCTGAACATTTTTTTGCTGGAACGGAGATCATCTTGTTAATGGCCATGGCCTATGACCGCTATGTGGCCATCTGTAAACCCTTGCACTACATGATCATCATGAGCCGGCAGGTGTGTGGTTTCCTGGTGGGGGCGGCTGGGGTCTTGGGGTTTATTCATGGTGGGATACAGATTTTGTTTATGGCCCAGTTACCATTCTGTGGCCCCAATGTCATCGACCACTTTATGTGTGACTTAATTCCTCTCCTGGAGCTGGCCTGCACAGACACCCACACTTTGGGTCCCCTGATTACTGCCAACAGTGGGTCACTGTGTTTGATCATCTTCTCCATGCTGGTGGCTTCCTATGTCGCCATCCTGCACTCCCTGAGGACTTACAGCTCTGAAGGGCGTCGCAAAGCCCTGTCTACCTGCGCCTCTCATGTCACGGTTGTTGTCCTATTCTTTATACCTTGTTCATACCTGTACCTCAGACCTGTGGCCTCCTTCCCCACTGACAAAGCTATGACTGTGTTTTGTACCCTAGTGACACCTATGTTAAACCCTTTGATCTACACCTTCAGAAATGAGGAAGTGAAAAAGGTTATAAAGAAGCTGTGGAATCAAATGGTGAAAGCTGATGAAAAATAAACCCTGTGGTTAGTGTATTGGGAAAGAATATTGAGTGATATTTTATAAAGCTCTATTCTCCTTGAATCACTAAAATTGGGATGGTCAATTATCCTGTCTAGATCAAAATTTTAATTGGCATATAACTGCATATATTTATGGGGTACAGTGTGATAATTCAATACATATAGAGTATATATAATAATCAAATCAGGGTACTTAGGATTTCTACCTTTTTAAACATTATTATTTTTTATAATGGGAATCTTTAAACTCCTCTTTCTAATTCTTTATAAAGTATGTAATAAATTGTGAGCTACATTCATCCTCTTGCACTATAGAACATTAGAACTTATTCTTCCTATGTACTTAGAATTTCCACCTCCTTAAACTTTATTATTTTTTTCATTTCTTAGAATATTTACGTTCTTCTTTTGTAATTATTTATAAAGTATATTTAAAAAATGTGAACTACAATCACATTTCTGGGCTGCAGAATATTAGAACTTATTCTTTCTATTAACTTTTAATATATTTTTTCATCTCTGTGACCAAAATACCTGACAAGAACTTAGCGTATTAAAGTTGATTTGGGTTCATTGTTAGAGGTTATGTCCATGGTGAGCCAACTCCATTTTTCTTGGCCCAAGATATGGCAGGACATCCCATTGGAAGGCATGATGGAGGAACACTGCTTCATTCATGGTAGCTAAGAAGAAGAGAGAGATAAGGCAGGAAGAGGCCCCAGGGAAGATGCCTCCTTCCAAGGCTTGCCTTGGTTACCTACCTTCTGCAACCACACTCCACCTACCTACACTTACCCTCAGTCCATCCATTTAAACTAGAACTGACTGACTAGGCTACAGCTCTCACAATCATTTCACCTCTGAATATTCCTGCACTGACACAGGAGCCTTTGGAGGACGTTTCATATCTAAAACATAAGAAAATGCATCTTGGTTCTCATTATCCAACTTCTATTCCTCCTTCTCTTCCACATACTTCCTAGACTCCAGCAACCACTATTCTACTTGAAACCTCTTTGCAATCAACTTTTTTTTAGCTTTCACCTGATGAGAACATACAGTATCTGCCTTTTTTATTTCCCTTACATAATGTCCACTAGTTCTGTTCATGTTGCTGCAAATAATAGAATTTCATTCTTTTTATGGATGAATATTTTTCTATTACATGTATATACTATTACATATGAATATGGTTTGCATACACATCACAGTTTCTTTATCCATACATACATTGGTGGGTACATCAATTTTTATTAGTAGCCCATACAGGGAGATAGGGCCAAGAGACCATGATACTTTAAGAAATCCGTGCATTGCTTCATTTCTTGCAAACAAGAATAAATATAATCCAAATCCAACTTGGATTTTATCATCTTTATACCAATGGACTCACAAAGTATAACTTTCGATAATTTTGTGAATGGATATATGAGGGCAAAACTACCAAAGATTCAGAAGGGGTCATGGGGTCATATTGTAAGCCTCATTGTGGTCTGATACATATCATGGGCAATATTTTTGATGCCTTTTACACTCTTCATTACAGCCATGCTGAAATTTTAATGTGAAAGAGGAACAGAAACTATTCATGAAAAGACTGTAGAATAGAAGGAAGTGTCTTCAAAAGTACATTCATCAAAATATACTTTTTTTTATCTTCCTGAGTTTGAGAGGTTAACAAAAGTTCCACTACAGCAATAGTTAAGTTTCACTTAACATAGTCACACAAAGAACATTTTCACCAAAAACTTACTTTGACAATTGCATCTCTACCATTCATTCCTTCTATTGTACAATTATCTGCAAAAGGAAGTGGGAGCAGAAATGGCTGGAACAAAAGATAAAATGGATAAATCTTGGAGTGTTAAAGCTGAAAATATTTGAACACTGAAGTTGGGTTTTAGACATGAACAAAGGAGAAGAAACCTCTGAAAACAGCTGTTAGAGGAAATTGCAAGTGTTGTAAGAACAAGTTGTGTCATGGAACTGAATGATAATGTTCTCAAATTTGGATCATAGAAAAAAAATCCTACTCATGAACATAATGAAATACTAAAAGACTGAGAAACCATCAGATCCTTTGACATCATAGAGTAAGAGCTTTAGAAGAAGCCATACATCACATGTATAGCAAGATGTTTTGAAATATACAGATATACATTGTGGAATGGATAAATTGAGATAATTAACATATGCATTACCTCATATCACTATCCTTTCAGTGCTAAGAACTCTTAAAATCTAATTAGCTAAGTGAACTTAATATTTTATTTCGCTAAAATTTGGGTTAGGCGAAATTCCAGTCTCAGTCAGTCTAACTCAAAGCCCTTGTGCTTTACCCAACCTCACAGTGATTTCCCCAGATATAAACAAATGAGTGGATTTCCTATGTTTGTTTAGATTTTTAATGTTTTATTTGGAATTCTCTTTTTGAAATTCCTCTGTCTTCATTCACTTTCACAAAGGGACCTGGCTGAAAATGCTGTTTTCAAAAAGCCAGCTAGTGATTTGTCAGTAATTTATAAAACCATGAATGTTTTGATTCTCATGTAATAGGAAATGTCTTTGAAATTATTTATTTCTCTTCCTCTAATAGTTTTGTTTGAAGAAGTAGCCTGTGACTTGCAGAGTGGTACTTTCTTCTGATAAATAAAAACAAAAGAAAAAAAATCATCAAACATTTTTGACATAAATATGTTGTTTTAGTTAGTTTTTCCTCACTCTGACCAAAATACCCAACAAGAACAATTTAGAGAATACAAGTTAAGTTTGCTTCACAGTTTCAGAGGCTCAGCCTATGGTCTGCCCATTCTGTAGCTCCAGCAAGACAGAGGAAATCAGCTCAGGACATGAAAACCAGGAAATAGAGAAAGACATCTGCTCACTGTGGACAAAATACAAACCTCAAAGGCATACCCCCAATTGACCTACTTCCTCCAGCCACACCCCACCTGCCTACAGTTACCACCCAGTTAATCCAATATCAGTGGATAAATCTACATATTTGCTTATGCTTCTTAATCTAAGCATTTCAGCTCTGAAAATTATTGAATTGTCTCACATCAGAGCGGGACATTTCATATGTAAACAATGAAATGTGTACTCATTCTAATATTTTCCATTTGGAAAAAAACTTCACATGATGAACAGGTATTCAGAGAGTTGAAAACAAACAAACAAACAAAAAAATTATTTTTAAGTTCTTTGCCAGTGGCCATATAAGAAGGAATTTTAAAAGAAAGATTTCAAATATAGGCATTCTCTCCCTTTGTACCCACTACTATTCTTTCTACAGCACTTATAATCTGGAGATTTAGGTAATTTTTAGTATTGATTATTCTGTTTTCCATTTTCTCTATACCAGGGAGGGAATTAGCATTTATCACATTTCTGTCACTAGTCAGCTACCAAGGTATTTTTTTGTTTGTTTGTTTTGTTTTCTCCCCCCCCCCCTTAGGATGCCTTGTAAGTTGAACAAAGAAATAATTTACCCTCACAATGTAGTTCCCATCTTTCATCCTAGCAGAGGCTTAATGAAGTCTGTAGATGAAGTCAAAGTTATAACAACAGAGCAACAGTTGAAAATAAAGGGTTCCTGGAGCTGATGTGTTGAGAGGGAGTGATGGGAGCATTGGAAGGACCAGCCTCAACTAGGAGAATAAGTCAGAGTGAGCACAGATGCTATTAAATATGTGGGAACATTAGGAATTCATTGACTCAGGAGCCAGGCACCATCAGAATTTCTTCATTTTGAAGGGGGGCTGGTGGAAATCACCATTTTCTACCACCAACAAACTGCTGTTCTGAACTATAGCTTATCTGTTCTTTTGTTTATTTTTCACTTTTATTATGATAACCATATATACAATCATTATCTTTTAAAATTAAGATATAAATAAAAGTAATAGGTTCCTTTGCTATTTCTCTTGACTAAAACATCTATGATTATGAATTTGATAGTATTTTTCCAATCCTTTCTTTAAAAATGACACCTGTCTTCATAAACATAAATACACACACACACACACACTCACTCACACAAAGAGACAAGGTAATATTGTGTTTGATGCTGGCATACTAAATGCATCATTTTTCAACTCACATATTCACTCAGTTTTAAGCTTTAAGACAAATGTTCATCAGTATAGAGATTCAGCTTCTTTCTTTTAACTGGTGTACTATTAACCATCATATCTGCCATATTTTATTGAAGTATTCTGTTTTATTATGAAGATTCTATTATGAATACCCATGTACGTTTCCATGTGCACATTCATCAGAGTTTTTCTAAATACCTGTAAGTGAACCAAATGTTCGGTTTTTTATCTTGAATAAATTCCACAGAGTAGCTTTCTGTGGTGACCATGTCACCAACAGTGTGAGAAAGCCTGCCATTTCTCATCTTTAGCTACATTGATAATGTCAAGTGTTTTAGTCTTTGCCAAGCTAATACTTAACAATGGTATTTCCTAGTTACTATAATTTGGCATTTTCCTGATTACCATTATAGCTGGGCATCTTTTCAAATGTTCATATCAACTGTAAGTTTCTTGTTCATACATTTGCCTGTTAATCTATTGATTGTTGAACTTCTTTTATGACTTTCAGGAGTGATTTTTGCATTCTGCTTTTTTGGATTTATACAGATCACAAATATACTCTCCCAAGTAGTGACTGCTCTTTTAACTGTCTATGGTGTCTTCTTATCATTTAGTAGCAGTTTATTAAATAGCCTCATTTGTTGTTCCACTTTTTATATCTCATTCATAATGTAGTTTTTCTGTACTAAGTCATTAATATATTCTCAAATATTGTCTTCTGACAAATTTTTAAAAGGAATTTTTGAGTTTGGGATTTTTTTATTTGGAATTTATTTTCATAGTTCTGTAAAGCAGGAATCTAATTCTATTTTAAGACCCTCAAAGAACTCTACATTTGCTTACTTGACCGAGTCAAAATTCCCACTTGTGTATATTTCTTCTATATGAATGGGCATGAAATTCACTTATTATTACTTTATTTGTTTCGGTAGGCTATTACTAATTAGCCTATGAAAAGGTGATGAAACAAAAGGAGACAATATTTTCTTTGTCTAAAAATTCTATTTTTTTTATAGACACAGAAACTTAAGTGTAAAGCAAGAGCTATTTCTTTTTAAGCTTCCGAATTTGTTGGCTCTTAGAGACTAATTTTAAATATTGGGTCTAATAATAAAAAGATTTCCTTTCATATTAATTTTCATCTTGCTATATTTTTTCTTTGTACAAAAGTGATATGGAGCTGACAGTGTACACTTATCCAGCATGAGCACATCCCTGGGTTCAAACCCTGAAACCTAAAAAACAGAGGATATGTTGCAACATGGTAAATTACATATTATTTGTCAAACAAAAAGTAGAAATACAGAAGCCTTTGGCTGAATAAAATTCCATTGTATAATATCATTTGCAAGAAAAGAGACAGAACTAGAGCAAAATATAATTTTGAGCAACGTAAGTCGGACTCAGAGAGAGAAGTACCCGATGTTTTCTCCCATATGTGGAAGGTAGAAGGAAAAATATTAGGTAAGAAAAGGACTCCATGAAATTAGAGGGAGATGAGTAGGGGAGAGGAAGAGGATTGGGGAGGGAGGAGAGGAACCTGGGAGAGTTGTTAGGGAACAAAACTGATGAGATTATATTTTTGTGTATGTATTAATATAGCACAATGAAACCTATCATTGTGTATAATTAATATGCACCAATTTAAAAAAGGTAAAGTTTTGGAAGGGATATGGGCAGAGCCTGTAAAACTAAGAAAAATATGAAATAAACATGGGTATACAACCCAGATTCCAGAACACAAGAAACTTTGGTGTCTGAAAAAGGAAGAGTTTTGAAAAACAAAAATAAATGCCCCTTTGCATCACTCACAAAAAAATAAATAAATAAACTACTCTTTTATAAGCAGGCATATTTCAAACCTAGTACAGATAGGAAAGCAGGCATTTTATGGAGAGTTTAGGTAGACATGATAATATTAAATAAACATCCTGGGAGGTTACTCTGTGTAAGAGACTACACTTAAAACTGTGTAGGTTATTTAATGAAATTTTCACAATAACACTTTGGAACACATATTACCTTCGCCATTTGCCCTGAGCTTTACTGAGGTATACAATTGATGCCTTAAAAAGAGGAATGAACACCCTGGCATTGCTACATGCAGGTAGACCTAGGGGACGTTATGCTAAGTGAAATGAGCCAAAGATGTGAAGACAAACACAGCCTTTTCAAACATCATGACTTCTACTTTGAAGACAGGCATCAAAGACTTGTAGAAATACCACACTGCTTCAAGGCCATGCCACATGTAAGCATAGGAAATTGGGTTCAGACTCTTGGTTGATCTGCCTGCAGCTCTCAAGCTGTCCATTGTCCTGTAGAAGTTACACTGATGATGTCACACAGGGTGACAGGAGGGACAGAAGCCAGGCCTGAGTGCACATGAGGCTGCAGGCATGGACAAGCATGAAGGTATGAGGTTATGTCTTGCCTTCTTTAAGGCTCAGTTAATTATCACACAGGCTCAAAGAATATCAATGCAAATTGCTATTTAAAGATGATGGATCAAAATAACTGAACTTCAAAACCAGATAATCTTAATTAACCAACATGGGCCCATCACACAACACCCATTGCCTCATTTATAACATATGAATAATAATAATTCAGGACGTGGATTCCATACAGCTGTTTTATAAGACAATTATGCAATTCATGTGAAAAAGCCAAATAAATCATGAAAGTCAATGAAAAAGAAGGAATGTACATGACGGAATAAGATGATTTGCAGTTAAATTAAAAGTCTCAGTTGTTTTATTTGCATAAATTCAATCACTTTTGTTCCTAGCTTACCACTTTCCACCCCCCCCCCCTGCAATTTCTTACAGTGTAAAGAGCTTTCTCATGGCAGTTTTTACCTCTTCATTCCTCAGAGTGTAAATGAGTGGATTCAGCATAGGTGTCAGAATCCCATAGAACACTGCCATGTGCTTGTCTATAGGCAAAGTGGATGATGGGCGCATGTAAATAAATATACAGGGCACAAAGAACAAGGCCACAACCGTGAAGTGGGCACCACAGGTGGAGAGGGCTCTGCGTCTCCCCTCTGCATTGTGGGACCTCAAGGAGTGCAGGATCACCATGTAGGAGGCAGCCAGCATGAGGAAGTTCAGCAGGCAGATCACACCACTGTTGGCCACCACCAGCAGACCAATGGCACGTGTGTTGGTACAGGCAAGCTCCAGCAAAGGGTACAAGTCACACACAAAGTGATCAATCACGTTGGGCCCACAGAAGGGCAACCGAAGAACCAGGAGGAGCTGAATTGAGGAATGCAGGAAGCCCCCCAGCCATGCCACCCCCACCAGCATAGCGCAGAGATGCCTGGTCATGAGGGTTGTGTAATGCAGAGGCTTGCAGATGGCCACATAGCGGTCATACGCCATCACTGTGAGCAGAATGATCTCAACACCTCCCAAAAAGTGGGCTCCAAAGAGTTGAAGCATGCAGCCCTCATAAGAGATGGCTGTCCCCTCATACAAGGAGTCAGCAATGAGTTTAGGGGCCAGAGAAGAAGAATAACAGGTGTCAATAAAGGATAGGTTAGCCAGGAAAAAATACATAGGGGAAGCCAGGATGGAGCTGGAGGCAATAGTCACCACAATGAGCACGTTGCCACCAACCGTGGCCACATAAATCATCAGGAAGACCACGAAGAGAGTTCTCTGCACCTCTGGCTTCTCTGACAGTCCCAGCATGAAGAATTCTGTAATATTGTGAGATGTTCCCATGGAGCCCAAGGACACTGAGACCGCAGGCACAGTATCTCCTGTAATGTCAAAAAGCATAAGTGAGAGAATTAATCCCAGGGGTGGGATTGTGACAAGCTTTCCTCTGGCAAAGCCATTTCCCCTTTGTCCCTCTTAATCCTCCTCTGTTCCAAAGATCTTATTCCAATTGATGCTGCTAACCACAAAATGTGAGCATGTCTGTTAACTTTAACATCACTGGGCACTGGCTATTCCAGTTATTAATGGAAAATATTAACTCAATTATTTCAGTGTGTACCTGTTATTACAGCTGGGATTGAACATTGGACAGGAATCGATTTTATGATTAAAACTGGAGTGTATCTCTGACCATTTTTAGCACAAAGAAGATAGCATTTGAGAAAACAATGAACATATGGGATCTCCTGAAATCCTTGCCTTTGTGGTCTGTACCCTTTGAATTAAAGCTTTCTTCTCAGACGTCACAGAAAGGTTTGCTGAGCTGTGAGTTGGTGTTTCCAATGGCAACACAAATTGATGTAAATCACACTGAAACAGAATGGGGTGAAAACAACTTGATTGCACACAGAGACTCGCCCCTGCTCCCTTCTCTCCTTGCTATTTCCTCCCTTTCTGTCCCATGTAGTGCACCATATCTGGGAAGCAACCTGATTTACTTCCCCCCATTTGCTTTACACATTTGCACACTTCTGGGTGTTGCTTACCCTGGCACTTTTTTTTAAAAAAATTTTCTTGTAGTTGTAGATGGACCGAATGCCTTTATTTGTTTATTTTTATGTGGTGATGAGGATCAAACCCAGGCCAGCGCTTTGCCACTAAGCTACAGCCCTAGCCCTATCCTGTCATTTTTAAAACTATGTAGATAAAGGGTGCATAAAGGTTCTTTAGTTTACATGAAGGACTCAAAATAAAAGATAAATAAAAACATTAATTGATGAGCCTCTTTTTATTACATGATTATCTGTCTCGTGACTACATAGGGAGGCTACAAGAACAGAGAGAAGAGAGGCTCTATCTTAACTAGCTATGGATAGTAAGCTCATCTGGCAGAAGATTCCTACCTATGCTTCATTCTCCTAATCATGTCAAGGATATGCCCACCTTAGCTTTTGTTTGGAAGATTGTCACTGACCTCCCCACATCCTAGAAATATAGGCCTTCTTTAAGTAGCTGAATCTTTCAACTTGCTGAAGATTAATGTTCAGTGAGACAAGTGTTAAAGGAGAGCCATTAAGTGTGAGCAGAGGGAAGAGGAACCCAGATGGAAATGCTGAGGAAAATTCCTGTGCTGACCAGGAAGCTGCTCCCTTTCTTCTGCAAATGCAAATGCAAATGCAAGAAGGCAAATTCAGTCTGGGAGTGACCAGTCTGATGAGAACCTTTTCTGAGCAGAACTTTCAGGTCAGAAGCACAGACAGTGCCATAGAGCAAACACCCACCGGCACCTTGCCAAGCACCGTCCAAACTGCTTCACAGGTATCACCTCACCTCATCCTCACTTCAGCCCAGGGAGGCCAATTCCCCTTTGATTCTCATTTTGCAGAGTGAGAAAGGGACACAGGTTTCACGACTTTCAGGTAGGGATCTCAACTTTTTTCACTGCCCTCCCCCTCTCTGTCACTTTGTGAAAAGCACAAATAGCAAGCAAGTGGGAGAACTGAGCTTCTGCCTAGGCAGTCTTGCCACAGGGTCTGTGGACTTTGCTTCCTACACCGTCACTCAGATACACCTGGGTTCCAAACCTTCCTCTGCCACTGTTGGCCACATGACCATGAATAACCTCACAAAGCCTGCATGTTCTTATCTGTAAAATAAAGGCAAGAGTATGTACGATCATTATGTGTCAATTTTTTAAATGTGACTCAAAATTTTAAATAAAAAAGCTCTACTACAACCCAAGGTTACAGAGAGGACATGAAAATAGTGCATGTCAAGTGTTTGTGAGAACATGGATGTGACAAACCTTCAACTCTGATTGTCACCATCCTCAACACCATGTGCAACAAATCTTTATAAGGCTTAAGGAGCCAGGACCCAAGTGTATACATTCAGGATTAAGCAGGTCTTGATGTGGGTTTATTTCATCATGAATGTGAAATATATCCTAACACTCATCCTCAAACAGAACAAAATAGTGCAGAGAAAATATAATTGTGAATTATATAATAGTACATCCAAATAATGAGTAGATAATGCCAATAAATAAAAATGATAAACTGATATATCTCTGGAATTCAAATTTTTAGCAGTACAAAATAAAAGCATTTGTTAAAAACCAGTAAAGAAAGGAAGACTCCTGTTTGGGTGATCTATGAGAAACAAAATTATTTGCAGAACATGACAAATAAGTTTAGCAAAATTATTCAACTGCATTTTTAACTAAGGTTGAATTTTTTGTGTATTAAATTTGAAAGATAACTTACAAAAACTTACATTGATTGGATATAAGGATACCAACAAGTCTCCAGAATATTCTTACTTCCCAATATCATCCCATGATGTTCCTGAAAGGTCTTCGAGGCTAGCTCAAAGAATATAATCTTGAATTTCCCTGTTTCATGTTATAAAATATCAGTTGAGATTTAACTTGTTTTTTATACTGAGGCAAAGCACAGACTAGGCATTTTCTATTCACTGAAGAAACATATCTAATTGAAAATGTTTTTATAAGAGAACTAGATGAAAACTTAAAGCAGGACATTCATTTATAAGCAGCTAGGAATTTGTCCCATCATCCATTTCCCTTTGATTTGCTGAAGAACACGATGACATTTAAAATCATCTTTCCCAATTGCCTCTGTTTAATGATGGATTTGAGACTCTGCAAGATGAAGTGCAGTTGTTCGGAAGTTGCATGGGTGATTTGGGGCACAAGCACAGCTAGAATCCAGGTCGTTCTTCACTCCAATCTGTGCCTTTTGCTAGGTAACCACCCCCTCCACTGTCTGTTTTCTCTGCCTTTGGCAAGTCAAAAAGACACCAATGCTAAAGCTCAGGGGCAAAAGTGTCATGGAAGTGACAGCTGTCTTGTTAAGCTCCGCTCTCTGAGAAAAATATTCATCAGCACAGTCTCAGAGAAAATCTTTCTCCTCCCAGTGAAGAGTGTCATTTATAAGGTGGAAACAAAAACGAGGGGTCATTAGCACCGTACACGCTCTGCCTCTCTGAGGGATAGAGCACTGGAAGCAGCTTCTGCCTGTCCACAGATTGGAACAATGCGGATACATCATTAATCAATCCCTGTGAATATACAGGGTCTCTCGGGGAAGTAACTTGTATTCTATCACTTCAAAACGCACAGTGTCCTTGTAGGGTCTAGAGATAAAGTCCACAAAGTGCCAGGAAGAAAAGGAGTTAGGATATTTCAGGAACTGATAATGGAGGATCAGCAATTTTAGAGAAATCTCTGACATAACAAAATTAGCAGCATCAGAGGTATTTTGGGGCTCATGGTTGCCCAAGGATTGTGTGATTTGCTTACAGTGTTTAATTAGTGTGCACTGAATGCTGGTTGGGGTGTTCCAGCACACCCAACACTTTGCATTAATTGTTTATATTTGATGATTGGTGTGATTGAATATATGCTTGCATTTAAAGACAGTCTGCCTCTGAGTAATTATTTATAGTGCCACTGGCAACACACAGCAATAAGAATAAATGCACTATCGGTACCTGTAGCATGATTCTCCCATGCCCAATGATGATACAGAAAGTGCACAAAGCAAGGTGTACACACTATGTGATTGTCTTATTTAAAGTTTAAATATGGACAAAACTAGGGACGTGTACTAAGTATATATCTAATGTACCAAAAGTAAATGTACCAAAGTATAAAGGAAAACACAAGTTTTATCATAAAAATCATAGTAGCCACATTGATTTTGAGAGAAAAGACATATTTGTGAATGGGAAGAGACAGTGGGCCCTGGAAGGACTAGTACTTTCCTACATTTTAAGTGGGTGTTGTGATTTGGATATGAGGTCTCCCCAACAGCTCAGGTGTGAGACAATGTAGAAATGTTTGGAAGTGAAATATTTATGTTATGAGTAACATAACCTACTCTGTGGGTTAATCTATATCATGCATTAGTAATTTGAATGGATAAATGTGTGGTAACTATAGGCAGGGAGGGCATGGCTGGAGGAAGTAGGTCATGGGGAGTGTGCCTTTGGGAATTATATTATAAATTGCTCCTTGCATCCAAGTTCTCTTTGCTTCTGGGATGTCATGTCCTGAGCTGCTTTCCTCTGCCCTGTTCTTCCTCCATGAGGTCTCATCTTGGGCCCAAAGGAATGGAGTTAACCTGCCATAGATTGAATGTCTGAGCCAAAATAAACTTTTTCACCTCTAAATTGTTCTTATTGGGTCTATTCGTCATAGTGACCAATAAGAGCTGACTAAAACAGCTGGATTGTGGCTGTATTGGTTTTCCAAATTTATAATTTAAACATTTTAATTTTGTCTTGATTTTTTTAAATTGACAAATAATAATTATATATATTTATGAGATACAATGTAATGTTTATATATATTCATTTTTAACGTGATGTATCACATTTATTGGTTTGCACATATTGAGCCATCCTTTCATCTAAGGGATAAATACACTTGAACATGGTATATGACACCTTTAATGTGCTATTGGGTTTAGTTTACTTGTATATGTTGAGGAGTTTTGCAATCATGTTTATTATTTGTCACTGCCTGAAGCGAAAGTCGCTTGGAGCAGCGAACGCCACAGGAAAATTCGGAGGCAGGATGAAAATGAAAAAAGGTCTTTTTATTCTTCTTCTCTCTCCAGCTCCAGCAATCACTCCAAATGCTCTAATTCCAACCACCACCTTCTTCTTCCCCACACACACTAACGAACCTCACCCAGTTATATACATATAGCTTTAACAAGGACACGTGCTTACAGCTCGAGCTTACAGGTGCGTCATGCAGTGTTCACGGGCATACAAAGATTCTTTGAATAATGTATTAATATCAGGTGGAAACTAGATCATCTTTTATGGCTCTCAGCTAACCGCAATCTTTAGCTATCTCCTTGATTATAGGCTCCTTCATTTCCCCCTTTTAGTTTTAAAAGAGGGGATGTTCTAGGATGTCCATGTGCAACCGACATTCTTACCCGTCATGGGAGTCTAGGCTGTCCTGACTCCTGGCTTAGGTTGACATGCCGGCCACATTAGACTGTCCCGTGCGACTGTGCCGTGTCTTAGGTTGTCCCCTTCTGGGGATCTTACCCATCATAGGCTAACCAGCCATCCAATAGAGCCCTTCAGGATCGACTGTGTGTTGACTAACAGCCGTCCAATTTTTAGGAGATGCTGCGGCTTTAAGGCGGCAAGCCTACTGCTGACGAGCCAAGTTTCCATAGCGTATCAAGTTCTTTAAGCGAATCAGCTGCCCTTAGTTTCATCAAGTAACGCACTGAGTTCTCTTAGACAAATACCCGCAAGGCATTGTCCCGTAATGTCCCAAAATAATGGAAAATAAAAATGTCCATAAGTTATAACACATAGATTCAGGAGGCCCCATGCATGCAGAGCAGAGGCCACACTGCTGGTGAGGTTGTTGATGCTTGAGCAGCAGGGATGCTTGCAGCGACCGCGGTCCCTGCAGTTGTAGCAGCAGCCGTCTTTTTTATGTCTAGACATTTCCACCGGCAAATCTTCAGGGCCCGCTACCTAAAAACTCAAGCATCCATTATTAAGGGAAAGGCAGTGCTATTCCAGCACTGAGATCAAAAGGTGAGCTGTCAAACTAAAAAAAGAATTATTAGAGTAGAAAATAAAAGTTGATCTCTGCTCACACACATTGCTGCTTAAGCTCCCACAAACATAAGCTGGCAAAATATCACATTCAGAAATAATCAAAGAGAAACTGAGGGTGTTTACTGCATTAAAGATAAAGAAAAGCTAAAGGCATTTTGGAAAAATAATTTGTTAGCTGGAATCCTCGAGTCTCTATATACACAGCAATCCTATACCTGTTGAAATAATTCAAATTAATCAGCTACTAAACAAATGAAGTCAATAACAAATAAATGATCCTCTGTCGGAACACCAAAATATCAGGTTATACAACATTAAACATATTCACAGCTGAAGAGAAGTCCCGGAGACAACTATAAATCAAAATTGATTATCATTATAATTGATTATCTAATTAAAATATTCTGAACTTATATAAATATCTATTTATCTATCTATCTATTGATTATCAAATTAGAATATTCTAAGCTTAAATGAATTAACGTTATTTGTTATTTGGATCTATATCTATCTACCTTTTTTTTTTTTAAGCGCTTAATTATTTGTGACGTCACACTAGACAGACGCACATATAAACATATTTGTGACATCACATTAACATGAAATTTAGACAAATGCACAGACATAAAGACATATATAAAAGAGAAAAAAAAATTACAATTGTGTATACACTGAAGAGAGATCTTCTTGTCCCGGCCGGGAAGAATGAAATTTAAGTTGTAAATTTAATGGAGAACTCTTTTAAGGGAATCACTCCATACCTTCATTTTGGTCCTCTTGATTTTGTACTTGTTTATTCAATCTAGACTCCTCAATAACTTCGTCTTGATCCTTTTGACTTTGTACCTGCTTTATCAATCTAGATGGTATCCATATTGGAGAGGATTCGTGCTTTGGAAAAACACAAACAGATCCTCTCCCCAAATTAATACTGGGTCTGGACCCTTCCATGTACCTGAGAGAACATCCTTCCAGTAAACCAAAGGTTTATGTTGTTGGTGTGGGTTCCAGTGTCTATCTCCAGTCGAATGTCCATTAGAATCTAAAGTTAAGAAATTTAGGGTAAACAGGGCAACTGCCAATCTGTCCTTAGGATTTTTCCAGTTTCCATCTTTTTGCTTTAGTAACATATTTTTAAGTGTCCGATTTGCCTTTCAATTATTCCTTGTCCCTGAGGATTATAAGCGATACCTGTTTTGTGGATAATATTGAACTTTGTACAAAATTGTTTGAAGGATGTGGATGTATATGCAGGGCCATTATCTGTTTTAAGCATTTTGGGGATGCCCAATGCAGCAAAAGCTTGCAGACAATGAGATATAGTATCTTTAACTTTTTCTCCGGAATGTAAAGAAGCAAAAATCATGCCTGAGCATGTATCTATGGTGACATGAATAAATCGTAATTTTCCAAAACTTGGCTCATGTGTGACATCCATCTGCCACAAATGATTGGGCATCAAACCTCGTGGGTTAACCCCATAATGTGGATTGGGCAAAAGTGTTACACAAGATGGACATTCTTTTACAATTCTACGAGCTTGTTCTTTTGTGATTTTAAATTTTTGTCTTAAGGTAGTGCTGTTAACGTGGAACTGGGAATGAAATAAAGTAGCTTGTTGTACTGTAGTAAATATAAATATTGTTTTAGTGAGGGCGTCAGCTTTTTGATTACCTTCATGGAGAGGACCAGGCAGATTAGTGTGAGCTCTTATGTGACCTATAAATAAAGGTTCTTTTCGTTGCCATAGGAGATTTTGGATTTGAGAAAACAATTTAAAAGCTGGAGTATGTGGTGCTATTGGACCTGCTAGCTCCAATTTTGGGACAGCATGTACAATATAATGGCTGTCTGAAAAAATATTCATAGGCTGTTCTTTAAAATTTTCCAGAGCTATTATTATAGCTTCGAGTTCCACTAATTGAGCTGATTTTTGATTAGTGATATGAATCATTTTTTCATTTTGAGTGACTACTGCAGCAGTACCGTTAGAGGATCCATCTGTAAATACATTAAATGCTTTAGGAATGGGTTGATTTTTTATTACCTGTGGGAATATGATAGGATGATTGATACAAAAGGACAGTATAGGAGATTTAGGAATATGATTGTCAAAATTTGCAGAAGTAGAGCATCTAGCTATAGCCCAATCATTATTATTGAAGCACAAATATTCAACCTGTGACGATGAATAAGGAGTAATAATAGTAGCGGGATGAATTCCAAATATTTTAGTAGAGGTTTTAAGTCCTTGAAGAATAAGTTTAGCCACCATGGAGGTATAAGACTCAATTGTACTTTTAGGAGAGACAGGCAAATGTATCCATAATATAGGTCCCTGTTGCCAAAATACTCCTGTTGGAGTATATTGTGAAGGAATAATAATCAATATTAGTGGTTGTGCAAAATCAAATCTATCGCAATGGGATCTTTCAATGGCCTGTTCTACTAATTTTAGAGCTCTCCTGGCCTCAGGAGTTAATGTTCGAGGTGAGGATGGGTCAGGGTTCCCACGAAGGATGTCAAATAAGGTTTTTTAATTGTCCAGTAGTGAGGCTTAGTGTAGGGCGAAGCCAATTAATGTCACCCAGTAATTTTTGGAAATCATTGAGGGTGGTCAAATGTTCTTTACTTATTAGAATTTTTTTGGGGTTTAACAAAAGTATCCATGATTTTAAAGCCTAAATATAGTATAGGTGATCTGCTTTGAACTTTTTCTTCTGCTATATATAATCCATTTTTTTGATTTTTTGTTATTTCACTAAATATATTAAATAAGATTTGTTGATTAGGGTGAGCTAATAAAACATCGTCCATGTAGTGTAGACACATAAGGTCTTGATATTTGTTTTTAATGGGCTGTATAGCTCTGTCCACATATAGTTGGCACAGTGTAGGGCTATTTGCCATTCCCTGCGGCAATACTTTCCATTGATATCTTTTATCAGGGCCATTATTATTAATAGAAGGAATTGAAAAAGCAAACCTGGGGGCATCCAGAGGATGTAGGGGAATGGAAAAGAAACAGTCCTTTATATCAAGGGTTATAAAGTAATAGTTTTTTGGAATAGCTACAGGATTAGGAAGTCCAGGTTGAGTAGGGCCCATAATTTGCATTGTTTTGTTAATTTGTCTTAGATCTTGTAATAGTCTCCATTTTCCTGATTTTTTCTTAATTACAAATATGGGAGAATTCCAGGGAGAGGTGGAAGGCTCTATGTGTCCTGCTTCTAATTGTTCTTTAACTAATTGATGGGCCGCTTGCAATTTTTTCTTTGGATAGGGGCCACTGAGGGACCCAAACTGGCTTATTAGAGAGCCATGGTATTTTTAAAATTGTTTTCTCAGTGGCCCCTAGAAAAAATGTCCTTTGCCTTTTTTATTATGAGTAGGATTTTTATTCTTAACACCTGCAGGCTTGGTTGCTAGGTGTAGCCCCATTTGATGTAAGATATCTCTTCCCCATAGGGTAACTGGCAAGCTGTTTAAAACATAAGGTTGGAATGTTCCTGTATGGCCTTCATTGTCTTGCCAATTTAAGATTACAGCACTTTGAGCTGGGGTATTACTATATCCCAAGCCTCTTAAACTGGTTGAGGCTTTCTGTAGAGGCCAGTGCTTAGGCCATTGTTGTAGATTTATGATGGAAGAGTCAGCTCCTGTATCAATCAGCCCCTCCATCTCTATACCTTGAATTTTTAATTTGCACATCAGCCTCCGTGAACAATCCTGTACCCAGAAAGCCATAGGTCCTGAACCAGTGGAACCGAATGCTCTGCTATTTCTATTTTGTGGCATGCTTTTAAAAGAACTGTGGAGACTGGGAATGAGGAGCAGCTATGCAATTCTGTCTCCTTGATTTACGGAGATGATGCCCTGTGTGTACTTAGCATTATTTTAATCTCTCCATTATAATCTGAATCAATAACCCCTAGTATAACATTAAAGCCTAATAAACTCTTGGAACTATGCCCAAGGATTAGTCCCACAGTTCCTGAAGGGAAAGGTCCCCTGATTCCCGTAGGAATCAGCTGAACCCCCATTTCAGGTGTCAGGACCATCCAGGCAGTAGAACAGAGATCTAATCCTGCACTTCCTCTTGTCCCTCTGATAAGGGAGTTAATGGGTAGGAGGGACTGTGACGAGGAATCATTTGAATCTGAGGGCCTTCCTCCTCTAGTGCCTCATACATTTGTGGGCCCCGGGGCATTGGGCCCCGTGCCCCATTTTTTGAAATCCTTGATAAATCATTTCCATATATATCATATCTAGAATGGCATTGATTGGCCCAATGTATACCCTTTTTGCACCTGGGGCATCGGCCTGGAGCACGGTATGAATTTGATTTTATTACCCTTGGGGGATATTGCTTAGCATATCTTGGTTGATTATAATAATTTTGTCTGGAATATCCTGTTCTAGGTTGAATCCTTTGGAAATTTTGAGGGGAGGAATTTTTCATCATTGCAGCAATTACGTTGCCTGTGATTACAGCCTCATTAATGTCTTTGCACAGTCTGATATAAATTGATAAGTCTTTTTTACTTCTCCACGGCCTTATTGCATCCTGGCAATATTTATTAGCATTCTCGTACGCTAATTGGATAACTAGAGGCATAGCCTGCTCGACTTCGCCAAAAACTCTAGATGTTGTTTTTAAGAGCCTATCTACAAAATCAGCGTAAGGTTCGTTAGGCCCTTGTATAACTTTTGATAGGCTGCCTTGCAGATCCCCTGTGCCTGATATTGTCTTCCAGGCTTTCACAGCTGCAGTGTGTATCTGGGCATATACACCTGGATCATATTGTAGCTGATTTTGTAGTTCGCCGAACTGACCCTCTCCCTGTGAGCATATCTATATTGCATTGAGGGAAACCTGCTGCAGCATTTCTCTTTGCTATTTCTGAACAAAGTTCCTGGAATTGAGTTTTCTAGATTAGGTATTGTCCCCCACTTAGTACCGCTCTGCATAGACTTTTCCAATCTGAGGGGGCTAAGGTTAGGGTGTTAAGTGACTCTATCATTCTTAATGTGAACGGAGCTTGAGGCCCATAGGTCATTACCGCCTCTTTAAAATTCTTTATTGTTTTAAAGTCTAGGGACTCGTGATATCTTTGTCCCTGTTCATTTTGAAATACTGGCAGTTCTAGGTGCTCCTGCGGTCTATGTTGTTCGAGAGCGTATAAGCGCTCTGAAAGGCCGCCAATTTCTACCTCAAGGGCACGTACACTCTGATCAATACTCTTTATTGTTTCTGTTAGGGATTCTATCCATGAAGGAGCAGAGGGCGCTAGTGGTTCCTCTATTTGACGGTCTTTTCTCTTTTTTAATTTCTTTTTGTTCTTTTTATTGGAGACTGTGCTCTCCGAATCGCTTTTTGATTCCTCTTCACTACTAGCTTCATAATTCCTAACCGGCTCAGTAGAGGAGACCGTACTTTCATGGTTTGGCTCCTTGTTACTATTATTACTTTCACTAGTATCCTGAGTTTCAGTTTCTAAGGAGAGTACATACTCCTCAGCTAATTTTATTAAGCTTCTGATGGCTTTTGCAGATCTTACTTTTGAATTTACATTCCTACTCTCCTTGCTGGTCTCCACTGAGTCAGAGGATATGCTTTCTTGTTCACTTTTCTCACTATCCTCTGAGTTCTCAATATCAAAAATTTCATTCATGGCTTTTATAAACCGACTTTTTGTTATATTTGCTCCCATCTTTTTAAATTTTCTTTTTTCTCACCTTGCCGCCGAATTCCCCATACAGGCCACCACCTGTCGCTGCCTGAAGCGAAAGTCGCTTGGAGCAGCGAACGCCACAGGAAAATTCGGAGGCAGGATGAAAATGAAAAAAGGTCTTTCATTCTTCTTCTCTCTCCAGCTCCAGCAATCACTCCAAATGCTCTAATTCCAACCACCACCTTCTTCTTCCCCACACACACTAACGAACCTCACCCAGTTATATACATATAGCTTTAACAAGGACACGTGCTTACAGCTCGAGCTTACAGGTGCGTCACGCAGTGTTCACGGGCATACAAAGATTCTTTGAATAATGTATTAATATCAGGTGGAAACTAGAACATCTTTTATGGCTCTCAGCTAACCGCAATCTTTAGCTATCTCCTTGATTATAGGCTCCTTCAATTATTGGCCTGTAGTTTTGGTTTCATTTTAGTGTCCTTGTATATCATTGACATTAGACTAACATAGGCCTCACAAAATGATTTTTAAGGATTTACTCATGTTCAACATTTTAGAACATTTGAGAAGTCTTGGTTCTAATTCTTCTTTAAATGTTTGATAGAATTTATTCATGAGGCCAATCTGATCTAGTCTTTTTTTGATAGGATACTTTTCATTACTAATTTGATCTCCTTACTTGCTATTGATCTTTTCAGATTATCTATTTCACAGTAATTTTGTCAGTGTTAGTACGTTGTATGTGTCTAGGAGTTTACCCATTCCTATGTTATTCAATTTGTAGGTTTATAAGTATTCAAAAAGTCTCCTAATGTCCTTTGCATTTCTGTGATATCACTTGTAGCATCACCTTTCACTTCTGATTTTATTGATTTTGAGTCTTCATGTTTCCTAGTTTAGTAAGTTTTGCCTTTTGTTTATTTTTTTTAAAAAAACTCTTAGTTTTGTTTATCCTTTCTATTTTTTTCCTAGTCTCTGTTTTATTTCTGCTGTGATCTTTGTTATTCCCTTCCTATTGATGACTTCAAGTCTAATTGGTTCTTCTCCTGGTTCAAGTTTGGTAGTGGGTAGTTTATTTGAAATCTCTCTTCTTTTTTGATGTCAGCACTGATTGCTATAAACTTTCCCTGAGGACTGCTTTTGTTGCCTCTCACAAGTTTTGACATGTCGCATGCTTCCAATTCATTTGTCTCAAGGTATTTCTTACTATACTTTTAAATTTCTTCTTTGATCCATTGGTTGTTCAGGAGTATATAATTTATCTCCACCTATTTGTGAAGTTTCTAAGAATTCCTTTAAATTTTAGTTAATTTAATTCTCCAATCAAATGGCACTGAGTTTCTAAATGGCAGGATGGCGCTCGCCAACCATGATGGCACATGCTTGTAATCCCAGCAGCTGGGGAGTCTGAGATAGGAAGATTGCAAGTTCAAGACCAGTCTCAGCAACTCAGTGAGGCCCTAACATGCTTAGTAAGACCCTGTCTCAATAAATAAGTGATGAATAAATAAAAATTAAGAAAGAACAGGCTGGGGATGTGGCTCAGTGGTAAAGTACCCCTTGGTTAAGTCTCTTATACAAAGAAGAAGAAGAAGAAAAAAAGAAGAAGAAGAAGAAGAAGAAGAAGAAGAAGAAGAAGAAGAAGAAGAAGAAGAAGAAGAGATGGTGTGATTGCAAAAAAAAAATGAAAGGGAGAATAATAAAGGAAGAGAATTGAAGGGGAGATAGGAGGGAAGGGAATGTGGAAATACTGGAGAAGGATATCTACCAAATTATCCTATGTAATGTATGATTATACCAAAATGAATTCTCTTTTTGTATATATTATAATGGAATAATAATAATAATTATAATTATAATAATAATAAAGGAATGGAGACTAATAAAGTAGAGCAGGTGAATGGGAGAAGGAGGATGGGAAGGGAAAGGAAGGTACTGAGGAATTTGATTTATCAAATTGTGTGCATAATGTTATATGTCAAATTATGTTTTGTGGCATAATGAATCCCACCATTATTTATAATGCACCAATGATAAACTAAATAAAAAATGTAATAATCCAGGAACACTTGAAAGTTCAATGGGGAGGGAGGGGAAGGGAGAGGGCAAGGGGGTATAAAGGAAAAAAAAGATGATAGAATGAGATGGATGTCATTACCCTAAGTGCATGTATAGAAGACATGAATAGTATGAATATACTTTGTATACAAACAGTGATACATAAAAATGTGTTCTATATGTATATTACAAAGTGTAATGCATTCTATTGTTATATACAACAACTTCAAATAAAAAATGCAATAATTGGCTTATTTTTTATTAATTACTAAACTTATCTTAAAAAGCAAAATAAGACATGGTCAATACTTTCATTTAAAAAAAGCTTTAAACATTTCTGGTTATCAAGCAGTTTGTACGCAGTTTACACACATTATGCTGTATTAGCAAAACTTCTCGAGTTACATAGTGTCCCCCTCATTTTAGAGAAAATAAATATTAGATTTAAGTATGTTTAATGTATTTCAATTATAAAGTCATAAGCAAGAAGCCTGACCCTGGTCACATCTTTTCAACATCTTTGCAATCCTGATCAAAATTATGCTATGTATGTATATGAATATACCACAGTGAACTTCACCTTTATGAATATCTATAAATCATCATTTTTAAAAGAAAACTATAAATAAATAGAAGGGAGAATAGAGCAGAGGAAGGGGAACAAGTGGATGATGAGGGAGGAAAGAAGTACGGGGGGCAGAAGTGGGGAAAATTATATTCCATGCTTGTCTGGTTATGTCAAAACAAACCCCGATATTATTTATAACTATAATGCACTAATAAAAAAAATCATTAAAAATGCCCAATAGTCTATGTTCAAAGTATTTTGACCATTACAACCTACCTTATTTGTTTGTACCTCAACTCCAAATAAGAAACTTTCGGTCATCTGGCCTATCTGCAGGCAGGTTTGTGCTTCCTTACCCTGCATGTTTCTCCATTTTGCTTTTTAAGAATGAACTTCATTTGTAGAGCAGTTTTATGTTCTCAGAATTTATTTTGAGCAGAAAGTACTTACACTTTGTATATAACCTCTGTCCCCAACAGGCACAGCCTTCCCCACTACCTTAGTCCAGTTTTTTGCTGTCATCTGAGCATAGCTGAGACTGATGAATTCATACAGAACAGAGATTAATTTGCTCGTGGTTCTGATGCTGGCAAGTCCAGGAGCACAGCACTAGCATCCAGAGATGGTTTGGGTGCTGAGTCATCCCATGGTGAAGGTGGAAGGGCAGGCTAGGGCAAGAAGGAGACAGCAAGGGTGGGGATTAGCCCAGTTTTAGCAGGAACCCAGTTCTGTAATAACCAAACCTCTCCTGTGATAACAGCATTAATCCATTCAGTAGGATAGAGGCTTCCTGACACAACTCCTGTTGAAGGTCCCACCATTTAAAACTGCTGCATTTTTTATTTTTTTCTTCCAGATGAAGTTTAGGGGGCACTTTTAAACTACAGCACACACTATCAATTTCTTACATCACATTGGTTCCTTTTACAATAGATTAATCAACAGTGATAAAGAGTATCATCCAAAGTTCCTAGTTTACATTAGTGTTTATTCTTGGCTCTTGGTGTTGTACTTTCCATACAGCCTTGCGAAAAATGTATAATGACATGTGTCCTGTATTATAGTATCATATGGAAGAGTTTCACTAAGTCTAAGTCCCCAACAATCCCACATATTCATCCCCACTTCCTGAGAGTTATGATCTTTTTTTTAATATTTGGATTTACATCATTTCTTTTTTTCCACATTTTTATTGGTGCATTATGGTTGTACATATTGATGGATTTATTACTACATATTCATGCAATTGCACAATATAACAGTATAATTTAGCCAATATCACTCCCCAGCGTTTCCACTTCCCTTCCTGCTTCCTACCACGTGGTCTCTTTCCTCTACTGATCTCCATTTGATTTTTAGAAGATCCACCCCCACTTTTGTTTTCCTTTCCTTCTCTAACTTCCACATTATGAACCTTTAATTTTTTCCACATTTTTTCCTTTTCTGGAAAACCATGTAGGTGGAACCAAGCAATATGTACCCTGTTCAGATTAGCTTTTGTAATTAGAAAATTTTAAGTGCCTCTGTATCTTTTCATAGCTAAGTAATTCCTTCCTTTTTTAGTAATAAATAATATTTCATTGTCTGGGTCAACCACAGTTTATTTATTCTTTTGCATACAGTAAAATGTCATTCTTTTTAAACAATTAATTAATTAATTCTAATTATGTATATATAACAACAGAATGTATTTTGATTCCTTATACAAAATTGTAGCAAAACTTTTGATTTCTCTGTTTGTATACCATGTAACATCACACAATATGTGAATTCATACATGTCATTCTTTCTTCTAAGTATTGGCAAAATGAAGCCATAGTGTTAGAAACATTTATGTACACTTTTCTGCATTGGCATATATTTTCTTTTGGTTTTGGATAAATACTAAGAAACCCACTTTCTGAGTGCATGGTAAGAGCATATTTAGTTTTATAAGATATTCAAACACTCTTCCAAAGGGACCGACAGATTTATCTCTCTGTAATCTATTTGTCTGTTTTTTTTTTTTTCATGAGTGTTACAGTGTCTTGATTACATGGCTTTATACTAAATCTTTAATACATGTAGTACTAGTTGTCCAATTTTGCTTTTTCAGTATTGTATTATCTATTCTGATTCTTTTGAAGCACTGTTAAAGTGTTAGAATTAGCACCTTGGTCAAGGATCAGATGAGTGTATCTATGTGGATTTTTCCTGGTGTCTTCTACTCCACTGGTCTTCATGTCTATTTTTTTGTCAATACCATGTTGTTTTTATTAATATAATTCTGTAGTATCTGTAGTATGATTTGAGATCAGGTACTGTAATGTCTCTAGCATTGTTCATCTTGTCCAGTATTGCTTTGGCTATTCCAGGTCTTTTATTCTTCCAAATGAATTTTGGACTGTTTTTTTTTTTTTTTTTTCTAGCTCTTTGAAGAAAGTCATTGATATTTTGATGGGTTTGCCTTGAATCTGCATATTACTTTTGGTAGTATGGCCATTTGACAATATTAATTCTGCTTATCCAAGAATATGAAAAGTCTTTTCATCTTCTAAGATCTTTAATTTGGGGGCTGGGGTTGTGGCTCAGCAGTAGAGTGGTCACCTAGCATGTGCGAGGTCCTGGTTTTGATTCTCAGCACCTCATAAACAAAGAAAAACAAATAAATAAATAAAATAAAGATATTGTGTCCAACTACAACTAAAATATAAATATTTAAAAAAGATCTTTAATTTGTTTCTTAAGTGAACTATATTTTTCATTATAAAGGTCATTCACTTCCTTCATTAGATTAATACCCAAGTGTTTTATTTTCAAAGTTATTAAGAATAGAGTCTACAGAGTAGGAGAAACTCTTTGCCAACTACTTTTCCAACAGAAGATTATTATCCAGAATATATAAGGAACACAAAAACCATCAAAAGAAACAACCCAATTAATATATGGGCAAATGAACAAAATATACATTTCTCAAAAGAAGAAATGCAAATGGCCAAAAATGTATAAAAAATATTCAAATCAAAACTACATTGAGATTTCATCTCACTCCAGTTGGAATGACAGTCATCAAGAATACAAATAATAAGTGCTGATGAGGATTTGGGGGAGGAGGTACAATTATGCATTTGTGGTAGAACTGAAAATTAGTACAACCACTCTGGAAAGCAGTATAGGAATGCCCCCAAAGGCTAGGAATGGCACCACCATGAGATCCAACTATCCCATTACTTGGTATTCATCCAAAAGAACTAAAATCAGCATACTACAGTGATACATGCATACCAATGTTTATAGCAGTATAATTCACACTAGTCTAGTTACAGAAACAGCCTAGGTGTCCTTCAATAAATGATTGGATAAAGAAAATGTGATATATATTCACACAATGGATTTTTACTCAGCTATAAGGAAGAATGAAATTATGTCATTTGAGGGTAAACGGATGGAACTGAAGACCATCATGCTAAGTGAAATAAGCCAGACTCAGAAAGTTAAGGGTCAAATCTTTTCTTGCATATGTGAAAGGTGGAGAGAAACAGGAATTTAAAAAGAAAGGGGGATTTCCTGAAGATAAAAAGAAAAACAGTGGAGTAGATGAAGAGGATCTAGGCTGAGGGGAAGAGAGGTAGGAAAAGCAAGGAACTACAGAATGATATTGACAAAATTATTCTATGTATATGTATCACAACGAATTCTTTTATGTTTAACTATAATGATTCTAATGAAAAACAAATTGATTGAAGAAAAATTGAACAAAAAATTCTATATATATATATTTATTTATTTATTTATTGGAGTTGCTTTTGAGTAACCATCAGGTTGGGAAGAATTGATACCTTGACAATATTGATTGAGTCTTTCTACTTTTTTTTTCTTCCAGTTCTTTGATCTTCAGAGCTCTGTAGTTTTCCTCCTAGAGATCTTCTACATATTTTGTTAGATATTTACCTCAGCATTTCATTTTTGGGAGAAGTAAATTAAGTGGTTTTATGTTTTTAATTTCAGTATTCACTCGTTCATTGCTGGTATATTGAAAAATAACAGATATTTGTACATTGTCTTGTATCATGCAAATTTTTGCTCTTACCATTTAATAGTAATGATATGACAATGATATGACAATGATACATTGTCTTGTATCATGCAAATTTTTGCTCTTACCATTTAATAGTTGTAGCATTTTTGCTTTTTGGATTTTCTGTATAGGTGACCATGTCATCTTCACAAAGGGCAGTTTTATTTCTTTATAGCATTTTGTGTTTTCTTCCTTTTACTTGTCTTATTGTATTAGCTAAAACTTCTGGTACAGGATTAAAAAGCACTGGTGAGAGGGAAGACTCTTATCTTGTTCCTGACCTTCGAAAATAGCTTCTAGTTTCCCATTAAATATCAGTTGTAGGCAGTTTTGTAGATATTCTTTCTTAAGCTTAAGAAATTTTCTTATTTTCCCAGTTTTATTGAGAATTCTCATAATGAAAGGGTGTTTTATGTTTTTAATAGTTTTTTTCTGCAACTGTTTGGTATAATCATGTGATTTTTCTTTTTTATCCATTGGTTTCATGTATTACAGTAATTAATTTTTGAGTGTCAAACCAGCCTTGCTTATCCAGGATAAATCTCAATTGGTTGTGGTGTATAATTAATTGCTACTCTACCTTGTTGAATTTGATTTTCTCATAGTTTGTTGAGAATTTTTGCTGAACCAATGAATGAAAGTCCTCTGTACTCTCACTTGAAAAGTATTTTAAATGAAGTCCAAATTCCTTGGTAAGATCTGTAGTGTCTGTAGGTTGGTTCTTGTCAAGTCTTCAGATTCACTTTGTTCTATCCAGTCCCTGTCCTGTTCTCTTCCAGGTAAAATGACCTTTCAGCATCTTGAATGTGCCAGCCCTTTTCAATATTGGGTCTTCTCACAGGCAACAGTAATTCCTAGAGATATAAATCCTCCTTCTTTGGAATTCAGTTTAAATGTCACCTTTTAAAGGGGGCTTTTCTGCTAACAAGTTGTCTTACTTCCATTTTCTGTCACAGGGCCTGTTGCTTGTCTTAGAAGTAATGCTCAAAGATTGTAATTACTACTTTTCTTGATTCTGTTACTATTTAGTGACTCTATTACAAAACATAAACCAAACACATTTTTTCTATAATCTAATCTTCTTCTGTTTTGTTAAATCTTGTATCTTCAGTTAACAGCATAAAATATGAAATAAAAGAGATGCTGTGAGATTTTTCAACAAGTTACTGAATAAGTAGATAATAATTAGTTACTCTAACTATGTGAATCTTTCAAATTGATCTTATATCCAAAACTAGTAGTGAGAAAAAACTTGAATATTAGTTCAATTAAAAACAAAATGCTCTTGCAAAACAGGTAATAGTGATATATTTTCTTCACTGAACAAACTAACTGGGCTGATATATTTATTATTATTAATATTATTATTGTTATTATCAATCATTATTATTATTTGTGTTGGGGATTTAATGCAGGGGCACTTAACCACTGAGCTACATCCCAAACCCTTTTAAAATTTTACTTTGAGACAGGGTGTCACTAGTTACTAAGGGCCTTGCTAAGTTGCTGAGGCTGCCCTCAAACTTGTGATCCTCCTTGCTCACTCTTCCAAGTTGCTGGGGTTGTGTGCATCACTGCACTTAACTTGATATATTATTCCAGACTGTCAATTTTTCCATAGTCTTTCTGAAACAACGTTTTTTTTCCTTTTTACATCTTCCTGACCTTAGTTATGTGATTGATCTAATGATATTATTACATAATGACATTGTTTTAAAAACTTGTGGAAAATCCCAGTGAACATAATTAATCAAGAGTCAATTTGGACACATTCCAGCTGCAGGACTCCAGGATTAGCATGGGCTCATGGTATAAAATCTTCAGTGAGCTTTGCCCCCTCACATAGAAGATGCCTCTTAGTAACTGATAAATTATTTTCTAGGAAGCTTTATAAGGCTTACATCCTGATCTCCAAAATGTACAATAACGATCTGTCATAAGCTCTAGTACAAGCATTTGACTACATTATCACCAAAGGAAATGGGTTAAACAGCTGAATAGTAGTGATTCTTTACTAAAGAATTATTTATTTTTGTTTATTTAATTCTTTATTTTTAATAGAAATAATGGAGGAGACATTTCCCTATTAAAATGGCTAACTTCTATCTTATTAGGTGGACAAATAATTTTTTGGCATTTTTGGTAAATTATCCTCATATGGAAATTTCAGTTCCTCTCTTTGTACCATGGAATTCCTTTGAAATTGATCTACAATGCAAATAATGGTTTCTGCATCATTTAGAAGATTCTGGAGTAAACAGACAGACAGCCATATGATTTCAAATAAATTCTTAAAGAATGATATGTTTTTTCTTTCTGCATGCATGCATACTGGATGGAAGAGTGTTTCTAGATCTTCATGAGCAAAATATTCTCTTTCAATATATAGAGAACCTTCCAAAGGTAATATTTCATCAGTTGGTAATGGAAACCCTGCTTTACAGTTGTGTGAATTTTTCATTACACAGAAAATCATATTACTTGAGTTTGTAAGGATTAAAGTGTTGAAAAAACTTCTGCAGGCAGAAAGTGACTGGTCAGGTTTTAGATAATAATTATCATGAATATATATATATATGTTTTATATATAAATTTTAATATATATATTTATAAATATATAACATATTTATATGTAATTTATACATATATGTTTATATATACATATGAAATCAGGGACAGTTTATATACTCAATAATTATGCTTCCATCTGCAAAAGTAGAAGATTCATGGTGAAAAGCTGATTCTTCTGTCAGCACCAAGATTTTTGTCTTCTGAAGACATGACCCTGGTGTAGACCCTGAGCGTTCATGAGCTAGTGGGTGGAAACTTTGCGATGCCTGGAAGTCCACCTTAGTTGATCAGCACAACAAAAGGGACATGCTGGACAGGTACATGTTGGTAGAATAAATAAATAAAATATTTCCTATACATATTCCTTTCTACAATACTTTCCATTATTTCACAGGTTGTAATAACTGCTTCAGGTCTCTGAAATTAGTATCTACTTAATAGATGAAAGTAAGGTGGAATCTCCTGGCCAGGGTTTGAGTAAGGGCATGATAGGATCCGAATAAGATCTAAAATGATCATTTGGGATGCTTCAGAGAGACAGTTTGTTGGAGGACAAAATGAAAGTAGGCAGACTTGGCATGGTCTATTATAGTAGACTGGGGATATTGACAGGGTGTAGCAAGAATGATCAGATTTGCAATGTATTATAAAGTGAGAATGAACGAAGCATATTAAATGTATGAGTGAATACCATTAGAGGAATAAAGGAGTTATGGATATCATCTGAATTTGGTCTTACCTATTACAAAGAAGTTGCTATTTCTTTAAGCAGAGAAAACTTCAGCAGGAATACATTTGTCATTGAAACTTAAGAATTTACTTTTAAAGTGCTAAGTGGATGCCTAGTTGGGGATGCCAATTAAGTAGTTAGAGACACCAGTTTGAAAAGTAGTGGAGAGGTACTGTTAAGTAATTTGTGAGAGCCTTAAGCATTTATAGGTGAAGAAAAGGAAAAATATGCAAGTAAAGACACTAAAATAAGGTTTCAGTGAGGTGGTAGATATCTGAGACTGTGATAGTTATCGATTACTCATTGTCACATGAAATGGTTATAATTTTATTGTGCTTCCCTTTCTTCTCAGTGTCAAGTTCTTTGCCTATGGTACCTCAGAATGTGACTTTATTTGATATAGAGTCTTTGAGTAGGTAATCAAGTTAACATAAATTTATTAGGGTGGGCATCAATCCAATATGGTTGGTGTCATATTGGAATTGAAAATTTGGTAATAAAGAGAATGGTAGAGTTCATCATCTGTAAGCCAAGAAGAGATGCATGTAACAGCTCCTTCCCTCATGGTTTTCTAGAGGAATCAACATTGTAGAAGCCTTGATTTTTGAATGTCCAGATTGTGGAACTTGGAGACAACAAATTTGTGCTGTTTAACTACATAGATTGTGCTGCTGTATTGTGGAAGTTTTAGCAAATGAATATAGTTTTTGCTATTGGGAGGTGGAGTACTGCTGCAATAAATATCCAAAATTGTGGAACTATCTTTGGGATTGGTGGTTAGGTGCTGGGAGAGTTTTGGTATTTATGATAGAAAAACTCAATATTGCCTTGAAGAGCCCAGAGGTAGGAATATGAACATTGCAAGGTGATTCTGGTGAAGAGTCAGAAAGGGAGGAGGGGAGCCATAGAGAAGACATGTAATGGACTTGAGAACCCATACATCGAAATGAGCAGAGTGTTCCTAGAAATATGAATGCTAAGGTGTATGTGGTTGAGGTCTCACATGACCAACTTGTGATTAGAAAGTGGAAGGAAGGCAATCATTGTCTTAAAGTCATAGTACTGGCAATTGATAGTGTCTTTGGTCTAATTTACATTCATAATTTATTTTGCCCTAAAGTTAATTCAAGTGAGTCTTTGGAATCACACCTTCCTGACTTTACAAATGTTGTGACTTCTCATGGAATACCTATTTTTATTTCATTTCTTTAAACTCACCTAAAGTCCTGATTCTTGAGAGAATCTTTCCCAGATACCAATGGGTTTGAATATTTCAGCACTGTGAATCCGTAGCATTGCGTATATGCCTATATGACACTTATCAAGTTGGTCTTTAGTTGCCTGACTCCATGATTATGTATCATGTCACTTTTGGCAGGGAACTGTGTCATATTCAACTTGCTCATCCAGCTATCTACAGCAGGTATCTTATTAAAATTGGATACCTCCTATATGTTTTCCTAGAGGATAAATGAATAAAAACTAAAATTATAATATTTTCAAGAATATGTTTCATTGTTTTGTAGGTAAACTGCTTTAATATCTGCAATCAGCATCAATAAAGGAATAGATGGAACACAAGAGCAATATAACTTATTTTGTCCTCTTGGGCCTCACACAGAATCCAAAGGAGCAGAAAGTACTTTTTGTTATGTTCTTGCTCTTCTACATCTTGACCATGGTGGGAAATCTGCTCATTGTTTTGACCATAACCTTCAGTAAGACCCTGGGATCACCAATGTACTTCTTTCTTGCTAGCTTATCATTTATGGATGTTATTTATTCTACAGTCATTTCTCCCAAATTGATTGTGGACTTGTTCTTTGGAAAAAATACCATATCCTTCAAGTTTTGTATGACTCAGTTATTTACAGAACATTTTCTTGGTGGATCAGAGGTCTTTCTTCTATTGGTGATGGCCTATGACCGCTATGTGGCTATCTGTAAGCCCTTGCATTATTTGGTTATCATGAGGCCATGGGTGTGTATTTTACTGCTGGTAGTGTCCTGGGTTGGAGGTTTTTTGCACTCAGTAATTCAGTTGGGCACTATTTATGGGCTCCCATTCTGTGGTCCCAATGTCATTGATCATTTCATATGTGACATGTACCCCTTACTGAAACTTGTTTGTGTTGACACTTATGTCATTGGCCTCTTGGTGATGGCCAATGGGGGACTCATTTGCACAACTGTGTTTTTGCTCTTACTCATGTCTTATGTCATTGTCCTGCACTCTCTGAAGAACCTGAGTCAGGAAGGGAGGCGGAAAGCTCTCTCTACCTGTGGCTCCCACATCACTGTGGTTGTCCTCTTCTTTGTCCCCTGTATTTTCATGTATGCAAGACCAGCCAAGACTTTCCCCATTGACAAGTCACTGAGTGTGTTTTATACAGTCATAACCCCCATGCTGAACCCTTTCATCTACACTCTGAGAAACTCAGAGATGACAAGTTCAATGAAGAAACTTTGGAGAAGAAAAATCTTATCAGGTAGCAAATAAGTGAGTTTCCCACTATGAACAGAGTCATTTCAATATAAAACTGTCTCATTAGAAATCAGAATACTTTTAGAAATTGATGCTGTCTTCCCTTCCCTCAAATGGATTTCTGGTAAATATGATTAAACAATAAACTATGTGTTTGTGCCATTAATGCATTTCTCTGTTGTAATATAAACTCTATAATGTCTTGTTTATCACTGCACTGGAAAATTATAATGCACATGTAGTTGGAAATCAGTACAGAATATGTAGTAAATTAGTAATATTTTTTATACCTTTACAGTATTGTTTTTAATTTCTGAATTTATTTTTATTTCCTTGTGATTTCTAGTTTTGTTTTGCATTGATCCTTTTTATTATTTATTTGAATCCTATATAAGTGGTGGTAATTATTGACTTCAGTTGCATTATATATGCAATTTTTAGTGCAATATTTTTTCTTTAAATTAGAAAATAATAATAGAAAATGATAGGGAGGGGGCAAAAGGGTGAAAAAAAAAAAGATGGTAGAATGAGATGGATATCATTACCCTAAGTGCATGCATGAAGTCACGAATGGTGTGAATATACATTGTATATAACCAGAGTTATGTAAAAATGTGCTCTACAAATATAATATGAAATGTAATATATTCTGCTGTAATTTCTAACAACTTAGAATAAAAAATAAATTGGGGGAAAAAGAAAATTATATTATAAATAGAACCCACACAAATAACAAGACTGTAGAATAAATCTTCTGCTCATTCCTCACCAGAGTCTCCCAGTGCTACTCGAGATGCAGACACTGTGGTGTTTTTAAAATTCTTCAAGTAAGAAATGTTATCATTTGTGACAATAAGAATTACCTTGGAGGCCATTATACTAAGTGACATAGGGTGGGTACAGTAAGACAAAAAATGATAGTATTTATATGTGGCTTCAAAAATAGTACATTTATAGGAGCAAAAAGCATAGTGGTGGTTGTCATGGGCTGGAGGGTGGTAGAGGAACAGAGATGTTGGTCAATGAGTACAATGATTCATTTGAAAAGATAAATGATTTCTGGTGTCTTATCACAATAATACTGTTCATAAGATGATGTATGTGTCAATTAGCTTAATTATGGTGGTCATTTAATAATGTGTGTGTGTATGTGTGTGTGTAGATATATTATTTTGTATACCTGAAGTATGTATGATGGCTATTCATCAATTTTACCTCAATAGGGTGGAACATTTTAAAAAATAAAATAATGTTTATGATATTAACAAATATAACTACTACTTGATGCAATTTAGCATTTTTTTCTTGGTTGTTCTTCTTACCTAGAAGACTTATTTCAGTAGAGACTCACAGTTAAAAGTATTGTGCTTCAAGTTACTTAGTTTGTCCATTTATCTTTATAGTTATGACACAACTTTAAGAAACTTAAGTTCATTTGGTGGTTGTTTTCAAACTTTGGAATTCCTTCTTTTTCTCTTTCTGGTTTTCCTTGTATATATTCATTTAATTTCCCACTATCTCCAGCATTTCTTTCATTCCAAACTCTACCACTGCTATTTTATTTCTCTGGTTGAATTGCATTTTCTCCTACATCCAACAAAATGTGAAATAATGGTGATAAGAGCTGAACTTTATCTTAATTTATATTTTGTTGAATTTTTTAAATAATCAAGAATGATATAACTTTTCAAAATGTCTTTTTATAATCATTCAGATAACTACATGATTATATCCTTATATATAGTAATATGATCAATCTTTTGTATTGGATCATCTTGGCATTTGTGGAACAAATTTTGCTAGGGTTATGTTATACTGTTTTTCATATTGCTGGATTCCAGTGATTCTTTTCAAAGGACTTTTGCATTTATTTCTATAAATTTAAATAGTCTATAGATTTTTATAAATACATTATTTGTAATTTTATATACGGATCTCATCTGATCAACTTCATAAAAATTCACCCCCAAAATTCCTTAACACTGACACAGTTAATGTTTACTTCCACAGTTAGTGTTAGCACTTTTGACTAGCTAATGTTTTTTTTTTTTATATATATATATATATATATGTGTGTGTGTGTGTGTGTGTGTTGTGTTTATTTATTATTGTTTTCTTTCTAGAATGTATGCTTAGTTTTAAGTTCTCAGTTACTACAATCCTACTGGAACAGAAAATAGTTGTTGAAAGAACACCTTAGAGAAGACATTAGTTTCACTGTTTAAAATAATTTATTTTATGACATTTTAAGTAGAATTGAGATGGTGTTTTCTCTACAGGTTTGTGAGTAACAATCACCACCATCATATATAAAACACTTATCATTGCCAGGAATTTTTGTAAACATGTGATGTGGGTTTTCTCCCACAGTTCTGTGAGTTTTTATTCCTTTCAATACAACCTTGAGGCAGATACCATTAATGAACCCACTTTACAGTTGCACAAATAAAGGCTCATGGAGGTTTTAAAATCCTCCACAAGGTAATGTCCTTGAGAGAGCATCCATGTTAGATACTGTTATCTAGAAGACATGCCTAGGATCAGGTGTGGTAGGTGCTCTTTCCTGGTGATGATGGCCAGATCTTCAGACCTTTTTGCATATATGGAGTAAATAGCATCCACTGATTCCCTTTTTTGTAGTTTTACACTTTATACATAATTTTTTGTTGTTTAAAAATTTTAAATGTGACATATTTTCAGACTCAGATAAAAGTTGTGAGACATCCTGGAGAACTTTCTGCTAGTTTCTTCCCACATATTCATATATTTCCAAATTTGCTGTTTAATTTCTTCTCTCTCTCTTTTTTTTTTGTGTGTACACACACACACGCACACACACATCATTATAGACATATGCCAATATCATTATTTTCTAGTCTGCTTTTTTTCTCTGTCATTTATGTGTGTAAATTAATAGTTAGTTGTTTCTTAAAGGCTGAGTAGCAAATTGTAGACATGATGAAGCCTTAAGTCTTAAAGTTCTAAGTATTTCCAAAACCTCATAAACTTTTTGAATAACCGCAACCAACACAGTGATGGAAATCAATCAAGAAGCTGACATTGAGACAATACAACATTACATAATCCACAGAGCTCATTGCCACTTTACTAACTGTCCCAATAATATCCTCTTTGTAGCGAAAGAGAATACAAGGTCACACATTGTGTTTTCCTGTCATATGTAAAGCATGAATTTCTTTCATGTGAAACTATTCCTGAGACTTTCTTTTTTCTGGATCCAAGTGTCCTTAAGTTGTTTTTCAGGAAGTGCCTTCAGAATTCAATCAAGGTCACCTTGAAACCAGCATTTCAAGAATGGACTTAGGCAACAGAAGTCCACATGACCATATTATAAACTGTGTTTGTAATAAGCTTAAAATCCTCTGCATGGCTCATGATAAAACTCCCACCCTGAGAAGAATCATGCAATATATGAAGAGGCAGGATGACCATCTAGGCCTGCACAAAAGCATCTAAAACTCCCCTTCTCAGCCTGCAAAGGCTTGATGAGTACATGGCAGTTATGTGATGGAACATCCTGTGTGCTCCTGTTTAGGTTTTGGTGCTATTTTTTTTTAAGGTTGAGGTTCAGGTTACTTCTCTAGCAGGACTTTTTGCATGTGATCCTGAATTCTTCTTAGATACCACACCTGTGGTCATGACTGTCTTCAGAACCATAGCTTGCAATGCCACATTTACTCAATGGGCTATGATGGTGTCTTCCAGTTCTCTTCACTGTGTCTTCAGAATTTGTTTCTTACTGCCAAAAACAATTTGGAAAGGTCCTTTTTTTTGAGATCCGTGGCTCTAGAAATTCATCTCCTGTTCTGATTTTTACTTATGGAGCCTCTATGAAAACTCAAGTGCTTTGGGCAGATCTTCTAAAGTATTTTACAGTTTTAATATCAAGAAAGTTCTCACTGCCCAATGTACCTAGGAGAAAATAATATGGCCCTGTGTTTTATAATAAGAAAGAAGATTTTTATTGAAGTTGGACAGAGACATTGGAGTTATATTAGTCAGCAGTGACAGAATTTCTAGGAAGGGAGGGGATAGAAGCTGTGTGTTGCCTGGTGGTGGGAAGGGAAAGACTTTGGGTGCAGGCCAACATGGCCATCACACTTTTTTTTTACTGTTACATGTTTCTTTCTGAGGGTGGGAGAGTTATCACACTCCAGTTGGTGAATTTTAAGATTATGGTGAAAAAGGTCATGTAGTGGATGAATGGGCTTCTTTGGTGCATGCCCATTCTTGAAAACCTGGTTTCAAGTTGACTTTGAGTGGACTCTGGAAACACTTCCTAAAAAAAAAAAAAAAAAAAAAAAAAAAAAAAAAAAAAAAAAAAAAAAAACAGCTTAAGAATAATTAATTGTTTGGGGAAATTATGTCTGGGTATGTCCATGTGTTAGCTGGTTCAGTTGATTCTCCATTTGTTAACAATGATCTCTTCTTGGTTTTGGATATTTTCCCAAATAAGTAGAGAATAGAAGATATATGTAATTCTGTTTATTCTTAAAGTCTAAACAAAGGGATAAGAGTCTACCCATATTGGAGTAGTCCAGGTGGTAACATTCTATCTAGTTTTGACTGGTATTTGCCCACAAAAGTTTAAAAGAGTCCCCTCCAACAAGAGTGTGTAGTGAGTATGTTGTGGGTGCGAAGTCTGCAGAGGGGAGTGCTGGCAGTATTGAGAGAGGATGGAGGCTGGAGGACACTAGTGATGAAGTCCCAGTTCTTCACCTCAAGCATGAAAGTACATGCATATCCTACACTGTTGATTCTCAGGGTGGTAGAAGCATCCTTGATGACTAAATTTCTGATTGTGTCCTGTGTATTTTGTGTTGACATAAAGACTCACTTAAAGAGGAGGAAATTCTGCTTTAGAATGACTCAGGAAAAAGAAATATTGGTTTTAGTGTCCTGCTGTTAAGCATGATGCTGTCTTTGGTTTGAGATTTATACCTTCATGTTGAGAAATTAAATATGTGTGTGTGTGTGTGTGTGTGTGTGTGTGTGTGTGTATTCTCTCTCTATATATATTCTGCTTACCTATATTTTAGAAAGTGATAAAGAATTGACTAATTATGCTTAAGAATTTATTAAAATGAACATATGATTTTTCTTCTCGACATTTCAAGATATATATATATATATATATATATATATATATAAATATATATATATATATATAAATAAGATATTTGTTCTTGGAATATATACTTATACTTGTTCTTGGAATATGAATTTTGGCCATGATGGGGAAACACAGAGAAAATTCATCCTCCTGTCTATAACAAGCAAACAAGCCAGGAAAAAAGGAACGGTGGTCTCCAATGCACTTGACAACAGAAAATAATTAACAGTGATAATTAAGAGATGGGAGACAAACAAGTTGACCTGCTTGTTACTTTCGGAAAGTTTCCATGCTGCCTTCACAGAGGGTGCCCAGGAAGTTCCTGAGACAAGCTCTGAGCTGTGGAGATGAAAACATGAGTCTGAAGAGACCAAGGCTACTAATGGTTGAAGGTTGGAGAGCAGAACATTGCAGAGGTAGAGCTGGAAAGAGTGGGAAAGAGACAGAGACAGAGAGAGAGAGAGAGAGAGAGAGAGAGAGAGAGAGAGAAGAGAGAGAGAAGGAGAAGAAGAAGAAGAAGAAGAAGAAGAAGAAGAAGAAGAAGAAGAAGAAGAAAAGAAAAGAGAAGAGAAGAGAAGAGAAGAGAGAAGGAGGATTCCATCATTATTCAGCACAGTACAACATTTGAAAAAAATTACCTGGAGCAGCAGCAGATCTAGCCAGACCCCTGGGGAGAAGAGTGCCTGGAACTTTCTCAGGGCTGAGAATAGTGTCTATTTTTACCAGCTGGACTGGAATCCTCACAGTACAGGGAGCAGGTCTTTGGGCTGAATACTTAGGTCTTTACTCAAAAGTGGGACATTATTAGACTTAGAATGGGCATTTCTTTAGGTTGATAAAAATAATAACAAGAATTTTTCAAAAATATAAAGAGAGAAACACAAATTCACTGGAGTACATGTCACCATCATGCACATCCACAGGACACTAATTAAACAACAATAACAACAAAAGAACTCTAAATAGTAGCAAGATCAGTAGAGTAGAGGGAAGAGAACAGGCAGTGGGAGGAAGAGAGGAGAAACGGAAATACTGAGTACTAAATTAGAACAAGTTTTATTTCACACTTTTATTATTATGTCATAGTATATTTTTATGTATAACTAAAAAGAACAAATAAAAACAATAAATTCTTGCATTTAATGCAAAAAAATGTAAGGCATAAAATCACATACTTTAAGTAGGAAAATAATATATCAATTGAAATCTCAGAACTGACATACATGAGCAGTAGCCTACAAGGCTATTATAAAGAATTATAATTATATTCCACACTTAAAAATTAAACAGAGATCCAAAGATTAAAAAATAACCCAATTTCTAAAGGGACACAAGCTATAATATTTGGAGATAAAAATAGGGCATGGCTTTAATAGCGCATTGAACATTTCAAAAGAATTGATTATAGATACACTAAAACTATTAAAAATAAAATATATACAAAAGTATAAAACAGGAACACATAATAGTGAGTTGTGGAGCAACTTAATTGACCTAAAAAATACATAACTTGGTTTTTCTGAAGGAAACAGTGATAGATAGAAATATAGTTGGAGAAAAAGTGAAAGAAAAATTTCTGAATTTGGTGAAGGCTTTATGAATACTTTAAAGTAGCTGCAGGAAGCCAGACATAAGAAGCATAAAGAAAACAATACAAAAGCACATTCTAAACAAACTTTCAAATTCAGTAAGAAAGAAAATATTAAAAGTAGCTAGAAAAATATACCCAGAATAAGATAACAGTGTTATCAGCTGTCTTGTATGAAATAGGGAAACCAAATAAACAGTGAAGGATCATGTTTATTGTTTGAAGAAAAATTTACAAAACTATGACACTGTACATGGAAAAATAACCTTCCAAACACAAGCATGAAATAAAATTTGTTCAAGTGTGCAAAAAAGATAATTCATTAACATTGGATTTTTACCACAGGATTATAAGGAAGTCATTCACTCAAGAAAAATGATCCTAGGTGAAAATATCAGTCTATACAACCTAATGAAGAGCACCAAACATTGTAACTCATGAGCAAGTATTTACAGTTTTTCTTATTATATAAATCTCTTTGAAATATTTTTGATCAAGACAACAGTAATATCACCTTATTATGGGATTTTAAACATGCACGCATGTAGTTTGGCAATAACGGACACGGAGCACGATGTCAGGTGGGTTCTTTGTTCAAAGAATGAGACCAAGGGACAAGTGAAGGGTTGAGTATCAAGATTTACTTACAGTAGAAAAGGTTCTTGGAGTATAGGAGGGGTCCCAAAGGAGGGCACTATTGGTTGGGCTTTGGATGCTTTTTAAAGGCATGTCTTATGGCCCTGCCAAGGTGACTGGGGGAGCTTATGTAAATGAGGGATGTTGGTGTGGACCAGTCAAGCTCTTCAAGCTCTGAATTTAATAGGTCAATCAGACCTAGTGCCTTATTTACATAATTAAGAAGACAGGCTCAGTCTTGGGATTTGGTCCCTCTGTTGGAGAGGAAGTGCTTGGGCTAAGGAGAGGTTTTGTGTTGACTGTTGCTATGGATCACTAAGGAATAGCCTTTACATTTGAAACTGTCAGAGGCAGCCACAGGATGTTCCACTGGCCTGTTGTTTCCTAAGATGGCCTGGTTCCCTTCCCTCCTTTCCTCATCTGAGGACCTTTATCTTATCTGCCTGCAGGTGGTCTACCTTCCTTTCTCAATATAATAATGGCTGGAATGGGAAATAGTAAGTTTACTATGCTAGCTTTTGATAAATACATAAAGTGCTATAATATCACTGGATGGTAGACTGTAACTAGTTAAAATTCAAATGTAAGACTTATGTCCAATAAGTGAACAGAGAAAATAAAAAGGCAAATAAAACCCATGAATAATCCAAAGAAAGCATAAAAATGAAAAAGAAGAATAAAAAGCATGAAGCACATGGAAAAAGAGAAAAATCATATGCTTTATTTACCGATAAATCTATAAAATGTAAATGGTCTAAATAAGAAAAGAAAATGCAGAGATCACAGACCCCGTGGGCTTAACAAGACTTACTTATATGCCGCCTATAAAAAACACACTTAAATATAAAATAAAGAACATATTTGGAAATTTGTTAGTCTATAATTTCCTGTAAAATCATTAATTTAATCCAAATCAAAACTTATTTTGGGTGGGTGTGGTGGCGCACGCTTGTAATCCCAGCACTTGGGAGGCTGAGGCAGGAGGATCCCGAGTTCAAAGCCAGCCTCAGCAATGGCGAGGCACTTAGCAACTCAGTGAGACCCTGTCTCTAAATAAAATACAAAAAAGGGCTGGGAATGTGGCCCAGTGGTCGAGTGCCCCTGAGTTCAATCCCTGGTACCAAAAACAAACAAACAAAAAACCCCCAAAACTTATTTTGCTTAATTCTACTACTCACTTTTTATAAACTTTCTTTTGTTTCTATGTGTCATTTCTAAATTTGAGATTTGTGCTTTTTTCACTATTTATTTTTTGTGATTAGTGATTTATTAATTCAACTTCTTATTTGGTCATTAATTTTTATTCAAATGACACCACATTATATGTTGCTATCATGTGAACCTAGGATGCCCCCAGGTGTCCCTGAAGGATGGTCCTCTGGCCATTGGAAGATGGTTAACATTTTTAAATGTGAAGCCTAGTAGAAACTTTTAGGTTGTTGAAGGGGATGCTCTTGAAGAGAATTATTAGGACACTGATCTCTTCCTCCTTTTTTTTTTTTTTCATGTTCCAGAAATGCTATGAACAGTCTGCTTGAGTGCATGTTCCCCACCATGATATGCTGCCTTACTATAGGCCCAAAGCAAAGGGGCCAATTGGTCAGGGACTGAAGCCTCCAAAACAGTGACCCAATGTAAACTTTTCTCTTATTAAGCTCTTATTTGTTGTAGTAATGGAAAACAACTAACACAGAAATCATAGCTCTGTTTTTTCCTATTGGAGGAAATGATTTTTATTTTCATTGTGTTTTTCTACCTATATTCTTTAGTTAAAGGTTTAGTCTAACATTTTTGGTTGGAATGTTACTTAACCTATTTTTTCTTTTGTTTTTAAGTAATACAAAGACTTAAGACTTCACATTTTCCTCTGAGCAAAAGTTATAGTATTTCTTTGTTTCAGGTAAAATATTCATTTGAATTATTTTATACATTTTAGAGTTTTGGTTTTGATTCTCTCCTTCACGAAAGAGTTTTAAAAATAGGATTGTTGGTTCTAACAACTAAAAGTAAGAATTGGTTTCTATTCACTTTTTCATTCATTTCTAAATTGATTTTAAAACATAGAATCAGGCATGTTTAATATTTGAATTTTAAAAACTGAAAAGTGTATTGTACCCTTTTGTGTATCAGACACTGTATAAGTTCAATTGCAATAGTCCTCTCGTGTCACAAAAATTAATGATGCTTATATATGTATATATAAAGAAACTTTCTCAAGTTATGAAATCATAAGTGAATGGTTAACCATAATCAATTCTTTCAAAAGCCACCTTGAAACCCTAGTCAAAATCCACAATAGACTATATTCAAATGGTGTGATTATTCTATCTTAGCTTATATCTTAGTCTGCCTGGACTTTGCTCCAAATTTAGGTTCCTGGGTCATACAGCTAATTTTCAGGTAGTTAGGCATTTCCTGACTCTAGTTAATTCTCAGGATTTTTTTTAACATTATAAGTTTATTATTAGAGTAGTTTTAGAGTGAAAGATTTGAGAACAAAATACCTAGACCTCCTATATAACTATTGTTCCTGGTAATGCAGCCTCCCCCACTGCCTTAGTCCACTTTCTACTGCTCTAACAAAATAACAGAGACTGATTAATTCATACCAAAAAAGATTAATTTGCTCATGTTTCTGGCATCTGGGAAGTCCAAGAGCATGGCATTGGTATCTAAAGATGGTCTGGGAGTTGAGACCCACAGTGAATCTGGAAGGGCGGGGGAGGGCAAGGATGAGAGAGCAAGAGACGGCTGAGCTCACCTTTATCAAGACCCCACTTCTGTGTTAACTAACCCATTCCCAGGATAACATCATTAATCCAGTGGATTAATCTCCTCTTGTGGGTCCCATCTCTCGGCAGTGCTACATTTTTTTTTTTTTTTTTTTTTGTGTGGTACCGGGGATTGAACTCAGGGGCACTCGACCACTGGGCCACATCCCCAGCCCTTTTTTGTATTTTATTAGAGACAGGGGAGTTTAAGTGCCTCGGCATTGCTGAGGCTGGCTTTGAACTCGCGATCCTCCTGGCCTCCCAAAGTGCTGGGATTACAGGCGTCGGCTAGTGCTACATTTTTGCTAGCACATGAAGTTTGTGGGACACATTTAAACCATAGCACACACTATCAAATTCCCACACCACATTGGTTCATTTTACAATTGATTAATCAGTAATGGCATCAACCAAAGTTCCTAGTTTATATTAGGGTTCACTCTTGGTTGTTGATGTTGCATTTTCTATGGGCTTGGGAAAATGTGTAATGATGCGTGTCCATTCTCCAAAGAGTTTAACTGAACTAAAAATCAGCTATGCTTCAAAAGTACTGAATTTTTACTTTATTTGCAGTTTTTGACTTTTCTGGAAAGTCATATACTTGCCCCCATTCATATGTAGCCTTTCCTGACTGGCTTCTTTCGCAGGGTAATACGCTTTGAGTTTCTTCTGTGCCTTTCTCTGTTCATTAGACCATTTCTTTTTAGTAACAAATAATATTTTATTGTGTGAAGATTCATGGTTTGTTATTTAGCCACTGAACTGTCATTTTTGTCTCTTCTAAGTTCTGGGAATTCTGAGCAGAGATGACAAAAACACATGTGTGCAAGTTTCTATGTGAGTATAATCTTCAGGTTCATTTGGATGAACACCAGGGAGCCTAATTGCTTGACTATAGGTAAGAGCATGTTAGTACATGAGAAACTGTCAACCTGTCTTTTAAAATGGGTGACATATTTGTCTCCTCTGAGATCACCTCTTATACTCTTTCACCAATACCACATGTCTTGATTACGTAGATTTGTGGCAAGTCTTGATGTTGGTTAGTATTCATTATCCAGTTTTGTTCTTTCCCTCTGCCTGGTGTTACCCATTTTGTGTCTTTATAATTAGTTTGTCTACATCTATAAAATCAGGTCATAAAGATTTTTATTGTAGAAAAGATTAATCTGGGAAGAACTGACCTTGACAGTGTTGAGTCTTCCTATGCATGAACAGGGGGTATTTTTTTCATTTACTTAGCTCTGTGTTCATTAGAGCACTATAGTTTTCCTCAAAGAGATCTTGTAATATTTTGTTAGAGCTATACCCAAGTATAGTGCTACTATGTTTCTAACTTCAACTTTTACTTGTTCATTACTGGCATATAGCGAAGTGAATGTAATTGCATAATTAATCTTGAGTATAATAACTTTACTCAAATAATTTTGTTTTAGTCAGCTTTTTCCACTTCTGTGTCCAAAAGACCTGAAAAGAACAGTTTTAGAGGAGGAAAAGTTTATTTAGCGCTCCCAGTTTCAAAGGTCTCTGTCAATAGATGGCCAACTCCATTAAGGCCTGAGGTGAGGCAAAACATCATGGTGAAGGAGGAGAAATGGTGTGGAGAGAAAAGAAGCTCAGAACATTGTAATAAGGAAGCAGAAAGGGAGCTCAGTTCAGCTGGGACACAATATAAAAAGTAAAGGCCCACCCTTAGTGATTGACTTCCTCCATCCACATCTTACCTGTGTACAGATACCACTCAGTTAATTCATGTCAGTGCACTGCTTAGAGTAAGGTTCTCACAACCAAATCATTTCACCTCTAAACTCTTTTGAATTTTTTCACACATGAGCATTTTGGGGAAACTTTATATATAAACCATAACACACTTCTCAGTTCCAGAGAATATCCTAACCTTATTCAGATCTTAGCAGGAAAGCTCCTAGGTTCTAAATACTAAGAATGATGTCAGTATTTTGTTGTTTTGTAGACATTCTTTATTAAATTTAGGAAGTCTTATTTTGTCTATAGATTACAGAAAGTTCTTGTAATGAAGGGGTGTGGGATTTTATTAAACACTTTTCCTGCTAGTATTTGTGTAATTCCATATTCTTCTTTATCTTCTGGTGTAATAGACTACACTAACTGATATTTGAAGGTTGAGCCAGCATTGCATAATAAATCTCAACTGGTCATGATGCCCAGTTCTTTCCATAATTGTTAGATTTGGTTTGTAAATATTTTGTGGAATTTTTGCTGAACTACTCAGTGGAGGCCCCTCCATATTCTCATTTGAAAAGAACTTTAAATGAAGTCCAAATTTCTTAGAAATATCTGCAATAACCCTTCAGGGTTTGATTCTTGCTCATGTCTTAAACGTCACTTTGTCCGATTCCCCTTCATGTACAATGACTGTTTATCATCTTGAATTTGCCCAGTTCTACTCCACATTAGATCTCCCCACATGGATCACTGCACCCATAGGAGCAACTTCTCATCCTTTGCGATTCAGCTTAAATATCACTTTTAAAAAGATTCATATACTTACCTTGTTCAAAATCTCCTTTTATTCTTTCACAATGACCTGTTGGTTTTCTTATTCATACCAATCACATCTTATAACTCATAATTTAAATTATTACCATGATTATTTTGTGGTCCTATTAGAAGATAAAGTTGATTCAGTGAGGACTATATTCTTGTTTTCCTTCTTTTTTTTTTTATTAACTATTGTATAGTAATCTGAAACAAAATAGATGCTCTGTAATTTTGTAAAAGAATAAAGGATAACACACAAATAACTAGTTAACTAGTTACTACACCTGAATAAATCTTTTAAAAATATACAATTCCATACAACAGGGAGAAAAAATTGAACATAAAGAAAATAGAAAATCAAAATGGCTCTGGCACAACAGAGAAATGGTAGATTCACATACATTCGAACAAACTAACAGGTTTGCTATTTCATTCTGGATTTCCATTTGTCCCATAATGTTTCTGAAACCATTTTTTCTTGTTACATCATTGTGACTCTACTTATGACTCTACTTATGTGTTTGCTGTATTGCATCTTGACACATAGGTGTTCTTTTAAAAATATGTGGATAGTCCCAGAGAGTGTAATTAAGCAAGGATCAGCTTGGACACGTTCCAGCTGCAAGGCTCCAAGATTAATGTGTTTTCATGGTATAAAATGTTTAGTTATCTTTGATTCTGTCCTGTGGAAGCTTTGTTCTGTTAGTAATGGATATAATTATTTAAAGAGATGGTTTATTAATCTTAAGGAAAGATTTGAAAAGGCCTAAGAGTACTCTATCCATATACCAAGCCCAAGTATTTGGCCTTACCAGGACAAGAGGAGACAGGTCAAATAACAAAATGGTATTTTTAAAAGTTACTAAGAAGAAAATCTAAAAAACTTTCTTTAAAAAATTCTATATTTGAGATCCTATTTTGAAATTATTTGTTTGAATATTCAATATTTTAACATGGAAAATATTAGTTTTTATTTGTACCACAGTATTCCTTTGAATATCATCTACAATGCCAGCAGTGATTTTACACAGTATTTAGAAGACTCTGGAGAAAGTGGACAAACATGAATGTGTCATTTTAAATATATTCTCCATGAATGACCAACTTTATTTTTTCTGAGTGCATAATGGATGAAAGAGCTACTACTCACTATTTATTAGTGAGGTAAAATTTCCTCCTTCAAACTGCAGACAAGCTTCCACAGGTAAGATTATAGTCAGTAGCAGAAATCAGACTTTGAGATTGTGTGAATGTTTTTTTACACAAAAAATTATATCACTTAAATACGTAAGAAAATGTTGATGAAACTCCTGCAGGCAGAAACTGGCTGTTCAGATTGTATAAGATAGTCATCACAAATACATTCCAAAATTTGAGAATTTAAATCAGGGACCAAGCTATATCCTCAACACTGTTGTTTCCATCTGAAAGAGTAGAAGTTCCAAGGTGAAAAGCTGATTCATCAGTCAGCATGGAAATTTCTCACCTCTAATGATATGAGTCCAGTGTAGACCCCAAGCCTTCATGAGCTAGTGGGCACTCAGCAATGGCTGGAAGTTCACCTTATGTGAAGAGTGAGACATAATATAGTTTTCTATGAACACTAGTTGGTTGGATAAATGAAACGATTGAACATACCACACACCTTGTACAATAATCGCCCTTAATTAACTAATTTGTGATGTCTGCTTCTGGTCTCTGAGATTAGCATCTATCAAAAAGACAATGGTAGATATGGCAGGGGGCTATTGTAGTACACAAGGGATGTAAGGAGATGGAATGAGAATAATCACATTTGCAAAATAGTATAAATAGAAAGCCAAGGGGTGTCAATAAATAAACAATGTGAGAGGAATAAAGGACGTTTAAACACTGTTAGAATTTGACCTGAAGGATAAGACAGAAAGAAGTACCCTTTAATTAGTGAGACAAAACCTAGGAGGGAATAGATTTATTGTAAAAAATACAATATTTGTTTTTGTAAACATGACAAGGATATCTAATCGAAGATGTCAAACAGTTGCAGATATCAGCTTGAAAGGTAGAGGTGTGATAATGTTGAGGATATGCAATTCAGAGAGCTTTAGGTATTTATAGGTTAGGATAATGTGGAATATTGAACCAATTTCTCTAGAAGGAGGTTTTGGGGATTTGGCCAGCTGGACTGTGTTAATTACTGGTTTGTCAAGCTCTCACATGAAACTATTATGGTTTTATTGTGTCCCCCCATATAAATTATATGTTGAGGTCCTACCTACAGTACCGCAAAAAGAGGCTTTATTTGGAAATGGAGTTTGTAAAGGTCATCCAGTTATAAAATTGTATTATGCTGGATCCCAATCCCATGTAACTTATATTCTATTGGAATAGAATATTTGATGAGGGAGAATGACACATGCTGGTCATCTGCAAGCCAAGGATGAAGATGAACCTTTGCTCATTGTCTTCTGAGGGATCCACCTCTGCCCATACCTTTATTTTGAATGTCTAGCAGCAAGGCTCTGAGACAACACATTTGTGTTTAAAATGATTGTAGCTTCAGCAGATGAAGACAGCTTTTGGTACCAGAAAGTGGGGTGCCAGTGCTGCGATAAGACAGATAGCATCTGTCATGGAGAACACAGACATCCTTGTGAGCACAATGTCCTGGAAATATCAGTGCTAAGATGCTTGGGGGTGACATATCTGGTGGATTTGAAGGCCAAAGAAAGTGGAGGAAGGGCATCATTTTCTAAAGTCTCAGCACCAGAATTGATAAAGAGATGGTGTATCAATAGTCTTCCATTAGTTATTTGTTTTATCCACTCTTCATATGAAAATTACCTTAAGTGAGTCTTCGTTTTTTCATTGTGTGACTTCTTACATAGTGCATGTTTACATGGAATTCCTTTCATTCTCTATTGTTATTTCACATCTTTAAACTCATCTAAAGAATAACTTTTTCTGAGAAAACTTCCCAAATCTCAACAGGTTTAGATATTGCAGCATTTTGAATCTATAGCATAACATCAATAACTATGTTGATAACACATTTCTCAAGATAGTCTCTAACGTTGGACCACATAGTTATGTATCAAATCACTTAGGGCAGGGAAACTTGTCTTATTTTACTTGTTAATCAAGATATCTCCTGAAGGTAGTGTGAGGCAAGGAGATGTATATATCAGAAAAAATCATATATATATATATATATATGTATATATATATATATATATACATATATATATGTATATCATATATATATATATATATGTATATCAGATGAACAAAAATATAGAATACTTCTAAGGATTTTTTCATTGTTTTACAGGTAAACTGCTTTCCTTTCTGAAATCAGCATCAATAAAAGAATACATGGAACATAGGAACAATGTAACTTACTTTGTCCTCTTGGGCCTCACACAAAATCCAAAGGAGCAGAAAGTACTTTTTGTTATAGTATTGCTCTTCTATGTTTTGACCATGCTGGGGAACCTGCTCATTGTCATAACTGTAACCTTCAGTAAGACCTTGCACTCTCCAATGTACTTCTTTCTTGCTAATTTATCATTTGTGGACATTATTTATTCATCAGTCATTTCCCCGAATTTGATGTTAAACTTGTTCTTAGGGAAAATTATCATATCCTTCAAGTTTTGTATGTTTCAGCTCTTTGCAGAACATCTTTTGGGTGGGGCAGAGGCCTGTCTTCTGTTGGTGATGGCCTTTGACCGCTATGTGGCCATCTGTAAGCCCTTGCATTATGTGGTTATCATGAGGCCATGGGTATGTGTTGTGCTGCTGGTAGTTTCCTGGGCTGGAGGTTTTGTGCACTCTGCATTTCAACTCGGCACTATTTATGGGCTCCCATTCTGTGGCCCCAATGTCATTGACCACTTCACCTGTGACATGCACCCCTTATTGAAACTCATCTGTGTCGATACCTATGTCACTGGCCTCTTAGTGATTGCCAATGGGGGGTTAATGTGCTCCATTGTGTTTCTGCTCCTACTAGTGTCTTATGGTGTCATTTTTCACTCTCTGAAGAACCTGAGTCAGGAAGGGAGGCGGAAAGCTGTCTCCACCTGTGGCTCCCACATCACTGTGGTTGTCCTCTTCTATGTCCCCTGTATTTTCATATATGCCAGACCAGCCCAGACTTTCCCCATTGACAAGTCAGTGAGTGTGATATATATGGTCATAACCCCCATGCTGAACCCCTTCATCTACACTCTGAGAAACTCAGAGATGACAAACGCTATGAAGAAACTCTGGAAAATAAGTCACATGAGGTAGGATCAATGAATCTTTCACTATCAGGAGAAACATTTCACTATAAAGCTGCCTCCTTAGGATGAATTATATATTTCAGACTTAAAACCGATGCTATTTTGCTCATGTGATTTTGTTAAGCATAATTAAAGACTAGATTATAGGTTTTGACCTTAACATATTTCCCCAGTTTATTAGTCATTTTGTACTGTCAGTGCACCAAGAGACCTGGAAATTTTTGGCATGCATATACTAGGAAGTCAATAAAAATATGCAATCTATTTATGAATAAAATTTTTATATTGTTACAATGATGTTTATTTAATATTTACTTTTATTTTTAACAACTATGTTGTCATTTCTCATTTCATTTTTGCTTTTTTCTCAGTTTTAATCAGAAGTTAAATGCTATATGTGTCTAATTTTTATTTGATTTTACTATCATTGCAATTATAATTTTAGTGAAAAATTTTTTTTTAAAAAAATGGATAGCATTATAAATATGAATATTACAATGGAACCCTTGCAAAATGGTAAATCTGAAAAAAGATATGTGATGAATTCCTCACCATCATCTTTCAGTACAGCTCCCAGAGGTAGGCAATGTGTTTCTAAGGTTCTTCAATTAAGAAAATCTTACCATTTGTGCAACATGGGTGAACTTGCAGGACATGATATAAGGTGGACACAGACGAAAAGTACTGCATAATGTTCTACATATGTAAACACTAAAATCTTCACACTCACAGAAGCAGAAAGAAGAATGATGATTGTCATGGCTGGAGAGTGAGAAAACAGACATGTTGGTTCAAGAGTATCACGTTTCACGTAAAGCTAAACAATTCTGGAGTTGATAGCATGGTAGTTATTGTTTCTTTTCTGTATTGTATCCTTGATACCTGATAAGAGGTAGATCTGAAGTGTCCTACAACAAAAAGATTAAAGAACATTTAATCATGTGACATGATGTATATGTGAATTATAGTTGTCATTTCTCAATGCATACATATATCAAAATATCATGTTGTACACCCAAAACATGTGTGATTTTTATTTGTCAATCAGATATCAACAGAACTAAAAAAAATCAAAGAAACTAAAGATGATACTATTATTACTGCTAAAATATGATTATGACTCTATGTGGTTCACTCTTTTTGCCTCTAAGATCTATTTCAGTAGAGATTTGCAGTTAAGTTATTGTTTCAACTTTATTAGGTTGTCCATTTTTCTTTGTTTTTAATGTCACCAACTTTGTGAAGATTATACTCATTTGGTGTTTCCTTTTCAAATTTATGCAGTGCTTCTTTATTTTTTTTTATTGGTTTTCCTGCTATATTCTTTGGTAATTTTCATACTCATAAGCATTTCTTTCTTTTCAAATTCTCTCACTGCTAATATAATTCTCTTGGTGTTCTGGATTGATGGCTATATCCAGGATAATGTGAAATAATGGTGATGACAGCTGAGTTATTTGTTTTTATTGAAATTAGAAAATCATAATGCTATACTTTTTCTAAGCACCTGTTTGCAGTTGTTTAGGTGATTAAAAATGTTTACCCTTATACATGTTTTGTGATCAATGTTACAGAGGATTTTATTGTATTAAACTATCTTGGCATTTATGGACTAAACTTTGGTAAGATTGCATTATATTGTTTCCTTATATCAAGGGATTCTTATGGTTCTTATGTGTTATTTGCATTTAAAAGAGCATAGATATCCATATATGCAACACTATTTTGGAGTGTTATATACCAAAATTTCAATCATATTTCAAAAATCCACCATAATATTTCTTATCCCTGTCACACTTAATTTTCCATTAAAACATTTAAGGTTAGCACAGTTGACTCACTTCTCTATATATTTTACATTTAAAATTTTGTTATTTGTTTCCTACTATAATATAAGCTACTGCTGAGCCCTCAGCACCTGTAATAGTGCTGGACACAGTAAAAAAATTGTTGCATGAGTGCTTTATATAAATACTTTTATCATTTAAAATAATTTATTTTCTGAGACAACTTAAGTAGCATTGGGATGATATTCTCTGAAGTAACGATCACACCAAGCATTTATAAAATGCTTATGCTTTTTCAAAACTTATTCTGCACATGTTATGGTTTTCTTCATGTAACATTCCAAGTATTAATTCCTCCAATAACATCACTAGTGGGCATTCTTATTGGGCCCATTTTACAGTAGCACAACAAGGGCTCATGGAGGTTGAAAACTCTGAAAGTGTATAACCTGGAGAGGGTTTAGACCAAATCTAAGAAGTCTTACCTGGCAGATTTGGTTACCTGGTAATGACAAGACCTTCCGACCTATTTTCTTATAATGAGTAAAGCATCCATTGTTTTTGTTATATTTAGTTCTATATTTTTCATGCATAGTTTTTGCTTAAAAATATCTTACGTGTAACATATTTTCAAACTCAGATAAAAGTTGAAAGATATCCTATAGAACCTTCCCCGAGATCCCCCATGTATTAAAATTATTCCACATATGCTTTTTACAATCTTGTGTCTATTTTTTTTATCAGTATGAGAATACATATCTCATTGTATGTGCATATGTGTCATTCTAGACATATGTCTACATCATTTTTTATTTTTATTTTCTCTTGGTCTTTTCTTTATTTTTTATTTTTTAAATTTTTTTGGTACCGGGGATTGAACTCAGGGGCACTCGACCACTGGGCCACATCCCCAGCCCTTTTTTGTATTTTATTAGAGACAGGGTCTCACTGAGTTGCTAAGTGCCTTACCATTGCTGAGGCTGGCTTTGAACTCGCGATCCTCCTGCCTCAGCCTCCCAAGTGCTAGGATTACAGGCGTGCACCACCGCGCCCAGCCTCTCTTGGTCTTTTATTTGTGTAGACTTATTGATAGTTTTTTTTTTTTTTTTTTTTTTTTTTTTTCATAAAGACTGAGGAATAAATTGTAGGCATGATAACCATTAGTCTTAGAACTCTAAGCATTTCCACAACTCAGGACGCTTATTGAATAACCACAGTGCAAAATTAAGAAGTTTACATTGAAACAATACTATGACATAATCTATACAGCCAATTACCACTTTACCAACTGACTCCATGAAATCCTATTTATGGCAAAAGAGAATACAAGGTCACACTTTGCATTTTCCTGTCATACGTAAAACATGGTTTCCTTTTATGTGAAACATTCCTGAGCCTTTATTTTATTCTGGGTCCCAGTATCCTTAAATAGTTCTTCAGGACTTGTCTCCCGAGTCCACTCAAGGTAACCTTGAAACCAGCATTTCAAGAATGGACTTAGGCTGTTGGGACTTCCTGGACGATGTCTGCCAAGGGGATGAGCTCTGGTTGCTTACCACGCCCTTTAGAGGACCGGGGTTAAGCAAGGGGGTGTGGGTATGACGTATCATGAGAGTCCTAACGCCTCGGGGCAGCCCGGCGCAGTGGGGTGTGAGGGGGAGCGAAGGCAAAAGCCCCACTGCTTGCAGTCAGAGGCAAACGAAATCCAAACCGGAGTTGCCCGCAGGGCCAAATGCATGCGGGTACATCCGGTCATTGCCTGGAAATGGGCTGCCAATGGTGTGTAAAATGGCCGCCCAAAAGCGCCGCCACCATCGCACCGTTGACGTCATCTCCTGCGACCGCACAGGGTGGGACATGCAGGCGGCCAGTGCAGCTCGGAGGGACCAATACAGCATTCATGCTGCACACTGGCTCCAGCAGGGTTTTCTGGGTCAATGGCTGGGGGGTGGCCCACGGGACGAGCCAATTCGCTATGGCTGGGGCGCCAGCTTTCTCCTGCCTGTGCAACGTGGTCCCTCTCGGCAGCTGCAAGTGGCCTGCGTTTTTTGTCTGAGCCTAGCGGCTACATACAGCCTATGTCCTCTAGATCCCTTCACTGGCTGGCTACAGTGCGAATAAACTTCTGTTCCTTGAGCCAAGACCTATGCGCCAAAACAGCCGAGCCAAGGCAATTTGCCTGAGCCCTAAGCCTGGGCAACCTTGTTCAATTCTCTGTCAAGAGAGGTTCCTCCCCCCCACCCCCTCTCTGGCCACTGTGCCCTGCCTTACAAAGGCAAAGCCCCGGGGACACATGCCGATAGCCCATCCTTCTGTCAACAAGGTTCAAACTATACCTCTTTTTAAAATCTTAGGAGCTGAACTTAAATTAGATTCTGTCTGTCTCCTTACTCTTTGTAGAGCTGCAGGAGCTCTTAGGGAAACTCAACTGGTTTAGGCCTTAAAAAAAAAAAAAAAAAAAAAAAAAGAGGTTAAAATGTCTTTTTACCAGCCTGTCATTTTTCTAAGATTTTTTGAGCTCATAATTCTAATTTTGTGCACCCATATTGATGTTTTGGTTATGTTGTGTGTACACTTGTGTTCTGTTTGTATGTTTGTGTGTGTAGACTGAGCGCTCATGAAAATTTAAAATATGGATCCAAATACCTTTAACTCATGTGATTTAAAAGTTCTTTACCATCACAAATTCTAAAGCTGGACCTTTGCTTCGGAACTCCAAGATAGAATGCCATCCTAGGGGATGCGCACCTTGGAAAAGTTCCAAGGCCCCAAAATGTGCCTTCTGTTTTTGGATTACTAGAGTGAACTGCCACATCAAAAAGAAAATAATAACAATAATAATAATAATTCCTAGTTCTTGCCATCTTATGTCTTGTATTCTACGGTTTTTCTGCCTTTTTATTGTGTTTTTTTCTCTAGAGTAAATGTATGAAAAGTAAATTTATAAGTAACTTTGTTTGTTAGACATTAATTTTCAAGGTTAAAATACTGTTAAATATGCCATCAGATAACTTCTTAAATTCCATTGTGCTGGGTTCCAGGCAGGAGGCTACACCTCCTAGGTGGAAGGCCACACCTCCCAGATACTTTGTGAAAAAGACTACATTTCCCAGGTGCCTCAGCCTGGCCGGCAAACCTGACTAGCAGATGCCTTGGCCATCACCTTCCCTTCCCTTCATGCTATTTTTGTCCCCTACCACGCCACATGGCACCCCAATAAACCATCCCTTTTCAACACGGCGTTCCAGGGTAACTTCTTGTCCTAACAAATTCTAACATGTGGTGTTTCTCATCTGGGGATTTGAGCTCGACCCCAACCCGTTAATTCGGGGCTGTGAGTCTGAGATCTCCCCAACCTGGAATTGAGCTTACCCCCAACCTGTTAATTCAGGGCTGTGTGGGCCTAGTTCTTCCAATCCAAGAATCAAGCCAGGTGTCTGTCTGCTTATCCAGAGATCTGGGTTTTTCCTTGGTTATGCAAATGAGTTTGAGCCCAAGCTCCCTCCAAATGCCTGGAGGTCTGAGCTCCGCTCCTCTTTGCGGATGAGATGCCACTTTATGCGACCACCAAGAATTAAGTTTGTGTGCTTTCTGTCTGTACTCTTGATGTATTTCTATTGTATGACCACCAGGTTCTAATATATTTAATTATCTATAATAAAACCAGTTCAATGGCCCTGTGGAATCTAAAGCCAGAAACTAGCTAAGCCGGTAGGATGAGCCCAGTTGAAGTTTAAAGAAGATACTAGGACAACATAACTTTATGATCAGGCACACCTAAAGTTAAAGAATTTTTAACATTAGCTTTAAGACTTTTAGAATACCTTCCCCTACCTATAGATAAGATTAATCAGTAGTTGAGATAACTGATCTTCCCTAGGTGATTCCTGAAACCCTTTACAGTTAATTACTGGAAATTCTTTGTTATAGTTAATTCCTAACATTCTTTACTGTTAGTTACTGGAAATTCTTTATCATGGCTAATTCCTGAAATTCCTTATTGAGCTAATTATTGGAAACCTGATAATCAATTACTGGAAATTTTTATTGTATAGATAATTCCTGGAAACCCTTTATTGTAATCTTCTCTACTGAAATTCCTTTATGTTACCTCCCTAAGAAAAAATGTGAATTACTGTGCTTGTTGAAATGTATAAAAAACCATACTGAGAAAAGTAAAAAAAGAACAGTAGAAGGATTTCTACAACCTGACTTGTGTGTGGATTATTTTCCTGTCGTCGACGTTCCCTTCAGCACAAAACGGGAAGAACTTAACTTCTTTGCTGAAGCTGGCCTTCAGCACTAACACATCGAGTAACATTATTGATTGTTTTCATAAATTAGTCTTTGTCATCAATGAAACAGATTAAAATTTAAACAGGTCTAATTCTATATGCATAAATATTATGTTCTTATAAAGTGGTTAACAGATGTGTATGATTCTATATAAAGGTTTATAAAAGATTTCTATATAACATTATATTTGTTAAGTTTTGGGTTTTATTTTTTTTAAACAAGTAATCTAAAAGAAATTAAAAATTATATAGCTATGGTTGAACAACAATTATTTCAAAATATCATGTTGTTTCTTTAGGAGCTAAACTTGATTTATGAAAACATCAATGTAATTGTATATTATAAAAGCATTTTGCTACTTTTCCAAAAAGGTTAAATACTCTCAAAATTTCTTTAATCCATTCTAAATATGATATTTTGTCAGCTAAAGTTCATGAAAGCTCAAGCAACAATGTATGTAAACACTGTGAAATTTTATTTAAGAAACAGGGATCAACTTCAAAATTAAAACACCTGACCTAAGATTAAAGAATCCCACCATACCTGAGATAAGATAAGGCTCTGGTCTTACATGCCAAAATGTATGGTCTAAAGAGTGATTCTTGTTGTTCAGAAACAGAGATTATAGTATATAACTCAAAATCCAAGATAGTTATTACACAAACTAAATGTGTTTTTAAGTTTGCCTGTTAATGTTTTGTACCACAGACCCAACTAATAAAGAACAAATGACAACTGTAAGTTTATAAGCATTAAAGTTAAAACCCAGTAATCTTAATTTAAGATTAGCTTGCTAGATGTTTAAAATCAAGATTTTAAGCTAAATTAGGCAAAAGTCAGTTCGACTTAACTTCATTTTAAACACCTAGCAAAAACAGTTAAAACCAAAAATGCAGCCATTCCTGGGCATTTTTTAGAAGTAAAGTTAATTTCAGATATACACTTGTAAACAGTTTAACAACTAAGTAACTGTCAAGTCAAAAGCTTTTAGTCAGTTTAAGGCCTACAGATCTTCCTGACCTACACAGGTAGGCTTAATATTCAGTAAGATGATTATCTAGCCCTAAGTGAAAGAGATAAAAGAGTTCTCTACTAGACACAGAGGTCATGCCAATAGAAAAATTTTATAGGATCAGATGACATTAAGTAGCTTAATTACCATCTTATCTAGATAGACATCTGTAACATTAAATGTTGTGTTTATGTTCCTGATAACTCTATACATGCTAAAGATTTAAATTATCATCCTCATGGTATACATTGAAATGTTCCAGATGCTGTAACATTTATTCAGTACTCATGTATTTTGTTTCTCTAATAGAAGCTCCCATACCTGATGACTTTACAACCTTCCCCAGGCTTCAATCTGACCTGACTTCTAATAAGGGAACTCCAAACTACTTCCCCCATCACTTCGCCCACTTTCAGCTCAAAGAAGCCAGATTCGGTCGCTGTCCTATTCCCTTACAGTAGTAAGGAGTTCCTAAAATTAGAAGGGTAAAAAGCCAAAATCTCATAGATAGTTGGTATCTGTCTTAACTCAATGGCTTATTAAATCCTCTCCACTTGAGGGTTTAAAGGTGCTTTAACCCAGGTTAAAATAAAACAAAAAGGGGAAAACAGCCCCCATGATCAGTTAAAAACAGTGATGCTTAAATTTTTCCAAGCATCAGCCTTTGACTGTCTTTCAGAGACATTGGTCCAACCAGACACCCTACCTATGTGTCTTTCCAATTGGAGAACCAAGCCCTATTTGGGTACCTGCTAGGGACCTCAAATACTGCCAATTAGAACAAAATGACTACCCAAGAGCACATGCTCTTGAGGGGTGATTTTTTTTCCCTTTTTCCACAGGAATGAAAAACCCATGATGGATCCTCTGTCTCTTTGTGATTGGACTTCTCATCATCTCTATCCTGATGTTCATCATGAACACTATCTTGGACTCCTTCTTTGTCAGTATCTCAACCCTCTACGATGAGAGAAGAGGGACTGTGCCATTCCTGTGACAATTATCTGGACTTTATGCTAGATGGCTTCCTTTGGACTCGAGAGAAGAGCGCTATATCTGTGGCAATTGTCTGGACTTTATGCTAGAGAGAAGAATGCCATGCCTGTGACAATTGTCCAGACTTTATGCCAGAAGGCTTCCTTTAGACTAAGCTAAATGGGTGGACTTTCTCCCTTTGGTGAAATCCCTGCTGAATGGCTGGACTTTCTCCCTTTGGTGAAATCCCTGCTGAATGGCTGGACTTTCTCCCTTTGGTGAAATCCCTGCTGAATGGGTGGACTTTCTCCCTTTGGTGAAATCCCTGATTGTCATTGTCTTTGTGTTCACTTTTTGGCCCTATAGAACCAACCAGATTGATACAGCTGGGTGGTCTGCTGTCATGCTGAGCTAAAGCCCTACAGGCTTGGCCACGGTCCTTAACAAGATGCAGAGGTTTGCCATCCAGCCAAGCCTTCCCAAAGGTGACTGTCCTGTCCCGTGTCCCCCCCCCCCTTGGCCACTTGCTGGCTCTGGATATGTCCACCTGGCTAGGGTGGTAGCCAATGACGGGTAAGATTTTCCCAGAGAGGAAAAATCAACCTAGACAGGCACACTCTCAAATGAGTTGGACACCCTAATAAATACAAGATGGGACATCCCATTTTTGAAACATAAAATGGAGAGGCCCCATTTTGAAAAAAACAAAAAAGGGGAATTGTTGGGACTTCCTGGATGCTGTCTGCCAAGGGGATAAGCTCTGGTTGCTTACCACGCCCTTTAGAGGACCAGGGCTAAGCAAGGGGGTGTGGCTATGACGTATCGTGAGAGTCCGAACCGCCCTGCAGGTCGAGGATTGGTTATTTCTGGGCCTATATAAGTGCAATTCATTGTTCAATAAATTTGAGTTTTGGCTCTTGCTTTCTACAAAACTCCCCGAGCGTGGTGTGTTGTCCGTCGATCAGGCGGGGGGAGACGCCCGGCGATTTTTGCCCGCTAAACCTATCTTCTCCAGGTAAGCTACTTTCTTTCTGCTTGCAGAAAGAACCCCCTTTTAGGGCCCAAAAGGGGGGTAGCTTTAGACCTCGGCCCCATTAATAAGTAACACAGCAGTTCCGGCATTAGGCAACAGAACACCACATGTCCATATGAACATTTCTTTTTTTGTATGTGATAAACTCAAAATTCTCCATATGGCTCATAAAAAACACCACCTTAAAAAGTATCATGAAGAGGCTGTATGAACATCCAGGCCTGCACAAGAGAACTCTAAAACTCTCCTTGTCACTCTTCAAATCTGGAAGAGTACATGGCAGTTGTTTGGTGGATGTCCTGTGTGCTCCTGTTTAGGTTTTGTGCTGTTGCTTAAGTTGAGGTTCAGGTCATGCCTTTAGCAGGAGATTTTGCATGTGACCTGAATTCCTCTTAGATACCATACCTGTAGTTCTCACTGTTATCTGAATGGTTATTTGTGATGTCATATTTATTGACTGGGCTATGATGCATGCCTATTTATGCATCTTTATGCATGCATCTTTATGCATGCCTATTCTTGAAAAAACAATTTTGAGCCAAATTTGAGTAGACTCTGAAGGTACTTCCTTAAAACTACTTGTAGATAATTTGTTTTTCAGGAAATAGCTGGGCACAGTGCTGCACACCTCAGGAAACTGAGACAGGAGGATGACCAGTTCAAACCCAGCCTCAGTAACTTAGGCCCTCAGCAAATTAACAAGACACAGTCTCAAATTAGAAAATAAAAAGGGCTGGTTATGTGTGGCTTAGTGGATCAGTGCCAATGGGTTCGATCCCTGGTTATAAAAAAAAAAAAAATAGAAAAGAAAATTTGTTTTTCAAGAAATTATATGCAGGTGTGTTCATGCATTATATGGTTCAGCTAATTCTCCATTTATTAACAAAATATCTTCTTGCTTATATTATACTATAGAAGAGAGAGAGTATAGAGAATGCATGTAACCCTGTTTATTCTAAAAGTCTGAACAAAGAATTTTTAAGGGATAGAATTTTTAAGGGATACCCAAATTTGAGCAGTCCAGGTTTTAACACTTTATCTAATTTTGACTGGTGTTTTCCCACAAAGGTTTTGAAATGTCTCCTCCAACAGGAACAGCAGCAGGGACAGCTTCCGTGTAGGGAGTGCGTTGTGGGTGCTCAAGTCTGCAGAGGGAGGTGCTGGCAGCATTGGGCAAGGCTGAGGCTGGAGAATAAGTAGTATGATGTCCTCTTTCCTCAGCTCACATGGTACAGGATAAACACTCTCCACATTGTCTGTTCTCAGGGTGGTAGGAGCATCTTTGGTGAGTAGATTTCCATTTGTATCTTATGAGTTCCTGTTTTGACATGAAGACTCATATAAAGATGAAGAATATTCTCTTTTAAAATGACTTGGAGAAAGAATAATAGATTTTTGTGGTTTGCTTTTAAGCATGTACTGATTTTGGGTTTAGGATTCCTTCTTCAATTTTTGTAAAGGAAATATATATATAATGTATATTATGTGTATATGTACATATATAATATATATGCACATATATATTATATGTGTATTATGTGTATATGTATATATATTTATATATTTATTCTCCTAAATTATTTTTCATAAAGTGATATAGCATTAACCAATTATGTTTAAGAACCTATTACAATTAACTTGTGAATTTTTTTACCTATTTATGAAGTATAAATTAATTTTCTAATAAATATAAACTTGTTCTTATAATGTTAATTTTGGCCACGATGGGGAAATGTACAGATTTGCACTCATGTCTATGACAAGCAAATAAGCCAGAGACAAAGACACAATAGTTTTGAACACATTTCAATTGATAATAGAAAACAATTAATGGGAAACATTGAGAGATGTGGTACAAAAAAATTGATTTGTAGGACAGTCCCTCCCTGTTTTCTTTGGGCATTTTCCATGCTGTGCCCACAGAAGAAGGGGAGAGAGAGAGAAAAAAAAAACGAGAGAGGGAGAGAAAAAATAAACAGAGTGATCAGAGAGAGAGAGAGAGAGAGAGAGAGAGAGAGAGAGAGAGAGGTGGGAGGAAGTGCCCAAGTGCTGGAACAAGATAAGGAACACCATGGAGAATTCCAGAGGTTCCCCTAAATTATTGAGCATAGTACCTGCATTTGAGAAAACTAGCTGGAACAGAAAAAGACTTAGCCAGAGAGAAGAATGCTGCATTTGCTGGGCCTAGAACAATGTCTATTTTCACCAGCAGACTGGAATCCTCACAGTACAGGGGGTCAGGTCTTCTGTTGTGTATTTAGAAAGATCTTTGCTCAGTGGTGGGATGTTATTAGACTTACAATTGGCATTTCTCTAGCTTGGTAAAATATAATAGGGATATTTAAAAAATGATAAATAGAAAAACATACAAAAATCACATTATTTCCAAACAGCTTAATTGTAACACATAAAAATTCTCAAGAATATTTATAAATGCGATGGTACCTAGTACTCAACATGGTAAAACAATACATTTTGACATTCAATGCAAAAATATAAGGCATGAAAAGAAGCACTAAATCATGCACTCTAAACAGAATAAATAAATCATTGGAACACTACTCCAAAGTGATACACATATTAGCAGTAGCATAAAGGTTATTGAAAGAAATTGTAATTATGTTCTATATGCTAAAAATCTATACACATGAAAGATAAAAATAACCCAATCAGAATTTGCTAACGATACAAAAGTTACACTATTTGCAGTTAAAAATAAAGGGGCGGCATGGGATTAATAGCATATTAGACATTGCAATAGATTGCAAAAGATACTCTAAAACTAATAAAAATAAAAAGTATCAAAATACAAAACAGAAACACAGTAAAGTTCAGAACCACTGCAATTGACTTCATAAATACATTTTGAGATGCTGAAGTAAAATAGTGTCAGAGCATAGAAATTACTTAAAGAAATAATGAAAGAAATATTTTTAATTTGTTTTCATAAATACTGACCCAACAAGCCATATGAAGGCAGGCATAAGAAGCATAAAGAAAACTACATGAAAGCACATCCTAAACAAGTTACTCAAAGTCAATAACATGGAGAAAATGTTAAAAGATGATAAAGATAATGGTGCTCTCAGTGGTTCTCATTACAAAATATTAAGGAAAGTCATTCAGAGTTATGAAAAATGATCCTAGGTGAGACTATCAGTCTATACAACCAGACAAAGACCACCAAAAATAGTAACTGCACTAGTAATATTTAAGATTTTTCTTAATATTTAAATTTCTTTAAAATATATCTGATTAAGATAACATATTATGCATTTTAAAACATGTAGTTTGACAATTATGCCATAGTACCTCAAAAGGAAAATAATAATTTTACTATTCTGTTTTTGTGAAATATGTAGTGTTATAATATCACTTGATGTTAAACTGCAACTAGCTGAAATTATAATTTATAAGCCCCCAAAAGTAAAAGTTATATTAATAAGTGAACAAAGAAGATGAATAATAATCCAAAAGAATGCATACAATGGAAAAAAAAAAGAACAAAAAAAACATACAAAAATAACAAGATGATATGTTTAAAATTAATTTTTACCACTAAGTACATAAAATGTAAATGGTTTAAATACCATGATAAAATGCAAAGATTGCAGACTCCATAAAAATGACAGACTCATTTATATTCTGCCTATAAGAAACATACTTTAAATATAAAACAATGAATGTATTTGAAATTTTGGTAGTTCATAACTTCCTGTGAAATCATTAATTTAATTCAGATTACAGTTTATTTTTCTTGATTTTAATTTAGTTATTTATTGTTGTATTACAATTGATAAAACTACTCACATAATAAACTTTCTTTGGTCTCTTTCTGTTTGTTCTAAGTTTGAGATTTGTGATTCTTTCACTATTGTGATCTGAACATACATTGATTTATTCAATTTCTCTTTGTTATTAACTTGTGATCCAATTACCAAATATATATTATTATTATTTGAATTTGAAATATCTCCCAAGTGCACACGGAAGGTGGTTCCTTGGCTATTGGAAGATGGCTAACATGTGTAGAGGTAAGGCCTATTGGGAGGTTTTAGTCCTTGAAGGGTATGCTTTGAGAATGTTTGTGGGACTCTGATCTCTTCCTCTCTTTCATTTTTATATTCCATAAGTGTTGTGAACAATTTGTTTTGCAACTTGCTTCCCACTTATGATGGGTTACTTCACCAAAGGTCCAAAGCAAAGAGGCCAGTTGGTGGTGAACTAAAACACCTAAACCAGTGAGCCAAAATAAACCTTTTCTATAATTAAGTTGAAATAGCTCAGTTTTTTAATAGTAATGGAAAATAAACCAATGCAGGTATGATAGCTCTTAGTCTTTTCTAATGGAGGAAACCATTTTTGTCTTCATTTTGTTCTCCTACCTATTTTAGTTTAGGTTAATTTTATGCTTTTTTTCCCTAATACTTTTAGTTGAAATACTTCTTAGTCTCTTCTTTACTGTTTAAAACATGTAAACTCTTATGACCTTAAATTTTTCTCTGAGCACTGGCAATAATATCCCACTGTTTGAAATAGGTTTTTCCTTTGAAATTTTTATACATTCTAGAATTTTGGTTTCAATTTCCTTTTTCATAAAATATTATTTTATGTGTAATACATTTTTACTTATTTTTATTTGTTCTAATTAGTTATTCATGATATCAGAATTCATTTTGATTCATTGTACACAAATGGAATACAGTTTTTCATTTCTCTGGTTGTACATGATGTAGAGTTGCACCACATGTGCAGTCATACATATATCTAGGGTAATGATGTTCATCTCATTCCACCATTGTTCCTGCCCCCCCTGCCCCCTTCCCTTCCCTCCCTTTGCCCAATAAAAGTTCATCCATTCTCTCTATGGCCTCCCCCCTAATGGATTAGCATCCACTTATCAGAAAGAACATTAAGCCTTTGGTTTTTTGGGATTGGCTTACTTCACTTACCATGATAGTCTCCAACTCCATCCATTTGCCTGCAACTGATATAATTTTATTCTCTTTTAATGCTGAGTAACATTCCATTGTGTATTTGTACCACAGTTTCTTTATCCATTCATCTGTTGAAGGGCATCTAGGTTGATCCACAGTTTAGATATTGTGAATTGAGCTGCTATAAATGTTAATGTGGCTATGTCACTATAATATGCTGATTTTAAGTCCTTTGGGTATAGACCAAGAAGTGGGATAGCTGGGTCAAATGGTAGTTCCATTCCAAGTTTTCTAAGGAATCTCCATACTGCTTTCATAGTGGTTGCACCAATTTGCCGTGCCACCAGCAATGTATGAGTGTACCTTTTTCTCCACATCTTCAACAATACTTATTATTGCTTGTATTCTTGATAACTACCATTCTTACTGGCATGAAATGAAATCTTAGGATTATTTTGATTGCATTTCTCTAATTACTAGAGAAGTTGAACTTTTTTATATATATTTGTTGATTGATTGTATGTATTCTTCTGAGAAGTGTCTGTTCAGTTCCTTAGCCCATTTATTTTATTTATTTATTTATTTTTTGTTGTTGTTAAGTTTTTTGAGTTATTTATATATCCTGGAGATAGTGCTCTATCTTCTGTGTGTGTAGTTAAGATGTTCTCCTACTCTGTGAGCACTCTCTTTCCTTTATTGATTGTTTCCTTTCCTGAGAATAAACATTTTAGTTTGAATCCATCCCATTTATTAATTCCTAATTTTATTTCTTGTGCTTTAGAAGTCTGGCTAAGAAAGTCAGGACCTAATCCGACATGATGAAGATTTGAGCCTACTTTTTCTTCTATTAGGTGCAGGGTCTCTGGTCTAATTTCTAGATTCTTGATCCACTTTTGAGTTTTGTGCATGGTGAGAGATAGGGGTTTAGTTTCACTTTGCTGCATATGGCTTTCCAGTTTTGCTAGCACCATTTGTTGAAAAGGCTATCTTTTCACCAATGTATGTGTTTGGTGCCTTGGTCTAGTGTGAGATAAATGTACTTATGTGGGTTTGTCTCTGTGTCTTCCATTCTGTACCTTTTGTCTATTTTGGTGCCAATACCAGGTCATTTTTTGTTACTATAGCTTTGTAGTATAGTTTAAGGTCTGGTAATGTGATGTCTCCAGCTTCACTCTTATTGCTAAGGATTGTTTGGCTATTCTGGTTCTCTTCTTTTTTCAAATCAATTTCATGATTGTTTTTTCTATTTCTAGGAGGAATATTTTTGGGATTTTAATTGGAATTGCATTAAAGTTGCATAATGCTCTTGGTAATATGGTCATTTTGACAATATAAATTCTTCTTATTCAAGAACAGGGGAGATCTTTCCATCTTCTAAGGTCTTCTTTAATGTCTTTCTTTAGTTTCTGTAGTTTTCATTATATAAGTCTTTTACCTCTTTTGTTAGATTGATTCGCAAGTATTTTATTTTATTTTATTTTTTTAGGCTATTTTGAATGGGTTAGTTTTCCTAATTTCTCCTTCTGACGGTTCATCACTGATGTTTAGAAATGCATTTGATTTATGGGGGTTGATTTTTATATCCTGCCACTTTGATGAATTCATTTATTAATTCTAGAATTTTTTTTTTTTTGGTGGAGTTTTTTGGATCCTCTAACTATAGAATCATGTCATAGAAAAATAGTGATAGTTTGAGCTCCTTTTTACTATTTGTATCCCTTTAATTTCTTTCATTTGTCTAATTGTTCTGGCTAGAGATTCAAGGACTATGTTGAATAGGAGAGGTGAGAGAGAGCATCTCGGTCTTGTTCCAGTTCTTCAAGGGAATGCCTCCAATTTTTTTCCATTTAGAATGATGTTGGCCTTGGACTTAACATACATAGCTTTTATGATGTTGAGGTATGTTCCTATTATACCTGGTTTTTCTAGTGTTCTGAACATGAAAGGGTGTTGTATTTTATCAAATGCTTTATTTGCATCTATTGAGATGATCACATGATTTTATCTTTAAGTCTTTTGATGTGATGAATTACATTTATTGTTTTTTCTATGTTGAACCAATCTTGCATTTCTGGAATGAATCCCACTTGATCATGGTGCACTAACTTTTTAATATTTTTTATGCAATTTAAAAGAACTTTATTGAAAATATTTGCATCTATGTTCAACAGGGATATTGGTCTGAAAATTTCTTTCCTTGATGTTTCTTTGGCTTATGTATCTGGGTGATACTAGCCTCTTATTATGAGTTTGGAAGGGTTCCCTCCTTTTCTATTTCATGGAATAATTTGAGGAGTATTGGTATTATTTCTTCTTTTAAGGTCTTATAGAACTCAGTTGATAATCTGTCTTGTCTTGGGCTTTTCTTGGTTTGTAGACTATGGAAGGAATATTCTATTTTATTACTTGAAATTGATGTGTTTAAATTGTTCATGTCCTCCCAATTCAGTTTGGGCAGCTCATATTTCTCTAGAAATTTGTTGGTGTCTTCAATATTTTCTATGTTATTGGAGTATAAAATTTCAAAACAGTTCCTAATTATCTTGTGTATTTCAGTGGTATTTGTCCTGATATTTCCTTTTTCATCACAAATTTTAGTAATTTGAGATTTCTCTCCTTTTTTTTTTCCCTTAGGGTGGCTAAGGGTTTGTAAATTTTATTTTTTTTTTTCAAAAAACTAGTTGTTTGTTTTGTCTATTGTTTCAATGTTTCTTTTGTTTCGATTTTATTTATTTTAGCCCTGATTTTAATTATTTTGTGTCTTCTACTACTTTTTTTTGACTTTTTGTATTTTTTTAATTAATTTTTTGTTTTAATTAGTTTTACATGACAGTAGAATGCATTTATGCAATTTATGCACTATGATATATCATACATAGATGGGGTATAATTTCTCATTTTGCAAAGTGTACATGTTGCAGAATCATATTGGTCATGTAGTCACATATATGAATACAGTAATAATGTCTGTTTCATTCCACTATCTTTCCCATCCCCACAACCCCTCCCTCCCTTCCCTTCACTTCCCTCTACCTAATCTAGTGCTATTTTTCCCTAGTGCCTATCCTCCATGCCCTATTGTGAATTAGCATCCATTTGGTTTTGTGGGATTGGCTTATTTCTCTTAGCATGATATTCTTCAACTCCAACCATTTACTGGCAAATGCCCTAATTTCACCTTTCTTTAAAGCTGAGTAATATTCCATTGAGTATATATACCATATTTTCTTCATTCATCTATTGAGGAACACCTAGGTTGGTTCCATAGTCCATTTGGTGTTACTTTGTTCTTTTTCTAGAGCTTTGAGATTTAATGTCAGGTCATTTATTCGTTAACTTTTTTTTTTTTTTCTTTAAATGCATGAACTAAATGCAATGAACTTTCCTTTTAGTACTGCCTCCATAGTTTCACAGAGATTTTGGTATGTTGAATTGGAATTCTCATTTACCTCTAAGACTGTTTTTATCTTCCTCCCTGATGTCTTCTATTATCCATGAATCATTTTGGTAGTATATTATTTAGTCTCCAGATTTAGAGTAGCTTCTCTTTTTTATTTTATCATTTATTGCTAATTTCATTTCATTATGGTCTGATAGAATTCAGGGTACTCTATTTTTTTTTTTTTTTGTATTTGCTAAGATTTGCTTGTGGCATAACATATTGTCTATTTTAGAGAAGGATTCATGTGCTGCTGATAAAAAATGTATTTGCTCATTGAAGGATGAAATATTCTCTACATATCTGTTAAGTCTAAATTATTGATTGCTTTATTGAGTTCTATAATTTTTTTGTTTAGTTTTTTTTTTTTTTTTTTGGAAGATCCATCCAGTGGTGAAAGAGTTGTGTTAAAGTAACCCAGTATTATTGTTTTGTGATTTATTTTGTTCTTGTAATTGAGAAAGGTTTGTTTGATGTTTGTTATGTTATGCCCCATTGTTGTGGGTTTAAATATTTATAATTGTTACGTCTTGTTGATGTATGATTCCCTTAAGCAGTATGAAGTGTCCTTCTTTATCCCTTCTGACTAACTTTGGTTTGAGGTCTATTTAACTGCTCTGAGGACGGAAACTCCTGCTTGTTTACATGGTCCATGTGAAAGGTGTGTTTTTTCCCATCCTTTCACCTTCAGTCTGTAGATGTCTTTTCCAATAAGATGAGTCTCTTGAAGGCAGCATATTTTTGGGTCTTTTTAAAAAAACCATTCTGCCAATCTATGTCTGTTAATTGATGAGCTTAGGCCATTAACATTAATAGGGCTTGTATTCCCAGTCATTTTGTTTTGTTTTGTTTTTTTACTTGGACTGGTTTATCTTTCATTGGTTTTTCCTTTAGTGTAGTTTCTTCCTTTGCTGATTTTCTTTATTATTTTTCATTTTCTCCTTATGGAAAAGTTTGCTGAGAATGTTCTGTAGAGCAGGTTTTCTCTCTGTAAATTTCTTTAACATTTGTTTATCATGGAAGGTTTTTATTTCATTATCAAATCTGAAGCTTAATTTTGCTGGGTATAAGATTCTTGGTTGGCATCCATTTACTTTCAGAGCTTGGTATGTGTTCTTCCTGCATCTTGTAGCTTTTAGGGTTTGGTTTATGAAATCTCCTGAGATCCAAATTGGTTTCCCCCTGTATGTAATCTGGAACTTTTCTATTGCAGCTTTTAAAATTGTATCCTTATTCTGTATGCTAGGCATTTTCATTATAATGTGCCTTGGTGTAGAGCTATTGTAATTTTGTGCATTTTGTATCCATTTGTATATGATTTTCCAATTCTTTCTTCGTGTCTGGGAAATTTACTGATTATTTTATTTAAGAGATTGTGCATTTCTTTGGTTTGTTTTTCTGTGCCTTCCTCTGTCCCAAAAAATCTTAGATTTGATCTTTTGATGTTATCCCATATTGTCCTAGAGGTTCTGTTCATTGTTTCTTACCATCTTCACGATTGTGGTCCACTTTATTTTCAAGAGTGTATACTTTGGCTTCATTGTCTGAGGTTCTGTCTTCCAAGTGATATAGTCTGTTGGTGACGATGCTTTCTATTGATTTTTTTAAATTTGATTTATTATTTCCTTCATTTCAAGCATTTCTGCTTGGTTGTTTTTTCAGAATCTCTATCTCCTTCTTGAAGTAATCTTTTTCTACCTATATTTGCTCTCTTAGTTCTTTGTTGGAATGATCAATTGTTGCCTGTATTGGCTCTCTTATCTATTTGTTTGATTTGCAGATAATTTTAAGTATGTACACTCTGAACTCCTTCTCTGACGTTTCATCTATTGTGCTGTCGATGGATTCTATTGTTGTATCATCTTGGTTTGTTTGGGACACTTTCTTCCCTTGTCTTCTCATGCTTTCCTTGTGTCTTCCCTTCTAGAAGTGCAGATGCTAGGTCTTACACTTTGTACCCTATAATCATATAGTGTCCCTGAAGGTTACAGATGTCTCACCTTTAATGGGGAGATCAATATCAACAGCATGCAATGCAAATGATACACAGCCTCAAACCAAATAGTTCCATTTAGATGATTACAGTTTTGTCACAGTAAACAGGAATAATGTGTTCAATTATTTTCAGCAATATAAACAGTAGGTTTGCAAAAGGGTCTACAGATTCTAATGGTGGACAAAGAGAGAAATGGGAGGGTGGTGTAGGGTGTGATGTTTATGAGGTAGGAGGTCAGAATATAGAGGTATTAGATCATATGAAAAGTGAAAGATGAATCAAAAAAGCTCGGCTGTTAACAAGAGAAGAGAGAAAGAGGGACTCAGTGCAAGGCTCTCCTGCCTCTGCAACAAGATGGTGGGTGTTAACACACCTAACAGGGATACCTCTGATGTATCCAAGTGTGCAGGGGCCTTGGTGATGACCTTTTGGGTCCTGGCTGTTGTCCCTAGATGGAACCAGTCAACTTGGTAGTTGGTATGGGATAGTGTCATACCTGAGATGGTGTTGGAGGTGTCCCAACATGGCAGCAGCCACTTTTAGAGATGGGGTTGAGTGTGCAAGACAAAGGATGGCTTTGAGCAGCCTGTTTGGAGATTCAGTGCTGTGGTGTGTGGGTATGGCCCTCAGCATGGTGAGCAGTCCTGTGCCTGGGCTTGCCTGGGCTCCGCAGGGGTATGCAAGACTTTTCAGGATCTTCCTGGGTTCAGCATGGATTGGTGGGGCTGTTCTGGGGCTGCCTGGTCTCTGTGGGATTCAGCAAGACTCTCCTTGGGCTGCCTGGTCTCCATGGGGGTCAGCAAGACTTTCCTGGGCCTGCCTGGTCTCCACATGGATTGGTGGTGGTGGGGGGGGGCGGCTGGCTGTCACATGGATTGGGTGGTGGGGGGGGGCGGCTGTCTGCCTGGTCTTTGCAGGGGCTGACAAGACTATCCTGGGCCTGCCGCTCACTTTGTGATAGATTTTAAAGATGGTATTGTTGGTTCTAACATCTACAAAGGAACAGTTGGCTTCTATTCACTATTTCATTCATTTTTATTGTAAAGGCATGCTTAATAATCTTATTTAAGAAAATAAAAGTGTATTACATACTTCTGTGTATCAGACACTGTATGAGCACTCTACACATATTTTACTGTATACATATTATCAAAATTTTAATTGAAATAATTCTTTTCATTTCCCAAAAATGATGCTTACAGTTTGAAAAAAAACTTTCTCAAAGTTATGAAATCATAAGAAGAATAGTTAACCTAATCAAGTCTCTCAACCTCTTTGCAGTCCTGTTTCGAATCCATCATAGGATATATTCCAAATGGTATTATTATTCCATCTTAACTCACATTTTTGTCTGACTGAAGTTCATGTCCAAATTTAGGTCCTTGGGTCATTTAGCTGATCTTCTAGTATTTATTTGCTTCCTGACCCTGATTAACTCTCACAATTTTTTAAAAAACATAATGAATTTTTTTTGAAGCAGTTTTAGAGTCAAAGATATTTGCGTACAAAGGAACTAGACCTTCTATATAACCTCTGTCCCCAGTAATGCAGCCTCCTCCATTGCCTTAGTCCATTTTCTGCAACTGTAACAGAATAACTGAGGCTGATTAATTTTCCCAGAGTCCCCAGAATCTAGAAAGCTCAGGAGCACAGCACTGGCATCTGGAGATGGTCTGAGTCATCCCATGGTGAAGGTGGAAGGGCAGGAGAGGGCAAGAATGAGACACCAAGTGAGGGCCAAGCTCACCTTTGTCAGGAAACTGCTCTTGTGATAAACAACTCACTCCCACAATAACAACATTAATCCAGTGCATTTATCCCCTCTTTAGGGTTCCACCTCTCAACACTGTTAATTGTTCTAGCTCATGATGTTTATGCATCTCACTTAAACCATAGGAGACACTATTAACTTCCTGCACCTTGGTGGTACATTTTACAATTGATTAATCCATAGTGATACAACAGTATCATTCAAAGTTCCTTTTTTACATGAGGGTGCACTCTTGACACTTGGTGTTATATTTTCTATGGACTTGAAGAAAAGTACAAAACATACATCTCTATTACAGTATCGTAGAAGAGTTTCACTAAAGAAAAAATCCTCTGTGATCCACCTCTGTCATCTCCCTCCCTCCAACCCCTGACAACTAGTGATGTTTTTACTTTCTCCACAGTGTTGCACTTTTTAGAATGTATATGATTGGGACCTGACAACATGTAGCTTTTTCAGACTGGCTTCTTTCATTTAGCTATATACCATGAAGTTTCCTCTAGGGCTCAGTAGCTCATTTCTTTTAAGGAAAGGAATTATATTTCATTGTCTGGGTGGACCACAGTGTATTTATACATTCATGTGCTGAAAAGCATCTTTGATTTTTTTTCCTATGTTTTGGCAATATGAACAAGGATTTTGAAAACATTTGAGTGTCACTTTCTGTAAGGGATACATTTTTGGTTCATTTGGATAAACACCTAGGTGCCCAGTTACTTGGTTTTATGGTGAGTATGCTTAGATTCATATGGAACTGCCAGTTTTCCAGAGTGGCTGAAACCTTTTTCTATCCTTTGATCTACTTGTCTACTCTTTCATCAATACTACAGTGTTTTGATTTCGTAGCTTATACTGTCTTGAAGTTAGGTATTGTTAATTGTCCATTTTTATTCTTCCCCTCAGTATTGGATTGCTCATTATGAGACTTTTGCCTCACCATATGAACCTCAGAATTAACTTGTCAACATCTACTAAATAATGTGATAGCAGTTTGCTTTAAATTTTATTTGTTATGAAGATCAAGCTGGGAAGAATTATCCTCTTGGCAATGCTTTTTGAGTTTTACTCTCCGTGAACAGTTAGTAACTCTCCATTAAATTATTTCTTTGTTCATCTAAGCTTTGATATTTTCCTTATATAGATCTTGTAACATATTTTGTCAGATATATGCTTAAGTATTCCATTTTGGAAATATTAGAGTAAATAGTATTGTGTATTTAATTTCAGCATCCTCTTGTTTGTGGTTGGTTTATAGGAAAGTGAATGCCATTTGCATATTAACCTTGGATCCTGCAACTTTGCTGTAATCACATATTCCAGATTTTTGTAGACTTTTTGTTCTTGTCTTTTGGAAAGCCTTCATAGGTTATCATGTTATTTGTAAACAAAGATGGATTTATTTTGTAAGAATGCATTTCTTTCTATATTGTGCCTGATTGTATTCACAAGCACTGTCTGTACGATGTTGAAAAGCAGTGGTGAGAGGAAGAATCCTTGCTTGTTCCTTATGTTATAAGGAAGGCTTCTGATTTCTCTCTGCTGAAGATGGTATCACTTACAGGCTGCTTTGTAGGTAACTTTTTTTTTTTTAACATTAGGAAATTTTCTTCTATTCCTGTTTACTGAGAGTTCTTTTTTTAAAAGAGGTGAGTATTAAATTTTCAAAATGCTTTAATTGCAACTGTTGATATAACAATGTGATTTTTTCATCTTTATCCTTTATTTTAACACACTGCATTAATTGATATTTGAATTCTAAACCAGGCTTATGTATCTAGGCTACATTTCAGCAGGTCATGGTGTATGTTTGTTTTTATACATTATCAGATTGACTTGCTATTAATTTGTTGAAAATTTTTGTTGAAGCAGAAAGTGGAAGTCCTCCTTACTCTCATTTAAAAGAACCTTGATAATTTCAAATTCCTAAGTAATATCTGTAATTCCCTGAGGGTTTGCTCTTGTCATACCTTGGATTTCACTTTGTTCTATCTACTATGTTTAGTTGTTGCCATTATTATTTTGTGACTGTGTTACAAGATATAAATCTGATGCATTCTATCTATGCATATCATTTTCTTTTTCATTAAATCTTATGTCTCCAGTTAATAGCAAAATATATGAAATAAGTAGATATTATAAGATTGTTCAAAACACTAATGAATAAATAAATAGCTAGTTTCTATAACTACATCAATCTTGAAAAAAACATCCCCAGTCCCAAACATATAGTGAAAAGAAGTTGAGTATTAGATGGAAAAAAAAATTGGTCTGGCAGTGTGGAAATAAGTGATAATTTCATCTTCAATGAAACAAACTAAAGGAACTGATATATTTGTCAATTATCATTCTCCTAATTTTCACCTGTTTCTGAAACTTTTTTTTGCTCCTCTTTGATCATAGTAACATGATTGATCTATTGGCATATTTACATGTATAAACATGGGAATACCCAGTAAAAATAATTAAGGAAGAATCAGTCTTGGATACCTTACAGTTGCAGGAATCAGTGGTTAATGTAGTTCCTTGGTATTAAAAGTACAGTGATCCTCACCCTTGTCAGGTGAAAGATGGTGTCCTTCAAAGACCTGATATAATTATTTGAAAAGATGCTTCAGTAGGCTTAAAGCATGATCTACCTGGAGAACAATAATGTTGTATTCTAATCTATAATTTCTACTACTATTTTACCAAAGAACTTTTAAAAATAAAATTATGAATAGTAGCAATTAGAAAATAATAATTAGTTTCTATCAGAAATCTCATTCATTGCTAGGTTTATTTAGATGTGGCCAAGTATGTTTAATACTCTCATTAGAGAAACAAATTAAAAAGCACATTATACACTACTATGTATCTGATAGATTTTGTGTGAGTAGTTAATACATTATGCTGTATTTTGAAAATTCTTGATTTATGTATTATACCCTTTATTGCAGAAAAAAAAAATGAGGCTTCTGTATGTTTAAAATAACTCTCTTAAAGTTACAAAATCATAAATAAGAAGCTTAACCATAGTCATCTATCTCCAACTTACAAGTAATCTTGCTTAAAGTCCACAATAGGCTTTGCTGAAAAGGTTTTAACCATTTCATCTCAAATCCTATTTCCATTTGTAAGGCCCTGGATCATCCAGCTTCCTGACTCTGGATAGCTCCCATGTTTTTTGAAATTAAGAATATTTATTTTTCAGCAATTTTAAATTCACTGAAATTTTTGAAGAAGACGTTTTATGAAATCTCTTCTTCCCCACAATTTCAGCCTTGGTCCATTTTCTGCTGCTCTAACAGAATACCTGAGACTGAGGAATTCATAAGGAATGGAGAACAAATTTTCTCATGGTTCTGGAATCTGGGAAGTCCAAGAACATGACACTGGCATCTAGACATAGTTTGGGGGGTTGCACCATCCCTTGGTAAATGGAAAAGGGTAGAAGAGGGCAACAAAGAGACTACAAGGGAGGGCTGAGCTCACCTTTATCAGCATCCCACCCCTAAGATAACCAACTCATCCTGGGACCAAAATATTAATCTAGTGGATTAATCCCCTCTTGATTAATCACCTCTCAACACTGTTGTGTTGTATTTGCTACATGACTTTTAGGGGACACATTAAAACCAGAGCACACACTATCAACTTCCCACACCATATTGGGTCCTTTGACAATTCATTAATGAACAATGACAACATCCAAAGTTCCTAGTTTACATTACAGTTATCTCTTGGCTTTTGGAGTACTTTCTATAGTTTTGGAAGAACATGCAATGATATGTTCACATTGATAGCATTATACAAAAGAGATTAACTGAACTAAACATCCTGTATGTTTCACAACTACTGAAATTTTTACTTTTTCCAGTTTTTGCCTTTTCTGGAAAGTCATACAGTTGCAACCACACAACTTTTCAGACTGGCTTCTTCACTTGGTAATATACTTTTGAGTTTCCTCTAGGTCTTTCCATGGCTCAGTATCTCAGTTCTTTTTAGTAACAAATAATATTTTATTGTGTAATGGTCCATACCTTATTGTTCAGCCACAAACTGCTATCTTTGTTGCTTCTAAGTTCTGGCAGTTAGGAACAAAAAAGACAGAACATGTGTGCAGGTTTTGGTGTGAGCACAAACTTCTGATTCATTTGGAGAAGCACCAGAGAGCCTAATGTCTTCACTGTAGGTAAGAGCATGTTAGTACACAAAAAACTACCGAAGTGTCTTCTAAAAACTACCAAAGTGTCTTCTAAAATGGGTGACACACTTGTCTCCTCTGAGATCACTTCCTATTCTCTTTCACCAACACTGCATATCTTGATTACATAGCTTTGTAGCAAGTCTTGCTGTTGGGTAGTGTTCACTGTTCAATTTTGTTCTTCAAAAACACCCTCCTGGGCATGGTTCTACCCCTACAGTGTCTTTGCCTCAGAATGTAAACTTCATAATTAGTTTGTCTACATCTATGAAATCAGGTCATGCAAATTTTGATTGCAGAGAAGATCAATCTGGGAAGAACTGACCTTGGCAATATTAAGTCTTTCTGTGCATGAGCAGAGGATGTGAATGAAAACATTTACTTTCTTTTTCATGAAAGCATTGTAGTAGCAGGTGCTACTACTGTGTTTTTAATTTCAACTTTGACTTGTGCATTGCTGGCATATAGGACAGTCACTGATATTTCTACATTATCCTTTTGGACTTCAGCTTCACAATAATCATTTATTCCAGAGTATTGTAGAATTATTTGGGATTTTCTGCAGAGATGGTGTCAACTGCAAACAAGGGCAGTTTTATTTCTTCGAATTAGTATGCACTTTCTTTTTCTTGTCTATTGTATTAGGTGGCACTTGAGTACAATGTTGAAAATTGGTGAGAGGTAACATCCTTCCTTGTTCCTGATTGCTATTGTTTATATATGAGGTGTTCTGCCCAATCTCTTGTGTGAGACAATGCAAGAATGTTAGGAAATGAAATTATTAGCTCATGAAAGTCTTAATCTAATGAGTGGATTAATCCACTCATGTTGATTAACTGGGCAATATCTGTAGGCAGGCAGGATGTGACAGGAAGAAATAGGTTTGGTTACAGTGAAACAAAAGCTGACTAAAAGTGATCTTACAGGAACATGTCTAGACTATCACTATTAAAGATGATGTCAGCTTTTGGTTGCTTTGAAAATACTCCCCATATTTTATAGAACGCATTTAAATGAATGTGTGTAGAATTTTACTAAATACTTTTTCCTGAAAATATTGATATAATCCTGTGATTTTTTTCTTTATCCTCACTGTGATGGAGTACATTAATTGATTTTTGAATGTTGAACTACACACGAATAGCTAAACTAATCTCAGCTGGTCATGATATACAATTGCTTTTCCGCTTTGTGGATTTGGTTTGTTAATTGTTGAGAATTTTTGCTGAACTAACAGGATGTCCTCTTTACTCTCATTTTAATAGAGATTTAAATGAAGTCCAAATTCCTTGGTAAGATCTGTGGTATCTTGCAGGATTTGGTTCTTGCTCATGTCTTCACTTACACATTATTCCAGACTCTCCCTGTCTTAGTTCACTTCAGATTCAGTGACAGCATGGCATCTTGAAATTGCCCAGCTGTCTCCCACATTGCATCTTCCTCCAAGTGCTCATGTGCCCAGAGGGGCCACTGACTCCTCATCCTTGGACTTTAGCTTAAATATCACCTTTTTAAAGGCCTTATCTAATCACCTTATTCCCAAAGTGTCTCACTCTTATTTTTTCTGTCACAATAACCTGATTTTGTCCATTCAGAGATTAAAGCTACAATTTTTACTTATTCCCATTATTATTTTGTGACTCTATTAGATGTAAAGCAGATACATTTAGGACTATATTTTTATTTTTGTCTCCTATTTTATTAAATATTGTATAACCAGCGGATATGATATCTTACTATCTGAAACAAGACAGATGTTTTTTTTTTTTTTTTTTTTGTTACTGGGGATTGAACTCAGGGTCACTCAAATACTGAGCCACATTCCTGGCTCTATTTTGTACTTTATTTAGAGACAGGGTCTCACTTAGTTGCTTAGCGCCTTGCTGTTGCTAAGTCTGGCTTTGAACTTGTGATCCTCCTGTCTCAGCCTCCTGAGCCTCTGGAATTATAGCTGTGCACCACCCAGCCTAGCGCTCTTTAGTTTTGTAGAAAAAAAAAGAATAAAGAGAATAAACATATAAATAATTAATTACTACAGCTGCATAAATCTTTTAAAGCTACACTTAATCTCAAACTCATAGGGAGCAAAATGAAGATTTGATAAATATAAAATAAAAATTTGCTCTGACCAAAAAAGGAACAAGTGATAACTCATTTTCTCTGGATTAAATTAATGGGGCTGATAATTTATTCTTGATTGTTTGTCCCATAATATTTCTGAAATTTTACTTGTTATATCCTTGTGACTCTACTTCTGTGTGTGATGTATTGCATCTTGACACATAGATGTTTTTAAAAGTATATGGAGATTCCCAAGAGTGTAATTAAGCAAGGATCAGATTGGACGCATTCCAGTTATAGGGCGCCATGATTAATGTGTATTTACGGTATAAAATCTTTAGTGATCTTTGTCTCTGTCAGGCCAAGGCTGTCCACTGTTAGTAACAGTCATAATTTTTTAAAATGATGGTTTATTATTCTTAAGAAGGATTTGAAAAGTTGCAATAATACTCTATCCATATATCAAGCACAAGTACTTGGCCTTACCGGGACAAGAGGACACAGGTTTAAAAGCTGAATGGTATTTTTAAAGTTACCATAAAAAAACCTACATAACTTTCCTTTTTTAAAATATGCTAGATGTGCTATTTCTATGTTGAAATTATTTGTTTGCAGTTTTTCTTAATTGTTCTAATATGGAAAATTTTAATTTTTCTCTTTTTACTCAGAATTCCTTTGAATACCACTGCAACCACTAATTATTTTCTGCAGTATTTAGAAGACTCCAGAGAAAATGGACAAACATGGTTGTGTGATTTTAAATATATTCTTCAAGAATAGCAGAGCTCTTTTTCTTCTGTGTGCATATTGGATGGAGGAGGGATTACTCACTATTTTGGAGTGAGATCAAGTTTCCTCCTTCAAACTGTAGACAAGCTTCCAAAGGTAAGACTTTCTAGTCACTAGCAGAAATGAGATGTTGAGATTGTGTGAATGTTTCATTACACAGGAAATTATATCACTTGAGTATGTAAGAAAATGTGGATACAAACTTCTGCTTGCAGAAAGTGGCTGTTCAGATTGTGTAAAATAGTCATCAAATATAGACTCAAATATTGAAAACTTAAGTCAGGGCTCATGTTACATCTTCAACACTGTTGCTTCCATCTGTAAAAGTAGAAGGCCCAAGGTGAAAAGCTGATTCCTCAGTCAGCACAGAAGTTTCTCTCCTCTGATGACATGAGTCCAGTGTAGACCCTGCACCTTCATGAGCTAGTAGGCACACTAATGCCTGGAAGTTCACCTTACGTGAACAGTGTGACAGAATATAATGTTCTTTGAACACTTGTTGGATGGAAAAATAAACAGATTGAAGGTACCACACACTTTGTACAATAATCACCATTACTTAACAAATTTGCGATGTCTGCTTCTGATCTCTGAGATTAGCATCTGTCAAAGAGCAAATGGTAGATGTGACAGGGGGCTCATGCAATTGACAGAGGTGTAAGGGGGTGAAATGAGAATGATCACATTTGGAAGATATTATAAATAGAAAGCCAAGGGGACTGAAAAAATGTATAAATAAGCAATGAGAGAGGAATAAAGGAAGTTTGAACACTGATATGCAATTCAGAGTGTTTTTAGGCATTTTTGGGTTAGGATAATGTGGAATTTTCAAACAAAGGTTCTAGAAGGAGGAGTCAGAGATTTGGCAAGTGGAGACTGTGGTAATTACAGGTCTGTCAAGTTCTGACATAAACCTATTATGGTTTTATTGTGTCCCCCCCATAATTGAGATGTTGAGGTTCCACCAACAATACTGCAAAAGAAGTTTTATTTGGAAGTAGGGAGTTTGTTAATGTAATCAAGTTATAAAATTGCATTGGGGGGGGTCCCAATTCCACATAATTGATATTCTATTAGAATAGAAAATTTGAATGCAGGGAGAAGGACACCAGAATACAAGCTGGTCATCAGCAGCTAAGGATAAAGTTGGTCCTTCCTTCATATCCATTTGGGTGCCCCACCAGTGCCCATACCTTTATTTTGGATGTTGAGCAGCAGGGCTCTGAAAGAACAAATTTGTGTTTATAATAACTGTAGCTCCAGCAGATGAAGACAGCTTTTGGTACCAGAAAGTAGGTGCTGCTGCTGCTGCAATAAATGTCTAATATGCTTTGTATTGATTAATGGATGGATTTTGGGAGATGTTTGGAAATCATAATGGTAGGAACCCGGATGGCTTTGAAGAGATGGTGGGTAGAAATGTGAACATTGCAAGGTGATGCTGGTGAGAACTCAGAAAGGAAAGAGGCAAGTGGTGGAGATGGCAGCTGTCTCAGAGAACAGAATCATCACTGTGAACACAGTGTTCCTGGAAACATGAATGCTAAGATGCTTGGGGTTGACATTTCCAGTGGACCTGAGGGCCAAAGAAAGTGGAGAAAGGGCACCATTTTCTAAAGTCTCATCACCAGTATTGATATAGTGAATAGTGGTTTATAGTCTTCCATTAGTCATTTGTTTTATCCACTCTTCATATGAAAATTACCTTAAGTGAGTCTTCAGTATTACACGGTGTGACTTTACATATAGTGCATCTTTACATGGATTTCCCTTTCATTCTTTCTTATTTTTAATGTATTTAAAATAATCTAAAGAGTAACTTTCTCTGAGAAATTCGAAACTTTCCAAATTTCAAAAGATTCAAAAATTACAGCACTGTGAATCTATAGCATAGCATCAAGAAGTATACTTATAAACACAGTTTTTTTCAGTTGGTCTTTAAATGGTGGACTACATAGTTATATATCGAATCACCCACGGCAGGAAATGTATTATTTTTCTTGGCAATCCAGATATCTACCTACTGCAGGTAGTGTGTCACTTGCAGATGCTTCAAGGATATATGGCAGATGATTATAATGTTTCAAAGGATTTTTTCATTGTTTTATAGGTAAACTGCTTTCCTTTCTGAAATCAGCATCAATAAAAGACTAGATGGAACATAGGAACAACGTAACTTACTTTGTCCTCTTGGGCCTCACACAAAATCCAAAGGAGCAGAAAGTACTTTTTGTTATGTTCTTGCTCTTCTACATTTTGACCATGCTGGGGAACCTGCTCATTGTCATAACTGTAACCTTCAGTAAGACCCTCCACTCTCCAATGTACTTCTTTCTTGCAAATTTATCATTTGTGGACATCATTTATTCATCAGTCATTTCCCCTAATTTGATTTTAAACTTGTTCTTAGGAAAAGTTATCATATCCTTCAAGTTTTGTATGTTTCAGCTCTTTGCAGAACACCTATTTGCAGGGGCAGAAGTCACTCTTCTGTTGGTGATGGCCTTTGACCGCTATGTGGCCATCTGTAAGCCCTTGCATTATGTGGTTATCATGAGGCCATGGGTATGTGTTGTGCTGCTGGTAGTTTCCTGGGCTGGAGGTTTTGTGCACTCTGCATTTCAACTTGGCATTATTTATGGGCTCCCATTCTGTGGCCCCAATGTCATTGACCACTTTACCTGTGACATGTACCCATTATTGCAACTTGTTTGTGTTGACACTTATGTCACTGGCCTCTTAGTGATTGCCAATGGGGGACTGATGTGCTCTATTTTGTTTCTGCTCTTACTTATGTCTTATGCTGTCATCTTCAATTCTCTGAAGAACCTGAGTCAGGAAAGGAGGTGGAAAGCTCTCTCCACCTGTGGTTCCCACATCACTGTGGTTGTCTTCTTCTTTGTGCCCTGTATTTTCATATATGCAAGACCAGCCAAGACTTTCCCCATTGACAAGTCATTGAGTGTGTTTTACATGGTCATAACCCCCATGCTGAACCCCTTCATCTACACTCTGAGAAACTCAGAGATGACAAATGCTATGAAGAAACTCTGGAAAATAACTCACATGAGGTAGTATTCATTGAGTGTACCACTACAAAGAGCAACATTTCACTATGAAGCTGTTCCTTTAGGATGCATTATTTATTTCAGACTTAAAACTGGTGCTAATTTGCTAAAGCATTTTTGTTAAGCATAATTGAAGACTAGATTATAGGTTTTGACATTAATATATTTCCTCTGTGTTATGCTCATTCTGCAGTGTGTTGTTTATCAGTAGAACTAGACATTTTTGGTGCACATATACTAGGAAGTCAATGAAAATATGCAATCTATTTATGAATAAATTGTTTATAGTATAACAAGAATGTTTATTTAACTTTCATATTTATTCTTAACAACTGTATTGTCATTTCTCATTTTATTTCTACTCTTTTGTTCATTTTCTATAATAGTTAAATGCTATATGTGTCTTATTTTTATATGATGTTACTGTCATTTTATTTATAATTTTAGTGCTATAATTTTATTTTTAAAAATAAATATGGAAAGTATGAGAAATATGAATGTTACAATGGAACCCTTTCAAAATGGTGAATCTGAAAAAAGATATATGATGAATTTCTCACCAGCATCTCCCAGTACTAATCCCAGGTACAGCAACTTTGTTTCTAAGGATCTTCAAGTTAAGAGAGCTTATCATTTGTGAAACATAGATGAACTCAGAGGATGTCATAACAGATGATATGAGCTGGATATAGAAGAGAAATACTGCATGATGTCATTTGTATGTGAACACTAAAATATTCACACAGAAGCAGAAAGAAGAATGATGATTCTCATGGCTGGAGAGTGGGGAAATGGAGATGTTGGTCCAACAGTATTAAGCTTCATTTACATTCTAAACAATTCTGGAGTTGATAACATGGTAGCTACTTTTTCTTTTTCTGTATTGTATACTTGGCTCCTGATAAGAGGGTAGACTGAAGTGACCTACCACAAAAAGATTAAGGATAAGTTTAATCATGTGACATCTGGGTATGTGAGTTACAGTTGTCATTTTACAATGTATACATATTCAAAATATCATGTTATAATTCAAACATGTATGATTTTTATTTGTCAATAAGATATCAAGAGAACTGAAAAAAATAAAGAAACTAAAGATGTATTATTTACTACTAAAATATGATTACTACTTTATGTGATTTACTATATTTTGCAGTTGTTTTTGCCTATGAGTTCTAATTTAATAGAGCGTCAGTGGAAATTTGTGTTTCAACTTTATTATGCTGTCCATTTCTCTTGGTTTTTATGTCACCAACTTCGTGAAGATTATACACATTTGGTGTTTCCTTTTCAAATTTAGATGTTGCTTCTTTATTCTCTTGGTTTTCCTGCTATATTCTTTGGTCATTTTCACACTCATAACATTTCTTTCTTTTCAAATTCTAACACTGCTAATATATTTCTCCTATTGAGCTGGATTGATGGCTACATCCAGGATAATGTGAAATATTGGTGATGACAGCTGAGATATGTCACAATTTGTTTTCAGTGAAATTAGAAAATCAAAATGGTATACTTTTTCTAAACACCTTGTTTGCAGTTGTTTAGATGATGTGTGTGTGTGTGTGTGTGTGTGTGTGTGTGTGGTGGGGATTGAACCCAGGGCCTTGTGTATGCAAAGAAAGCACTTTACCAACTGAGCTATATCCCCAGCCCTTGATTAAAAATTTTTACCCTTATACATTTTTGTGATTGATGTTACATAGGATATTATTGTATTAAAATGTCTCTTTGTCTTTGTCTACTAAAGTTTAGTAGGGTTACATTATATTGTTTTCTTATATCAAAGGATTCTTGTGGTTCTTTTCATGTTTTATTTGCATTATTTTTTATAATTTTAAAGAGTATATATATATATCCATATATGCAACACTATTTTGAAATATTATATACCAAAATTTCGATCATATTTCAAAAATGCAACCCAATATTTCTTTTCCCTGTCACACTTAATTTTCCATTTCAACATTTAAGGTTAGTACTGTTGACTCACTTCTCAATATATATTACTTTAAAAATTTGATTACTTGTTTCTCTCTAGAATATAAACTACTTCAATCCTCAGCACCTGCAATAGTGCTGGCCATGGTAAATAATTGTTGAATGAGTGCTTTATAAAAATACTTTATCATTAACAATAATTTATTTTCTGAGACAGCTTAAGTATCATGGCGATGATATTCTCTGAAGTAACAATCTCACCTAGCATTTATAAAAGGCTTATCCTTTTCAGGACTTTTTCTGCACTCGTTATATGGGTTTCCTCAGGTAACATTCCATATATTAATTCCTCCAAGAACATCATGAGGTGGGTACTCTTATTGGACCCTTTTTATATTTACACAGACAAGGGCTCATGGAGGTTGAATATATTGTGAAAGGTTATGACCTGAGGAGTGTTTAGACCAAATCCAAGAAGTCTTGCCTGTGTTCAGTTATGACACATTTTGTTACCTTGTAATGACAAGGCCTTCATACCTATTTGTATATATTTATTAAAGCATCCACATATTCTGTTATTTTTAGTATTGTTTTAGTTCTATATTTTTCATGCATAGTTTTTGTTAAAAATATATTAGGTATGACATATTTTCAACCTTGGATAAATGTTGAAAGATATCCTGTAGAACCTTCTCTGAGATTCCCCATGTATTAAAATTATTCCACATATGCTTTTTACTGTCTTGTGTCTAATTTTGTATCAGTATATGAATATTCATATATGTATATCTCATCATATTTGCATATATGTCATTCTAGACATATGTCTATTTATTATTTATTTTGCATTTCTCTTGGTCATTTATTTGTATAGACATGGATAGATTTTTTTCTTAAAGACTGAGAAATCAATTGTAGACGTGATGACCCATTAATTTTAAAACTCTAAGACTTTCCAAAACTCAAGTCACTTATTGATTAACATAGCACAGTGCAAAATTAAGAATTTCACATTGAAACAATACTATTTCATAATCTACACAGTTTATTGCCACTTCATAAACTGACCCAATGACATCCTATTGTGGGAAAAGATAATACAAGGTCACACAGTGCATTTTCCTGTCATTTGTAAGACATGTATTACTTTTACATAAAACATTCCTGAGTCTTTATTTTTTTCTGGTCCCAGTATCCTTAAGTTGTTCTTCAGGACCTGCCTCTGGAGTCCATTCAAGGTAACTTTCAAACAAGCTTTTCAAGAATGGACTTAGGCAACAGAACACCACATGTCTATATAAACATTTCTCTTTTTGCATGTGACAAGCTCAAAATTCTCCACATGGCTCATGATAATACCCCTATCTTGAAAAGTATCATTCTACCTTTGAAGAGGTTAGATGACCTTTCAGGCCTGCACAAGAGACCCCTAAAACTCCCCTTCTCACTCTTCAAATCTGGTGGAGTGCATGGTAGTTATTTGGTGGAATGTCCTGTGTGCTCCTGTTCAGGTTTGTGTGCTGTTGCTTAAGTTGAGGTTCAGGTTATGCCTTTAGCAGAGATCCTTAATTCCTCTTAGACACCACAGCTATGTTCCTCACTGTGATCTGAACACTTATTTGCAAGTCATGTTTATTGACCGGGCTAGGATGGTATCTTCTTTTGTGCATGCCTATTCTTGAAAAAACAATTTTGAGCCAAATTTGAGTAGATTTTGAAGGCACTTCCTTAAAACAACTTATAGATAATTTGTTTTTCAGGAAACATCTGAGCACAGTGATGCACACCTATAATCCAAGTGGCTCAGGAAGCTGAGGCAGGAGGATGACAAGTTCAAACCCAGCCTCAGTTAATTAGGCCTTCAGCAAGTTAGCAAGACACAGTCTCAAATTAGAAAATATAAAAGGGCTGGGGATTTGTGGTATAGTGTTTCAGCACCTCTGGTTTCAATCCCTGGTTATAGAAAAAAAAAAATTAAAGGTAATTTGTTTTTCAAGAAATTATGTCCAGGTGTGTCCATGAATTATATGGTTCAGTTAATTCCTTATTTGTTAAAAAGAATCTCTTCTTGATTTTATTATACTATAGAAGAAAGAGAGTATGGTGAATTTATGTAACCCTGTTTATTCTAAAAGTCTGAACAAAGAAATTTTAAGGAATAAGAGTCTACCCATATTTGAGTAGTCCAGGTTTTAACATTCTCTCCAGTTTTGACTGGTGTTTTCCCACAAATGTTTTGAAATGTCTCCTCCAACAGGAACAGCAGCAGGGTCAGCTTCCATGTAGGGAGTGTGTTGTGGGTGCTGAAGTTTGCAAAGGGAGGTGCTGGCAGCATTGGGAGAGGCTGAAGCTGGAGGATAAGCAGGATGATGTCCTCTTCCCTCAGCTCGCATGGCACAGGATGGGCTCTCTTGACACTGTCTGTTCTCAGGGTTGTAGAAGCATCCTTGGTGGGTATATTTCCATTTGTACCTCATGAGTTTCTGTTTTGACATGAAGATTAACATAGAGAGGAAAATATTCTCTTTTAAAATAACTTGGAGAAAGAATCATGGATTTTTGTGGTTTGCTTTTAAGTATGGTACTGACTTTGGGTTTAGGATTCATTCCTTCAATTTATGTTAAGGGGAAAATATATATATATATATATAGTGTGGTATATATAACATAATATATATATATATATTCTCCTAACACATTTTTTATAAAGTGATATGGCATTAACCAATTATGCATAAGAACCTATTACAATTAACTTGTGAATTTTTGACCTGTTTATGAAACATAAATTAATTTTCTGATATTTACTTATACTTGTTCTTGCAATGTTGATTTTGGTCATGATGGGGAAATGCAGAGATTTTCACTCATGTCTATAACAACACATAAAACAGAGACAAAGACAAAATGGTTTTGTACACATTTTTTTTTTTTGATAATAGAAAACAATTAATAGGGAACATTGAGAGATGTGGTACAAAAATTTGATATGTAGGACAGTCCCTTCCTGTTTTCTTTGGACATCTTCCATGCTGTGCCCATAGAGGAAGGAAAGAGAGTGAAGAAAAAACAACAACAGAAAAATGGAGTGGGGTAGGGAGAGGGAGAGAGAAAGCACACGTTGGAACAAGATAAGGAGCACCATGGAGAATTACAGAGTTTCCCTTAAATTATTCAGCACAACTCCTGCATTTAAGAAAACTACCTGGAGCAGCAAAAGACCTAGCCAGAGAGAAGAGTGCCACATTTTCTGGGCTTGAGAACAATGTTTATTTTCACCAGCTGGACTGGAATCCTCACAGTACAGGGAACAGGTTTTGGGCTGAGTACTTAGAAAGGTTTTTGCTCATTGGGGGAATGTTATTAGACTCAAATGGGCATTTCTCTATCTCAGTAAAATATAATAAGAATATTTCAAAAATGATAAGTAGAAAAACATGCAAAAATCACATTATTTCTGATCAGCTTAATTATAACAGAACAATTCTCAATGTTTATATGTGTGATGATACCTAGTACTCAACATAGTAAAACAATAAATTCTGACATTTAATTAAAAGATATAAGTCATAAAAAGAAACACTAAATCACTTTAATAGAATAAATAAATCATTGGAACACTACTCAGAAGTGATACACATATTAACAGTAGTATAAATGGTATTGAAAGAAATTATAATTATATTGTATATGATAAAAAATTACACATATGAAAGATAAAATATAACTCTATCAGAATTTGCTAAAGAGACAGAAGTTACACAATTTGCAGTAAGAAAGAAAAAAATGTGGTGTATGGGATTAATAGCACATTAGAGTTTGCAATAGATTACAAAAGATACACTTAAACCATTCAAAATAAAATATGTCAAAATACAAAACAGGAACACACACAGTGAGTTGCTGAACATTACAACTAACTTCATAAATACATATTTTGAGTTGCTGAAGGAAAATAGTGTCAGAACATAGAAAAATATTTAAATAAATAATGAAATAAATATTTTTAAATTTGTTTTCATAAATACTGACCCAAGAAACTGCATAAAGTCAGGCATAAGAAGCATAAAGAAAACTATATGAAAGCACGTTCTGTACAAGTTACTCAAAAATAACATGGAGAAAATGTTAGAAGTAGATTAAGATAATGGTGCTCTCAGTGGTTCTCATTACAAAATGTTAAGGAAAGTCATGTGGACTCATGAAAAATGATCCCAGGTGAGACTATCAGTCTATATAACCAGATGAAGATCACTAAAATGGTAACTGCATGAGTAAATATTTAAGATTTTTCTTATTATTTAAATTACTTTAATATATAGGTCATTAAGATAATGGTGCAACCCCTATGGAAAGCAGTATGGAGATTTCTTGGGAAAATGGGAATGGAACCACCCTATGACCCAGCCATCCCACTCCTGGGTCTGTTCCCAAAAGACTTAAAAACAGCATATTACAGTGACACAGCCACTTCAATGTTTATAGCAGCACAATTCATAATAGCTAGGTTGTGGAACCAACCTAGATGTCCCTCAGTAGATGAGTGGATAAAGAAAATGTGGTATATATACAAAATGGAATTTTACTCAGCAATAAGAGAGAATAAAATAATGGCATTTGCAGGTAAATGGATGAAGTTGGAGAATATAATGCTAAGGAAATTAGTCAATCTCAAAAATCCAAATACCAAATGTTTTCTCTGATATAAGGAGGTTAGTTCACAGTGTGATTGGATGGGGGTACATAGGATTATGAACACTAGAATGGTCAAAGGAAAGGGAGGGCAAGGGAGGGAGCAGGGGGGGAGAAGATAATATGTTATGGTTTTTTAAACATATGTAGTTTGACAATAATGCCATATGGCTCAAAAGGGAATAATAATTTTACTAAGTTTTTATAAAATACATAAAGTATTATGATATCACTTGATGTTACACTATAACTAGCTGACATTATAATTTATAAGCCCCAAGGTAAGAGTTGTGTCAACACTATCCTCTTAGGAAGCATAACATTTGTGAAGATGATTCTAACTTCCTTTCCCTCCAAAGCATATCTGGTAAATATAATTAAAGAATTGAATATTTCTTTATGCCACTAATAATTTCTGTACTGTAATGTAAACTCAATAATGTCTTGTATATCACTACTGGAAAGTTATAATGCACATATAATAGAGTATATATGAAAATATGTAGTAAATTAATGAGTAAATTTTGGAATCATTGCACTGATGTAACTTAATTTTTGAATTTATTTGTATTCTTCACATTGATGTTTCATTTTTCATCACATATATTGGTAAATTGATTTTTTTCTCCCCTTTTCTTAGCATAGATAATGGTTGATCAATTTTATTTATTTTTTCAAAGAACCAACTTTTGGTTCTGTCGATTTTTTTCAATTGTGTTTTTTGTTTCAATCATTGATTTTGGCTCTGATTTTAATTATTTCCTGTTTTTTTTTTTCTATTTCATATTCCTTCATTCCTCTCATCCCCCCTCCCTTGCCACTATAATTCAGTATCACCCTAGCAAAGAATCAATCGACCTTTGGTTTTCTGGAACTGGCTGACTTCACTTAGCATTATTTCCTCCAGCTCCATCCGTTTACCTGCAAATGCAATGATTTTATTCTCTTTTAGTGTTTTCTACTGCTTTTGGGGTCAATTTGTTATTCTTTTCCTAGGGCTTTGAGGTGTAATGTTAATTCATTTATTTGTCTTCTTCGAAGGAATGAACTCCATGCAATGAATTTTCCTCTTAGTACTGCCTTCATAGTGCCCCAGAGATTTTGATATGTTGTATTGGTGTTCTCATTTACCTCTAAGAATTTTTTAATCTCCTTTTTGGTGTCTTCTGCAACCCATTATTCATTCAATAGCATATTATATAGTCTCCAGATGTTGGAGTAGGTTTTGTTTCTTATTTTATTATTGATTTCTAGTTTCAGTCCATTATGATCTGAGAGTATGCAGGGTAGAATCTCTACTTTTTTATATTTGCTTAGAGTTGCTTTATGGCCTAATATATGATCTATTTTAGAGAATGTTCCATGTGCTGCTGAGAAAAAAAGTGTGCTGACTCGTTGATGGATAATATACTCTATATATCTCAGTTAAATCTAAGATATTGATTAAATTATTGAGTTCCACAGTTTCTTTGTTTAGCTTTTTTTTTGGAATGTTGCCGCCTGAAGCGCTTGGAGCAATGGAGCCGCGGGAAGAAGTTCAGAGGCAAACTGGAGACAAACAGCTTTTTATTCTGATAACTTTTCTCTATGGTTCTAACAACGACTAACACACGCCACACACACCACCAAAATGGCGCTGACCCGATCAGCAATTTCGGCCAAGTCACTCGAGATCCCGGGACAAGTCCCGTGAGGCTTCGGAAGGCGACAATGCCCAAATCTCCATGGCTCATAGTCAACCGCAATTCAAGCCATCTCCCCAAACAGGGCTCCTACATTGGAAGATCTATCCAGTGGTGAAAGCGGTGTGTTAAAGTCACCTAGAATTATTGTGTTGCGGTCTATTTGGCTCTTGAACTTGAGAAGGGTTTGTTTGATGAACGTGGATGCTCCGTTATTTGGGGCATATATATTTTTGACAGTTATTTCTTGTTGATGTATGATTCCCTTAAGTAGTATGAAATATCCATCCTTATCTCTTTTGATTACCTTTGGCTTGAAGTCTACTTGGTTTGATATGAGGATGGAAATCCCTGCTTGCTTATGTAGTCTGTGTGAGTGTATATTTTATCCCATTCTTTAACCTTCAGTCTGTGGGCGTCTTTTCCTATCAGATATGTCTATTGAAGGCAGCATATTGTTGGGTCATTTTTAAAATCCAATCTATCAGCCTGTGTCTTTTAATTGGTGAGTTTAGGCCATTAACATTCAGGGTTATTATTGAGATATGATTTGTATTATTACCAGTCATTTTAAACTTTATTTAATTTTATTTTGTTTTTGGTATTTAGCTGACTTGATTTCTCTTATGGTTAGTTTTCCTTTATTGTTGTTCTTCCCTTTGAAGGTTTTCATTGTTGTGTTTCAATTCCTCCTCATGGAATATTTTGCCAAGGATGTTCTATAGTGCAGGCTTTCTTCTTGTAAATTCTCTTTAGCTTTTGTTTATCATGGAAGGTTTTTATTTCGTCATCAAATCTAAAGCTTAATTTTTCTGGATGCAAGATTCTTGGTTGGCATCCTTTATCTTTTAGAGCCTGGTATATGTTGTTCCAGGCTCTCCTTGCTTTGAGGGTCTGGATTAAAAATCTGCTGTGATGTGAATTGGTTTTCCTCTATAGGTTATCTGATTTTTCTCTCTTATGGCCTTTAAAATTCTATCCTTATTTTGTATGCTAGGCATTTTCATTATAATGTGCCTTGGTGTAGATCTGTTGTAATTTTGGACATTTGGGGTACTATATGTTTCTTGTATTTGGTTTTCAAATTCGTTCTTTTTTTGGGAAATTTTCTGATATGATTTCATTAAAGAGACTTTGCATTCCTTTGGATTGATTCTCTGCACATTCCTCTATTCCAATAAATTTTATATTCGGTCTCTTAATGGTATCCCATAATTCTGGGATATTTTGTTCATGGTTTCTTACCGTCTTCACTGTGTGATCAACTTTATTTTCAATATTATATATTTTGTCCTCATTGTCTGAGGTCCTATCTTCCAAGTGATCCAATCTATTGGTGATACTATCTATTGAGTTTTTTTTAAATGGCCTATTGTTTCTTTCATTTCAAGTATTTCTGTTTGTTTTTTTCTCAGACTCTCTATTTCTTTCTTGAAGTAATCTTTTGCTACCTGTATTTGTTCTCTTATCTCTTTGTTGGAGAGATCAATTTTTGCCTGTATCTGCTCACTTAGGTCATTTTTAAAATCCCGAATCATTTTAATTATGTATATTTTGAATTCCTTTTCCAACATTTCACCTACTATGTTTTCTATGGATTCTATTGCTGTAGTATTTTGGTTTGTTTGGGGCATTTTCCTCCCTTGTTTTTTCATGATATCTATGTGTTTTCTTCTCTTGCAGTGTAAGTACCCAACATATTGCCATACTTCAGTTAGTTTCTATTTTTATATTTACAATTTTGACACTTTAACCATAAATGATGAGATCAATTATCTTCTACCATTTAGTCAGTATTTTTGTGTGATGGTTCACAGTATCTAATGGTAGAAGGGGGGACTTATGTGTTGGCTAAAATGTTTGTGAAGTAGGATGTCAGAAGATAGAGGTATTAGATTATTTGACTAGTGAGAGGGTAATCATGGGAATTAGGGTGTTAGTAGGAGAAACAAAAGATAGGTATCCCCATGTAATATTCCCTGTTCCTGGGCCCAGTGCCTGTTCCCTGACCTGTTGGCAGAGGTGGAGAATACCTGTGACTCCTGAGTGGATAGGCAGAGCTGGGAATGCACGCAGGTGGGCAGAGCTGGAATGCTTGTAGGTGGGCAGAGCTGGAAGGCTAGGGGGCCGGGGCTTGTTCCCCTCTGTCCCCAGCAGGGATGGCATCTCCAAGGTGGGCCGATCTGTTATGTTTTTATTATGTTTTAATATTTAAATGCTGTATAAACTTATGTTCATTTGTTTTCAGTTGCATATGTAAATTTTAGTACTGTACATTTAGTTGGTAAAAAATGGAATGCTAAACAGTAACATTAAAAGTAGAACCCACACAACATGTAAATTGTAGAAATCTACACTCTCTCATCAGAATCTCTCAATGCTAGTCTCAGATGAAGGTAGTAAATTTTTTTTTTCTGTTTCTTCATTTGTGACAACCTGGGTGAAACTGGAGGACATTATGCTCAGTGATGTAGGCTGGACACCGAAAGCAAATACTGCATGATATCATTTACATATAGAATCAAAAGTAACCACAGTCCTGGGGCAGAGAGCAGAGTATTGATTGTCACAGGCCAGAAGGTGAGGGGACAGTGATGGTGTTTAAAAACTGCAAATTTCATTATGATAGAAAATGCATTGTTATCAATGTTATTTCTGCTGTATTATTAACTATAGTTACCATGCATTATAACTATAACATGATGGTTAATAATACTACATTATATACTTGACATTTGATAAGAGGGTAGATATGTGTTCTCATCACAAAACTATCACATAATTCCAATGCACTAATGAAGACATTAAAAAAAATGTTAAAGGACGTCATTCAGACTAATGGAAAATGATACCATGAAAAGAGATCATCAGAAATAATTACAACATGGGCAAACATATGTGTTTCCTGTTGAAATACCTTTAAAATATAATTATTAAAATAGTATTTATGTAAACATGTTATGGAATAGTAACCCAATCCCCAAAACTAAAATAAATAATGTTTAATAAGAGAACAAAAATAAAAAGAGACACAAATAATTAAAAACAAGTATAAAAAAGGAAAAGAATAAAGAACATACAGAACTCATAAGAAATGATGATATGTTTAAAATTAATTGTAGCAATAGTTACAGTGATGTAAATGGTTTAAATATTGCATTAAAATGCAGAGATCACGACTGTAAAGAAATAAAGACTCCCTTATATGCTGCCTCCACAAACACACTTTAAGCATAAAGAATAGGATTAAATGTTTTGGTAGTTTCCAATTTCCTGTGAAATCATTCATTTAATTCAGTTTGTAATTTATTTTACTTAATCCAGGATTCTAATACTTTTTATATTTAGTAAAAAGCCCCAAAATTTTAAAAATACTTTCTTTGTGTCATTCTTAATTTTGAAATCTGTGCCTCCTTCATTTTTTTGTGTGATTAAAATAGTGATTTATTCATTTTCTCATATTGTTCTTATTTTTTTGTCCAACCAACTAGATCTTAGATACTGCTATATTTTGTATATGGAGTGCTCCCCGCATTTCATTTTTTAAAGACTTGGTCCTCAACAGGGTGCTAATGGAAAGTGGTTGAAATTTTAGAGGTGAGACCTAGTGGGAAATTTTAGGCCATTGGGAGGCAGGATCTAGAAAATAATTGTGAAAACTGATCTCTTATTTCTTTCCTTTTGTTTTCTTGAGATGAGGTGAATAGTTTGCTCCCCCACATGGTCCCCACCACGATATGCTGCCTCACCACAGGCATAAAACAAAGGAACAAAAAATAAAATTTTACTCTTATTAAGTTGGTTTAACTCAGGTATTTGTTACCATAACGGAAAATAGACTAACAAATATATAATAGCTTTAATTATTTTTTCTACTGTAGGAAATCTCTTTTATTGCCATTATGTGCTTGTGCCTACTTTGTCTTGGTTAATTTTGTGGTTTTCTAACATTTTTCGTTGAAAGGATATTTAATCTTTTATTTCTTTTTAAACAACACAAACTCTTCAGATGTTAAGTTTTTTCCCAAAGCACTGAGCTAATATGCATTGTTCTAAATAGCATTTTAATTTAAATCATGTTATATATTTTGGGTTTTAATTTCTATTACTCTTTCACCAAAGAAATATAAAAAATAGGACTTTGAGTAGTAGTAATGAAAAAGTAATAATTGGCTTATGCCAGCAATCTCTTTCATTTCTAGGTTTATTTACAAGCATTCAGGAATGGTTAATATTCTCATTATAAAAGCAAACTAAAAAGCATATTGAACACTACTATGTATCTAATAAATGCTCTGTGAGTAGTTTTTACATTATGCTGCATTATCAAAACTACTTGATTTATAAATTATCTCCCTCATTGCAGAGAAAAAGTATGAGACTTCTGTATGTTTAATATAAGTTTCTGAAAGTTATAAAATCATAAATAAGAAGCCTAACTCTAGCCTGCTCTTTCCAACCTATGTGTAGTCTACATTACAATCTGCTTAGGCTATGTCAAAAACGTTTTTACCATTTCATCTCAACACCTGTCTCCATCATTTTGGACCTCAGCTCCATTGGTAACGTCTTGGGTCATCTAGCTTCCTGATGCTGGATATCTTCCATGATTTTTTTTAAAATATATATATTTTTAGTTGTCAATGGACATTTATTTATATAAAAGTGCTAAGAATTGAGTCCAGTGCCTCACACGTGGCTAGGCAAGTGCTCTACCACTGAGCTACAACACCAGCCCATTTTCCATACTTTTTTTAAAATAAGAAAGTTTATTTTTTAAAGCAGTTTTAGCTTTACTGAAATTTTAGTAGAAATTACCTAGACTTTTTACAAAATTTCTTCTTCCCTACAGTTTCCCCCTTGGTCCATTTTTCTGCTGCTCTAACAGAATAACTTCGATAAATTCATAAAGAAAGGAGAATAAATTTCTCATGGTTCTGGAAGCTGGGATCCCCAAGAGGGGCTGCAACATCCCTTGGTAAATGGGGAAGGGTGGAAACAGGAAAGAATGAAATTGCAAGAGAGGGCTGAGCTCACCTTTATCAGGATTCCACATCTGAATTAACCAACCCACTCTAGAAAAACATTAATTGATTGGATTAGTCCCCCTTTGAGAGTCCCACATCTCAACACTGTTGCATTATTTCTACCATATGATTTTTAGGGGACACATTTAAATCATAGCACACTGTCAACTTCCCACGCCATATTGGTTTCTTAACCGTTCATTAATAAACAATGACATAATCCACAGTTCCTAGTTTATATTAGGGTTCTCTCTTGGTTTTTGGAATTGTGTTTTCTATAGTTTTGGAAGAACATGTAATGATGTGTTCACACTCATTGCATCATACAAAGAGATTAACTGAATTTAAAATCCTGTATGCTTCACAACTACTGAAATTTTATTTTTTTCCACAGTTTTAACGTTTTTATAAATATTTTATAATTTTTATAAATATTTAAAAAATATTTTAGGAGTGATGTATTTTCATTTCATTCATTTTGATGAGCACCAGGGAGCCTAATTGCTTGACTGTAGGTAAGAGCATGTTAGTACATAAGAAACTATCAACCTGTCTCCTAAAATAGGTGACATATTTTTCTCCTCTGAGATCACTTCCTATTCTCTTTCACCAATACTGCATGTCTTAATTACATAGATTTGTGGCAAGTCTTCATGTTGCTTAGTGTTCACTTTCCAATTTTGTTCTTCAAAAAACCCTCCTCGGCATGGTTCTATCCCTATAGTGTCTTTGCCTCAGAATGTAAACTTCAGAATTAGTTTGTCAACATCTATATAATCAGGTCATAAATATTTTGATTATAGAAAAGATCAATCTAGGAAGAGATGACCTTGAAAATATTGAGTCTTTTTGTGCATGAGCAAGGGATATATTTTCATTTACTTCAGTTTCCATGAGAGCATTGTAGTTACCCTCATAGAGCCCTTGTAATATTTTATTTGCAGATGGACACAATACCTGTATTTTGTTTATTTATTTTTATGTGGTGCTGAGGATTGAACCCATTGCCTCACACTTGTGAGGCAAGCTCACAACACCAGCCCCTGCTACTGTGTTTTTAACTTCATCTTTGAGTTGTGCATTGCTGGCATATAGGAAAGCCATTAATATCTGCACATTATCCTTTTGGACTTCAGCTTCACATTAATCATTTACAAGTTCCAGAGTTTTGTAGAATTATTTGGAATTTTCTGCATCGATGATGTCAACCTGCAAACAAGGACAATTTTATTTCTTCTAATTAGTGTATGCTTTCTTTTTCTTGTCTTATTGTATTAGCTGGGACTTGAGAACAATGTTGAAAAGTTGTTGGAGGGACCATCCTTTCCTTGTTCCTGATTATTATGGTTTAGATATTAGGTGTCCTGCACAATCTCCTATGTGAGACAATGCAAGAATCTTAGGAGGTGAAGTAATTAGCTCTGAGAGTTAATTCAATCAGTGGATTAATACACTGATATGAATTAACTGGGCAATAACTGTAGGTAGGTAGTGTGTGACAGGAAGTAGTAAGTTTGGTTATAGCTACTCAAAAGTTGACTAAAATTGATCGTAACAGGAAAGCTTCTAGACTCTCACGATTAAAAGTGATATCAGTTTGGTGGTTGCTTTGAAAATACCTTTTTTTTTTTTTTAACTTTAGGAACATTCCTTTCCATTTTTATCCTTTAGTAGAACACTAAATACTTTTTATGCTAATCTGTGATTTTTCTCCTATGGTATGATGGATAGTTTAACTGAGAATGCTACTCCTGACTAAAATGATCATAGGAAAGCTTCCAGGATTAAAAGTGAGTCAGTTTGGTGTTTGCTTTGAAAATAAACTTTAGGAACATTTTTTATGTTTACAGAATGTCCTTAATGTAGAACTTTGCTAAATACTTTTTATGCAAATATATATAATCCTGTGATATAATCTGCATATCTAAGATAATCTAATATGTTTGTGGTATACAATTCTTTTTCCACTTTGCTGGATTTGGTTTGCTGATTGTTGAGAATTTTTGATGAGCTAAAAGGAAGTTCTCTTTATCCTTGTTTGAAAAGAACTTTACATGAAGTCTGGATTCTTAGTAAGATCTCTGATGCATCTGCAAAGTTTAGTTCCTGCTCATGTTTTCAACTTCCCATTATTCTATGGTCTCCCTGCCTCATTCCTCTTCAGGTTGAGTGACAGAACAGCATCTGGAAATTGCCCAGTTGTGTTCCACATTGGATCTTCCTACATGTGACTGTGTACCCAGAAGAGCAACTGACTGCTCATCCTTGGACTTTAGGATAAATATCACTATAAAAAAGGACTTCTCCTCTAATTACCTTATTCAAAATGTGTCTCACTCTTATTTTTTTTTCTGTCATAATAACCTGTTATTGTCCCATCAGAGATTACAGCTCCTATTTCTATTTATTCACATTATTATTTTGTGGCTGTATTAGAACATGTAAAACTGATGCAGTTAGGACTACATTCTTACATTATTTTTCAATTTTGTAAGCTATTGTGTCACCACCTAATATCATATTATCTGAAACAAAATAAATGCTCTTTAGTTTTTTTTGGGGGGGGGGGGCAGAGGGTATTGGGGATTGAACTCAGGAGCACTCAGCCATTGAATTATATCTCCATCCCTTGTTTTCATTTATTTACAGGGAGGGTCTCATTGAGTTGCTTAGTGTCTTGTTGCTGTGGCAAGCTTTGAACTCGTGATCCTCCTGCCTAAGCCTCCTGACTGTTGCAATTACAGGTTTGCACCACAGCACCAGGTATTCTTTAGTTTTGTAGAAAAAGAAAGAACCAATCGAATAATACATTAATAACTAGTTATTACAGCTAAATAAATCTTTAAAAACACATTTAATATCAAACTCATAGGGAGAAAAATGAAGATTAGATAAATAGAAAATGAAAATTGCTCTGACACATAAAGGGAATAAATGATAAATTCATCTTCATTAAAACTAAATAACAGGGCTGATATTTTATTCTTGATTATTTGTCCCATAATATTTCTGAAACTAGTTTTCCTTGTTACATCCTGTGACTCTACTTATGTGCTTGCCGTATTGCATCTTGACACATAGATTTTCTCTAAAAGTATATGGAGAGTCCCAGGGAATGTAATTAAGTAAGGATCAGCTTGGACATGTTCCAATTGCAGGGCTTCATCATTAATGTGTGTTCATGGTATAAAATCTTTAGTGATCTTAGTCCCTGTCAGGTAAAAGCTCTCTTCTGTTAGTAACAGTTAAAATTTTTTGAAAACATGGTTTGTTATTCTCAAGGAGGTAATTGGAAAAAAAAAAAAAAAAAAATTGAAAAGGTGCAAAAGTACTCTATCCATATACCAAGCACAAGTACTTGGCCTAACCAATTATTATTTTTTGCAGTATTTAGAAGACTCCAGAGGAAATGGACAAACATGATTTTGTGATTTTAAATGTATTCCCCAAGAATTGCACAGCTTTTTTTTCTTCTGTGTGCATACTAGAAGGAAGACAGATTACTCACTATTTCGGAGTGAGATCAAACTTCTTCCTTCAAACTTCAGAGAAGCTTCCAAAGGTAAGACTTTCTAGTCAGTAGCAGAAATCAGACTTAGAGATTATGTGAATGTTTCATTACACAGGAAATTATATCACTTGAGTATGTAAGAAAATGTTGATAAGTCCTTCTGCAGGCAGAAAATGGATGTTCACATTGTATAAAATAGCCACCAGATACAGACTTAAAAAATTGGAAATATAAGTCATGGACCATGATATATCTTCAACACCCTTGCTTCCATCTGGAAAAAAAAAAAAAAAAAAAAAGGCCCAAGATGAAAAGCTGATACCTCAGTAGGCATGGAGATTTCTTTCTTATTATGACATGAGTCCAGTGTAGACCCTGAGCCTTCATGAGCTAGTAGATACACTGATACCTGTAAGTTCACCTCATATGAATAGTGTGACAGAATATAGTGTTCTATGCACACTTGTTGGTTGGATAAATGAAAGGATTAATTGTACCACACACCTTTATACAATAATCAGCATTAGTTCCAATTTTGTTATGTCTGCTTCTGGTCTCTGAGATTAGCATAGGTTAAGGAGTCCAAGGTAGATGTGGCAGGGGGCTCATGCACTTGACAGGGATATAAGTATATGAAAAAGAATGATCACATTTGCAAGATATTATAAATAGAAATCCAAGGGGACTGAAAAAATGTATAAATAAGCAATGAGAGAGGAATAAAGAAAGTTTGATCACTATCAAAATTTGATTTGCAGGATATGACAGAAGGAAGTAACCTTCAATTAGTGAGACAAACCCTAAGAATAAATAGATTTATTGTGAAAATTACATTATTTACTTTTTTAAATATTAAAAGGACATCTAAATGGAGACATATATATATGTTATGAAAATGTGAAATTTTCAACTAAAGAGTCTAGAAAGAGGTTTCAGGGATTTTTCAAGCTGAGACTGTGGTAATTATTGGTTTGTCAAGTTCTAACATGAAACTATTATGGTTTTATTGTACCCCCCACATAATTTATATGTTGGGGTCTTAACTACAGTACTGCAAAAAGATTTATTTGGAAATAAGGACTTTGTGAAAATCATCCAGTTATAATATTGTATTAGGCTGAGTCCAAATCCCATATAACTTATATTCTATTGGAACAGAAAATTTAAATGCAGGAGCAATGATGCTAGAATACAAGCTGGTCATTAGCAAGCCAATGATGGAGCTGTTCCTTCCTTCATGGTCTTCTGAGGGATCCATCAGGCTGTTACCTTGATTTTGAACATCTAGCATCAGGCTTCTGAGACAACACACTTGTGTTTATAACAACTGTAGCTCCAGCAGATGAAGACACCTTTTGGTCACAGGACGTGGGTGCTGCTGTTTATGTCTAATATACGAAGTCTGCTTTGTGATTGATTAATGGATAGATGTCTGGAGATGTTTGGGAATCATGATAGAAAGAGCCCAGATGGCCTTGAAGAGGTGGTGGGTAGAAATGTGAACACTGCAAGGTGATGCTGGTGAGGGCTCAACAAGGAAAGAGGAGAGCAGTGGAGATGGCATCTGTCTTGGAGAACACAGACACCACTGTGAGCACAATGTTCCTGGAAACATGAAGGCTAAGGTGCTTGGGGGTGACATGTCCAGTGGACCTGAGGGCAAAATAAAGTGGAGGAAGGGCATTATTTTCTAAAGTCTCAGCACCAGTATTGATACAGTGACTGGTGGTCTATAGTCTTCCATAGTCATTTGTTTTATCCACTCTTCATATAAAAATTACCTTAAGTGAGTATTTGGAATTTCAGTGTGTGCCTTCGTACATAGTGCATCTTTACAGGGATTTCCCTGTTATTCTCTCTTGTTATTTCACATCTTTGAACTCATCTAAAGAATAATTTTCTTGGAGAAATTTTCAAAATATCAATGGGTTCGGAAATTGCAGCACTGTGAATCTGTAGCATGGCATCAATAAATAAGTTTATCAAAACATTTCTCAAGTGGGTCTTTAAATGTTGTACCACATAGTTATGTATAAAATCACTTAGGGCAGGAAATCTTGTCTTATTTCACATGGTAATTCAGATATCACCTGAAGGTAGTGTGATGCAAGATATATATATATATATATATATATATATATGTGTGTGTGTGTGTGTGTGTGTGTATGTGTGTGTGTGTATGTGTATATATATGTATATACACACATATCACATCAATCAGATGAACAAAATTATACTTGTAAGGATTTTTTTCATTGTTTTACAGGTAAACTGCTTTACTCTCTGAAGTCCACCTCAATACAAGAATAGATGGAACATAGGAACAATGTAACTTACTTTGTCCTTTTGGGCCTCACACAAAATCTAAAGGAGCAGAAAATACTTTTTGTAATATTCTTGTTCCTCTACCTTTTGACCATGCTGGGGAACCTGCTCATTGTCATAACTGTAACCTTCAGTAAGACTCTGCACTCTCCAATGTACTTCTTTCTTGCTAATTTATCATTTCTGGACATCGTTTATTCATCACTCATTTCCCCTAATTTGATTTTAAACTTGTTCTTAGGAAAAGCTGTCATATCCTTCAAGTTTTGTATGTTTCAGCTTTTTGCAGAACACCTTTTAGGTGGGACAGAGGTCACTCTTCTGTTGGTGATGGCCTTTGACCGCTATGTGGCCATCTGTAAGCCCTTGCATTATTTGCTTATCATGAGGCCATGGGTGTGTGTTGTGCTGCTGGTAGTTTCCTGGGCTGGAGGTTTTGTGCACTCTGCATTTCAACTTGGCATTATTTATGGGCTCCCATTCTGTGGCCCCAATGTCATTGACCACTTTACCTGTGACATGTACCCCTTATTGCAACTTGTCTGTGCTGACACTTATGTCACTGGTCTCTTAGTGATTGCCAATGGGGGGCTGATGTGCTCTATTTTGTTTCTGCTTTTACTCATGTCTTATGCTGTCATCTTCCACTCTCTGAAGAACCTGAATCAGGAAGGGAGGCTGAAAGCTCTCTCCACCTGTGTTTCTCACATCATTGTGATTGTCTTCTTCTTTGTCCCCTGTATTTTCATATATGCAAGACCAGCTAAGACTTTCCCCATTGACAAGTCAGTTAGTGTGTTTTATATGGTAATGACCCCCATGCTGAACCCTTTCATATACACTCTAAGAAACTCAGAAATGACAAATGCTATGAAGAAACTCTGGAAAATAAGTCACATCAGTTAGGAAATCATTGAGTCTCCCTTTATGAAGAGAAACAATTTAATATGAAGCAATCTTCTTCAAATGAATTATTTATTTTAGTCTTAAAACTAATGCTAATTTGCTCAGGCAATTTTGTTAAGCATAATTAAAAGAATAGATTATGCAGATTTTGACATTGTCATATTTCTCCAGTGTATTGTTCATTCAGCAGTGTGTTGTTTATCAAAGCACCTATGAATTTTTGGTGCACATATACTAGGATGTCAATAAAAATATTCAATTTATTTATGAATAAAACTTTTATAGTATTAGAAGGATGTGTATTTAAATTTTTTTACATTAAGTTTTTCTAACTATGCTGTCATTTCTCATTTTATTTTTACTTCTGTGTTCATTTTTCTATTTTCTTATTTTTATTTTTTTTATTAGCATTACATTTATAATTTTAATAGTGAAATAATTTTATTTTTAAATTAAAATGGAAAGCATAATTGTGAATATACAAAGGAATGACAGTAAATCAGAATGCATTCTTAGCACTTCATATAGGCACTGTGTTTCTGTTTTCTTTTCACTAAGATGTTATAAATAGAATGCGTTACATTTTAAACATATTTTAACATATCTCTGGTTGTATACATAGTATATTCACACCATTCATGTACATGCACTTAGGGTAATGATATCCATCTCAAACTACCATCTTTTGTTCCCCCCTTTTGCCCCCTCCCTTCCTCTTCCTCCCCATTGGCCATTCTATTGTTCCTCTAATCCTCCTATGCCCCCTGTCCCAAGCCCACTGTGAACACATGCAGGTCAGATAGAGCACTGATCTCTATCATATATAAAGAACTCAAAAATCTTAACACAGAAAAACAAATAACCCAACCAATAAATAGGCCAAGGAACTGAATAGTCACTTCTCAGAAGAAGATATACAATCAATCAACAAATACTTGAAAAAATGTTGAACCTCTCTGGCTATTAGAGAAATTCAAATCAAAACCACTCTAAGATCTCATCTCACACCAGTCACAATGGCAGCTATTAAGAATACAAACAATAATAAATGTTGGAGAGGATGTGGGGAAAAAGGAACACTCATACATTGCTGGCAGGAACTGTGTTTCTAAGGTCCTTCAAGTTAGACAGCTTATCATTTGTTCAACCTGAGTGAACTTGGAGGACATCATGCTAAATGATATAATCTGGACACAGAAGACAAATACTGCATGAGTCATTCATATGTGAACACTAAAATCTTCACCCTCACAGAATCAGAAAAAGAATGATGGTTGTCACGGCAGAAGAATGGGAAAATGGAGATGTTGGTCCAAGAGTACCAAGTTTCATATACAAACTACGTAATTCTGGAGTCAAGAGCATTGGAGCTGTTCTTTCTTTTGCTATATTATATGCTTGACACCTGATGAGAGGGTAGATCTGACATAACTTACCACAAAAAGTTTAAGGAAAACTTTAATCATGTGACATGATGGATGTGAATTATTGTCATCATTTCACAATGTGTGTGTGTGTGAAACTAAAGATAATACTACTATTACTGTTAAATATGATTACTATATGTGATTCACTATTTTTGTAGTTATTTTTGCCTTAAGTTCTATTTTAGTAGAGATTCACAGTTGAATTATTGTGTTTCAACTTTATTAGGTTGTCCATTTCTTTTTCCTTTTCTGTCACCAACTTTATGAAGATTATACTCATTTGGTGGTTCCTTTGCAAATTTAGATGTTGCTTCTTTGACTATTTATTTATTTATTTATTTGGTACCGGGGATTGACTTCAGGGGCACTCCACCACTGGGCCACATCCCCAGCCCTCTCACTGAGTTGCTAAATGCCTCACCATGTCTGAGCCTGGCTTTGAACTCACGATCCTCCTGCCTCAGCCTCCCAAGTCCTGGTATCACAGGCGTGCGCCATCGTGCTGGGCTTAGATGTAGCTTCTTTTTCTTTTTTAGTTTCCTACTATATTTTTGGTCGTTTTCATACTCATAAACATTTGTTTATTTTCAAATTTTAACACTGCTGATATATTTCTCTTAGTGAGATGGATGGATGGCTACGTCCAGGATAAGGTGAAATAATGGTGATGACCACTGAGATATGTCATGATTTGTTTATATTGAATTTATAAAAGTCAAAATGGTGTACCTTTTCTAAACACTTCATCTTCAGTTATTTTGGTGATTAAATTTTTTTACCCATATACATATTGGTGTGATCAATTACATAGGATTTTATTGTATTAAACTATCGTGGCATTTGTAGACTAAACTTTGGTAGGCTTACATTATATACTTTTTCTTATATTAAAGCATTCTTATGGTTCATCTCAAAGGATTTTTTCATTGATTTTTATAATTTAAAATAGTGTAGACATCCATATATGCAACACTATTTTGTGGGATATTCTTTATCAAAATTTCAATCATATTTCAAAAATCCACCCCAATATTTCTTATCCCTTTCACACTTAATGTTCCATTATGACTGTTACGGTTAGCACTGTTGACTCACTTCTCTATATATTTTACTTTAAAATTTTTATTATTTGTTTCTCTCTGGAATACAAATTACTGCTCAATCCTTGACACCTATACTAGTGCTGGCCATGGTAAATTATTGTTGAAGGAGTGCTTTATAGAGATACTTTTATCATTAACAATAATTTATTTTCTGAGTCACTTAAGTAACATGGGATGATAGGATGATGCTATTTATAAGATGTTGTTCTACACATGTTATGTGGATTTCCTCATGTAACATTCCAAGTATTAATTCCTCAAATAACATCACAAGGTGGGTACTCTTATTGGGCCCATTTTACAGTTTCACAAAAAAGGGCTCATGGAGGTTGAAAACCCTATGAAAGGTTATGACCTGGAGAGTCTTTAGACCAAATCAAAGAAGTCTTACCTGTGCATAGTATGGCAGGTTTGGTTATGTGGTAATGACAAGGCCGTCAGATCTATTTGCATATATTGAGTAAACCATCCATTGATTCTTTTATTTTTAGTGTGATTTAGTTCTATATTTTTCACACATAGTATTTTGTTTAAGAATATTTTAGGAGTGACATATTTTCTAACTCAGATAAAAGTTGCAAGGTATTTTGTGGACTCTTCCCAAGATTCCTCATGTATTAAAATAATTCCACATAAGCTTTCTACTATTTTGTCTCTATTTTTGAATCAGTACATATGAATATGCATATCTCATTATATATACAGATATGTCATTCTAGACATATGTCAATATTAGTTTTATTTTTCATTTCCTTTGGTCATTTATTTGTATAGACTTATTGATAGTTTTTCTTAAAAGCTGAGGAGTCAATTGTAGACATGATGATCCTTTAGTCTTAAAATTTTAAGCCTTTCAAAAAGCTCCAGACACTTATTAAATGACTCCAGCAGAGTGCAAAATTAAGAAGTTGACATTGAGACAATACTATTACACAGTCTACACAGCTTATTGCCACTTCACCAACTATCTCAATAACATTCTTTTTGTGGCAAAAGAGAGTACAAGATAACACAGTGCATTTTCCTGTCATATGTAAAGCATGAATTCCTTTCACGTGAAACATCTTGAGCCTTTCTATTTTTCTGGATCCCAGTATCCTTAAATTGTTTTAAGGACTTGTCTCTGTAGTCACCTTGAAACAAGCATTTTAAGAATGGGCTTAGGTAACAGGACATCATATGTCTATATAAACATTTTTTTTTTTTTTTTTTTTTGCATGTGATAAGGTCAGAATTCTCCACATGGCACATAATAAAACCCACACCTTGGAAAGTATCATGCTACCTATGAAGAGGCTGGATAATCATCCAGGCCAATTCAAAAGAACCCTAAATTCTACTTCTCACTCTTCAAAGACTGGTAAAATACATGACAGTTTTTGGTGGAATGTCCTGTGTGCTTTTGTTTAGGTTTGTGTGCTATTTCTTTTGGTTGAGAATCAGGTTATGCCTTTACAGGAGGTTTTGCATGTGATCCTGAATTCCTCTTAGATACCATACTTGTGGTCATGACTATTGTCTCAGTGGTTACATGCAATGCCATATTTATTCACTTGGCTGTAATGGTATATTTTTTTGTGCATTTTTTTTATTTATTTATTTATTTATTTATTGTACTGGGGATTAATCCCTCAGGGGCACTCTACAACTGGGCCACATTCCCATGCCCTTGTTTGTATTTTATTAGAGACATTTGGGTCTCACTGAGTTGCTAAGTACCCCTGGTTTCAAACCCTGGGTACAAAAAAAAAAAAAAAAAAAAAAGATAATTTGTTTTTCAGGAAATTATGTCCAGGTGTGTCTATGCATTATATGGTTCAGTTGATTGTCTATTTGTTGACAAAGATCTTTTCTTGCTTATATTACACTATAGAAGAGAGAGACTATAGAGAATGTATATAACCTGTTTATTGTAAAAGACTGAGCACAGAATTTTGAAGGGATGAGAGTCTACCCATATTTGAGCAGCCCATGTTTTAACATTGTATCTAGTTTTGACTGGTGTTTGCCTGCAAAGGTTTTGAATTGTCTCCTCTAACAGGAGCATCAGCAGGGCCAGCTTCTGTGTAAGGGAGTATGTTATGGGTGCTGAAGTTTGCAGAGTGAGGTGCTGGTGGCATTGTGAGAACCTGAGGCTGGAGGACCTGTGGGATGATGTCCTCTTCCCTCAGCTCACATTGTGCAGGATAAGCACTCTCCACACTGTCTGTTCTCAGGGTGATGGGACTTGGTGACTAGATTTCCTTTTGTATCTCATGTGTTTCTGTTTTAACATGAAGACTCACTTAAAGCAGAGGAATATTATCTCTTAAAATGACTTGGAGGAAAGAATCATTGATTTTTGTTTTGTTTTTAAGCATGGCACTGACTTTGGGTTTAAGATTCATTCTTTCACTTATGTTAAGGAACAACAACAATATATATACCTAACCTATTTTTCAAAAGTGATATAGCATTAACCATAATGCTTAAGAACCTGTTAAAATTAACTTGTGATTTTTTGACCTATTTAGGAAGTATAAACAAATTTTCCAATATTTATTTGTACTTGTTCTTGTAATGTTAATTTAGGCCATGATGTGGAAATGCAGATTTTTACTCAAGGCTATAACAAGCAAATCAGCCAGAGACAAGGACACAATGGTTTTAAATACATTTCTATTGACAACAGAAAACAATTAATGGGAAACATTGAGAGATGTGGTACAAAAATTTTGATCTGTAAGACAGTCCCTCCCTATTTTCTTTGGACATCTTCCATGCTATCCCCACAGAAAAAGGAGAGAAAGAGAGAGAAAAGGTGGAGAGAGAGAGAGAGAGAGAGAGAGAGAGAGAGAGAGAGAGAGAGAGCACACAGGCAAGCAGGAACAAGATAAGGAGCACCACAGAAAATTACAGCGTTCCCCCTAAATTATTCAGCACAGTGCCAGCATTTAAGGAAACTACCTGGAGCAACAAAAGACCTAGCCAGAGAGAAGAGTGCCAGGCACGTGCTGGGCTTAGAACATGTCTATTTTCACCTGCTAGACTAGAATCCTCACGTTACAGGGGGCAGGTCTTCTGCTGAGTACTTAGAAAGATCTTTGCTCAGTAATGAATTGTTATTGGACCTACAATGGGCATTTCCCTAGCTTGGTAAAATATAACAACAGGAATGATGAATAGAAAATCATACAAAAATCAAATTATTTTCAAACAACTTCATTGAAACACAGAGCAATTCTCAAGAAAATTTATAAATGTGATGATATCTAGTACTCAATATAGTAAAACAATAAATTCTGACATTCAATTCAAAAGTATAAGGCATGATAAGAAGCACTAAATCATGTATTTTAAATAGAAAAAAAAAATCAGTGGAATACTCCTTAGAACTGATGCACATATTAGTAGTAGCATGTAGGGTATTGAAAAAATTGTAATTATATTCTATATGTTAAAAATTACACATAGGAAAGATAAAAGAAAAGAAAAACAGTGTCAGAGGATAGACAAAATTTAAAGAAATAATTTAAAAAAATTATTCCATTTGGAAATTTTTAATTTTGCCATTTTCACCATGGAATGCCTTTGAAACCCATCTACAATGCTGATAATGATTTTCTGCAAACTTTAGAAGAGTGGCGATATCAGACTGACAGATATATTTTGGATATATTGTTTTAAATATATCCACAGGAATAATATAGCCTTTTTCTTTGGCATGATTCCCGGATTGAAAAGGGATTTCCACCTCTTTACTAGTGAAGTGTACCCAGAGGAGCAACTGACTTCTCATTCTCAGACTTTAGCATAAATAGCACCTTTAAAAAGGAATTATCCAGTTTTTAGAGGGAATGCTTTCAATTTTTCTCCATTTAGGATGATGTTGGCCTGGGCCTTAGCATAGATGGTCTTTACGATGTTGATGTATGTTCCTGTTGTCCCTATTTTTTCTAACATTTTGAACATGAAGCGATGTTGTATTTTGTCAAATGCTTGCTCTGCATCTATTGAGATGATCATATGATTTTTATCTTTGAGCATGTTGATATGATGAATTACATTTATTGATTTCCTTATATTAAACCAACCTTGCATACCTGGAATGAAGCCCACTTGATCGTGATGCACTATCTTCTTGATGTGTTTTTGTATTCGATTTGCCAGTATTTTATTGGGAATTTTTGCATCTATATTTATTAGAGATATTGGTCTGGAGTTTTCTTTCTTTGATTTGTCTCTGTCTGGTTTTGGAATCAGTGTGATATTGGCCTCATAGAATGAGTCTGGGAGTGTTCCCTCTTTTTCTATTTCATGAAATAGTTTGAGAAGTATTGGTGTTAGTTCTTCTTTAAAGGTTTTGTAGAACTCAGCTGTGTATCCATCTGGTCCTGGGCTTTTCTTAGTTGGCAAGTTTTTTTATGGCATCCTCTATTTCTTTGCTTGAGATTGACCTATTTAAATTGTGTATATCATCTTGATTTAGTTTAGGCATATCGTATGTCTCAAGAAATTTGTTGATGCCTTTGTCATTTTCTAGTTTATTGGAGTATAAATTTTCAAAATAATTTCTAATTATCTTCTGTATTTCTGTAATGTCCATTGTGATATTTCCTTTTTCATCGTAGATATTGGTAATTTGTGTTTTCTCTCTTCTTTGTTAGCATAGCTAAAGGTCTATCAATTTTATTTATTTTTTCAAATAACCAACTTTTCATTCTGTCAATTTTTTCAATTGTTTTTTTTTTACTTTCAATTTCATTTCATTAATTTCAGCTCTGATTTTAATTATTTCCTGTCTTCTACTTCTTTTGGGGTTGATTTGTTCTTTTTCTAGGGCTTTGAGATGTAATGTTAGTTCATTTATTTGTTGACTTTTTCTTTTTTGAAGGAATGAGCTCCATGCAATGAACTTTCCTCTTAGGACTGCCTTCAGGGTGTCCCAGAGATTTCACCACTCCTATTTAACATAGTTCTTGAAGCCCTAGCCAGAGCAATTAGACATAGAAAGAAATTAAAGGGATATGGAGAGGAAAAGAAGAACTCAAATTATCACTATTTGCAGATGATATGGTTCTATACATAGAAGATCCAAAAGTTCCACCAGAAATCTTCTAAATCTAATAAATGAATTCAGCAAAGTAGCTGGATATAAAATCAATACCCACAAATCAAAGGCATTTCTGTATATCAGTGACAAATCATCAGAAAGAGAAACTAGGAAATCCACCCCATTTACTATAGCCTCAAAAAAAAAAAAATTGGAAATCAACTTGACAAAAGAAGTGAAAGACCTCTACAATGAAAACTACAGCAAGCTAAAGAAAGAAATTAATGAAGATCTTAGAAGATGCAAAGATCTACCTTGTTCATGGATAGGTAGATCCCAAAAGCACTATACAAATTCCATGCAATACCAATCAAAGTCCCAACATCATTCCTCATAGAAATAGAAAAAGCAATCATGAAATTCATCTGGAAAAATAAGAGACCCAGAGTAGCCAAAGTGATTCTTAGCAGGAAAAATGAAGCTGGGGGCATAACTATTCCAGACCTTAAATTGTATTACAAAGCAATAGTAACAAAAACAGCATGGTATTGACACCAAAATAGACCAGTTGATCAATGGTACAGAATAGAAGACACAGAGACAAACCCACACACCTACAGGTATCTTATATTAGACAAAGTTGCCAAAAATGTTCACTGGAGAAAAGACAGCCTTTTCAACAAATGGTGTTGGAAAAACTAGAAATCCTCATGTAATAAAATGAAATTAAATCTCTTTCTTTCACCATGCACAAAACTTAACCCAAAGGGGATCAAGGACCTAGGAATTAAACCGGAGACCTTGCACTTAATAGAAGAAAAAGTAGGCCCAAATCTCCATCATGTTGGTTTAGGCCCCAACTTCCTCAATAAGAACCCCATAGTGCAAGAACTAAAACCAAGAATCAATAAATGGGATGAATTCAAACTAACAAAGCTTCTTCTCAGCAAAAGAAACAATCAGTGAGGTGAATAGAGAACCTACAGAATGGGAGCAAATCTTTACCACAAACACATCAGATAGAACACTAACCTCAAGGATTTATAAAGCTCTCAAAATCCTTAACAAAAAAAAAAAAAAAACCCAAAAAACAAAAAACAACCAAATAATCCAATCAATAAAAACAACCAAATAATCCAATCAATAAAAACCAACCAAATAATCCAATCAATAAATGGGCCAAGGAACTAAACAGATACTTCTCAGAAGATGATATACAAACAATCAACAAATATATGAAAAAATGTTCAACATCTCTAGCAATTAGAGAAATGCAAATCAAAACTACTCTAAGATTTCATCTTACTCCAGTCATAATGGCAGCTATCAAAAACAAACAAACAAAAAAACAAACAAACAAACAACAATAAATGCTGGTGAGGATAAAGGTACACTCTTAACATTGCTGGTGGAACTGCAAATTGGTGAAGCCAATCTGGAAAGCAGTATGGAGATTCCTAGGAAAACTGGGAATGGAACCACCATTTTACCCAGCTATCCCACTTCTTGGCCTATTCCCAAAGGAGTTAAAAACAGACTACTACAAGGACACAGCCATATCAATGTTTATAGCAGCACAATTCACAATAGCTAGTTTGTGGAACCAACCCCGATGCCCATCAGCTGATGAATGGATAGGGAAACTTTGGTATATATACACAATGGAACTCTACTCAGCACTAAAAGCAATAAAATCATGGCATTCGCAGGTAAATGGATGGAGTTGGAGAAAATAATGCTAAGTGAAGTTAGCCAATCCCAAAAAACCAAAGGTCTAATGATCTTCTTGATATGAAGATACTAACTTATAAAGGCAAGAGAGAGGGAATGAGAGGAATGAAAGAGCTTTAAACAGAACAATGAGGGGGGAGGAAGAGGAGGGGACAAGGGGATAGGAATAAGGGCAGACTGAGTTATCCATGATTACCCTAAATACATGTATGAAGACACAATTGTTGTAAAAATACTTCATATAAAATCATCAACTTGAAAAATTGTGCTCTTTATATGTAATATGAAATGAAATGTACTCTGCAAACATGTATAACAAATTAGAATTAAAAAAAGGAATTATCCAATTACCTTATTCAAAAAGTGTCTCACTCTTTATTTTATTCTGTCACAATTACCTGTTGTTGTCCAATCAGAAATTAAAGCTACAATTTTTAGTTATTCCCACTATTATTTTTTGTCTCTATTAGAAGATATTAAGCTGATTCAGTTAGGACTACATTTTCCTTTATTCTTCCATTTTATTAACAATTGTAGCACCATCTAATATCATGTTATCTGAAACAAAATAGGTGCTCTTCGGGGTTTTATTTATTTGTTTATTTATTTTGGTACTGGGAATTGAACTCATGGGCACTTCACCACTAACCCACCCCCCAACACTATTTTGTATTTTATTTAGAGACAGGGTCTCACTGAGTTGCTTAGTATCTCCTCATTAATGAGGCTGCCTTTGAACTCACAATCCTCCTGTCTGAGCCTCTAAAGCAGCTAAGGTACAGGCATGCCCCACCAGTCTCAGCTGCTCTTTAGTTTTGTAGAAAAATGAAGAATAAAGAGAAAAAATACATAAATAACTAGTTACTACAGCTGCATAAATCTTTTAAAATATATTTAATGGCAAACTCCCATGGAGAAAAATGAAGATTAGATGAATAGAAAATGAAAATTGCTATGACAATAAAAAGGAATCAGTGATAAACTCATCTTTTTTGGAACAAATTAGTAAGGCTGATATTTTTTCTTGACTACTTGTCTCATAATGTTTTTGAAACTATTTTTTCCATGTTATATCCTCATGACTCTATTTATGTGTTTGCTGTATTGCATCTTGACACACAGATGTTCCTTAAAAGTATATGGAGAGTCCCAGGGAGTGTCATTAAGCAAGGATCAGTTTGGACACTTTCCAGTTTTAGGGCTCCATGATTAATATGTTCATGGTATAAAATCTTTAGTGATCTTTGTCCCTGTTATGTAAAAGCTGTCCTCTGTTAGTAACAGTTACAATTTTTAAAAGAGATGGTTTATTATTCTTAAAGAATGATTTGAAAAGGCACAGAAGTACTCTATCCATATATGAAGCACAAGTGTTTGGCCTTACTAGGACAAGAGGAGATATTTTTAAAAGCTGAATGGTATTTATTAAAGTAACCAGAAAAGAATCTAGAAAATTTCTTTTTAAAAAATGCTAGAAGTGATATTCCTATGATGAAATTATTTTTGCATTTTTAGTTAATTGTTTTGATTTGAAAATTTTTAGTTTTTGTCTTTTTACCAAGAAATTCCTTTGTATACCACTACAATCACTAATTATTTTCTGCAGCATTTAGAAGACACCAGAGGAAATGGACAAACATGGTTGTGCGATTTAAAATATAATCTCCAAGATAAACACAGCTTTTTTTCTCCTGTGTGCATACTGGATGGAAGAGGAATTACTCCTTATTTCAGAGTGAGATCAAATTTCCTCCTTCAAACTGCAGACGAGCTTCCAAAGGTAAGACTTTCTAGTCAGTAGCAGAAATCGGACTTTGATATTTTGTGACTGTTTCATTACACAGGGAATTATATCACTTGAGTATGTACGAAAATGTGGATAAGAACTTCTGCAGGCATATTGTATAAAATAGTCATGAATACATTCAAAAAATTGAAAATTTAAGTCAGGGCCCATGTTACATCTTCAACACTGTTGCTTCCATCTGGAAAAGTAGAAGGCCCAAGGTGAAAAGCTGATTCCTCAGTCAGCCTGGAGATTTCTCTTTTCTGATGAATTGAAGCCAGTGTAGATCCTGAGCCTTTGTGAGGTAGTGGACACTCTTATGCCTGGAAGTTTACCTCACATGAAGAGTGAGATACAATATAGTGTTCTATGAACACCTGTTGGTTGGATAAATGAAAAGACTGAATCTATCACACACCTTTGTATAATAATCACTGTTACTTACAAATTTGTGATGTCTGCTTCTGCTCTCTGAGATTGGCATCTGTCAAAAAGTCAATGGTAGATATGGCAGGGGGTTCTTGCAGTCCACAGGGTATGTAAGGAAGGAGAATAAGAAGGATCACATTTGGAAGATATTATAAATAGAGAAGCAAGGGGACTGAACAAATGTATAAATAAGGAACATGAGTGGAATAAAGAAAGTTTGAACACTAATTAGCATGAGAAATTCTGGAATAAATAGGTTTATTGTAGAAAATGCAATATTTACTTTTGTAAATAGAAAAGGATATCTACTTGAAAATATCAGTTAAATATTTGCAGATATCACGTTGAAAAGAAAGGGTGTGATAATGTTGTGGATATGCAATTCAGAGTGTTTTAGGTATTTATGGGTTAGAATAATGTGGACTATTCAACCAAAGACTCAAGAAGGAGTTTTCAGGGTTGGCAAGCTGACAATGTGGTAATTCCTAGTTTGTGAAGTTCTCACATGAAACTATTATGGTTTTGTTGTGCCCCCCCCACCATAGAATTTATATGCTGAGGTCCTATCTACAGTACTGTAAAAGAAGCTTTATTTGTAAATAGGGAGTTTGTAAAGATCACCCAGTTATAAAACTTATTAGGATGGGTCCCAATCCCATGTAATTTATAATCTATTGGAGTAGAAAATTTGATGAGGAAGAATGACACATGAACACAAGCTAGTCATCTGTAAGTCAGGGATGGAACTGGTCCTTCCCTCATGGTCTTCTGAGGTCTCCACCAGTGTCCATACCTTTATTTTGAATGGCTAGCATCACAGCTTGTGGATAACACATTGTGTCTAAAATGATTGTAGCTCTAGCACATGAAGACAGCTTTTGGTACCAGAAAATGGTGTGCTACTGCTTTAGCAAATGTCTAATATATGAAGCCAGCTTTCTGATTGATTAATGGTTGGATGTTGGGAGATGTTTGTGAATCATGATAGAAAAAGCCTGATGGCCTTGAAGAGATGGTGGGTAGAAATGTGAACACTGCAAGGTGATGCTGGTGAGGGCTCAGCAAGGAAAGAGGAGAGTGGTGGAGATGGCATCTGTCTTGGAGAACAGACATCAGTGTGAGCACAATGCTCCTGGAAATGTGAATGCTAAGATGCTAGGTGATGACATTTCCAATGGACCTGAGGACCAAAGATAGTGAAGGAAGGACACCATTATTGAAAGATTCAGCACCAATACTGATACAATGATGATGGGGTATAGTCTTCCAATGATAATTGATTTTATCTACTCTTCATATAAAATTTACCTAAGTGTGTTTTTGGTATTGTAAGTTTTACTTCACTTGTCTCTATGGCAGATGAATAAACATGGTTATAAAGCTTCTAATGATTTTTTTTTCATTGTTTTACAGGTAAACTGCTTTCTCTGAAATCAGCATCAATAAAAGACTAAATGGAACATAGGAACAATGAAACTTACTTTGTCCTCTTGGGCCTCACACAAAATCCAAAGGAGCAGAAAATACTTTTTGTTATAGTATTGCTCTTCTACATTTTGACCATGCTGGGGAACCTGCTCATTGTCATAACTGTAACCTTCAGTAAGACCCTCCACTCTCCAATGTACTTCTTTCTTGCTAACTTGTCATTTGTAGACATCATTTATTCATCAGTCATTTCCCCCAATTTAATTTCAAACTTGTTCTTAGGAAAAGTTATCATATCCTTCAAGTTTTGTATGTTTCAGCTCTTTGCAGAACACCTTCTAGGTGGGACAGAGGTCACTCTTCTGTTGGTGATGGCGTTTGACCGCTATGTGGCCATCTGTAAGCCCTTGCATTATTTGCTTATCATGAGGCCATGGGTGTGTGTTGTGCTGCTGGTAGTTTCCTGGGCTGGAGGTTTTGTGCACTCTGCATTTCAACTTGGCACTATTTATGAGCTCCCATTCTGTGGCCCCAATGTCATTGACCACTTTACCTGTGATATGTACCCCTTATTGCAACTTGCCTGTGTTGACACTTATGTCACTGGCCTCCTAGTGATTGCCAATGGGGGACTGATGTGCTCTATTTTGTTTCTTCTCTTACTCATGTCTTATGCTGTCATCTTCCACTCTCTGAAGAATCTGAGTCAGGAAGGGAGGTGGAAAGCTCTCTCCACCTGTGGTTCCCACATCACTGTGGTTGTCTTCTTCTTTGTTCCCTGTATTTTCATATATGCAAGACCAGCTAAGACTTTCCCCATTGACAAGTCAGTGAGTGTGTTTTACATGGTCATAACCCCCATGCTGAATCCCTTCATCTATACTCTGAGAAACTCAGAGATGACAAATGCTATGAAGAAACTGTGGAAAATAGGTCACATGAAATAGAAATCATTGAGTGTCCCACTACAAAGAGCAATATTTCACTATGAATCTGACTGTTTAGGATGCATTATTATTTATTTCAGACTTAAAACTGATGCCAATTTGCTCAGGTAATTTTGTTAAGCATAATTAAAGAATAGACTATCGGTTTTGACATTGACATATTTTCCATTTTGCAGTGTGTTGGTTATCAGTGGACCTAAGAATTTTTGGTGCACATATACTAAGAAGTCAATAAATATATACAATATATTTATGAATAAAATTTTTATAATATTATAAGGATGTGTATTTAATTGTTTACATTCAGTTTTAGTAATTATGTTGTCATTTCTCATTTTAGTTTTACTTTTTCATTTGTCTATTATACTAAAGTGCTATATGTGTCTTATTTATATTTGATTTTACTAGCCTTATGTTTATTATTTTAGTGCCATAATTTTATTTTTAAATTAAATATGGAAAGCATAGGTATGAATATTACAATGGAACCCTTATAAAATGGTAAATCTGAAAAAATATATGACAAATTCCACATCAGCGTCTCCTAGTACTTTCCCAGTTGGAGGCACTGTGTTTCTAAGGTTCTTCAAGTTAAAAAAGTTTATCATTTGTGGGAACATGGATGAACTTGGAGGACATCATGCTAAATCATCAAAGCTGGACACAGAAGAGAAATACTGCATGATGTTATTCACACGTGAACACTAAAATCTTCACACTTATACAAGTAGAAAGAAGAATGATGGTTATCATGGCTGGAGAGTGGGAAAACGGAGATGTTGGTCCAAGAATATCAAGTTCCATTTACAAGTTAAATAATTCTGGAGTATATAGCATAGTAGCTATTGTTACTTTAATGTATTATATATATGACTCTTGATATGAGGGTATATCTTAAGTGCCCTACCACAAAATGATTAAAAAAAACTTTAATCATGTAACATGATGGATTTGTGAATTATAGTTTTCATTTCATTATGTATACACATATCAAAATACCATGTTGTTTACACCAATCATGTATGATTCTTATTTATCAATCAGATATCAACAGAACTGAAAAAAATTGAAGAAACTAAAGATGATATTACTATGACTGTTAAAATATGATTACTACTCTATGTTATTAATATTTCTTGCAGTTCTTTTTGCCTATAAGTTCTATTTTAGTAGAGATTCACTTTATTTATTTGAATTATTGTGTTTTAACTACATTAGGTTGTCCATATCACTTTGTTTTTATGTCACCAACTTTATGAAGATATGCTCATTTGGTGTTTCCTTTTCAAACTTAGATGTTGCTTCTTTGCTCTTTCTTGTTTTGCTTGCTATATCTTTGGTAATTTTCATACTCATAATCATTTCTTTCTTTTCAAATTCTAACACTGCTAATATATTTATCCTCTTGAACGTGATTGATTACTACATCCAGGATAATGTGAAATAATGGTGACGACAGCTGAAATTATAAAATCAAATTGATAAACATTTTCTAAACACCTTTTTTGCATTTATTTAGGTGATTAAAAATTTTTACCATTATATACATTAATGTGATCAATTATTACATAGGATTATATTATATTAAACTATCTTGGCATTTGTAGACTAAATTTTGGTAGGGCTACGCTATATTTTTTCTTCATATTGAAGGATTCTTATGGTTCTTTTCAAAGTTATTTTGCATTGATTTTTATAATTTTAAAGAGTATAAATATTTTTAATGCAACATTATTTTGGAATGTTATATACCAAAATTTTGATCATATTTCAAAAATGTACCCCTAATATTTCTTTTTCCCTGTCACACTTAATGTCCCATTACAACATTTAGGGTTAGCACTGTTGACTCACTTCTCTATATATTTTACTTTAAAATTTTTATTATTTGTTTTTCTCTAGAACTTAAGCTACTTCAATCCTTGGCATCTGTAATAGTGCTCACCATGGTAAATAATTTTTGAATGAGTGCTTCATAGTAATACTTTTACCATTGAAAACAATTTATTTTTGAGACAACTTGAGTAGCATTTGGATGGTATTCTCTGAAGTAATACTCACACCCAGCATTTATAAAATGCTTATCCTTTTCACAACTTGTTCTATACATGTTATATGGGTTTCCTCATGTAAAATTCCAAATATTAATTCCTCCAATAACATCATGAGGTAGGTACACTTATTGGCCTGATTTTATATTTGCTCAAACAAGGGCTCATGGAGGTAGGAAACTCTATGAAGGTTCTGACCTGAAGAGTGTCCATATCAAATCCAAGAAGTCTTGCCTATGCTCAGGTATGTCAGGTTTGGTTACCTAGTAATCACAAGACTTTCAGACTTATTTGCATATATTGAGTAAAGCATCCATTGATTCTGTTATTTTTAGTGTTGTTTTAGTTCTCTATTTTTCATATATAGTTGTTTGTTTACAAATATCTTAAGTGTGACATATTTTCAAACATATAAAAGTTGAAAGACATCCTGAAGACCCTTTCCCCAGACTCCCCATCTATTAAAATTATTCCACATTTGCTTTTCAGGGTCTTGTCTCTCTTTTTTTGTATAAGAACATATGATATATATATTATTTATATTTTGTATATATATATATAATTTTAGGTGCATATATAGCATTATAGACATATATAAATAGCATTTTTTTTACTTTTCATTTCACTTGGTTATTTGTATAGACTTATTGATAGTTTTTCTTAAATGCTGAGGACTCAATTATACACATGTTCACCCTTTAGTCTTAAAACTCTAAGCCTTTCCAAAACTCACAACACTAAATGAATAATCACAACACAGTGTATTATCAAGAAGTTGACACTGAGACAATGATATTATACAATCCACCCAGCTCATTTCTACTTTACCCAATAACATCATCTTTGTGGTAAAATAGAATACAAGATCACACATTGCATTTTCCTGTGATACGTAAAGCATAGATTTCTTTCATGGGAAACATTTCTGAGCCTATTATTTTATTTTATTTCATTTTATTTTTTTTCCTGAATCTAAGTGTCCTAAAGTTGTTTTTCAGGACTTGCCTCTGTAGTCCACTCAAGGTCACCTTGAAACCAGCATTTCAAGAATGGACTTAGTCAACAAAAAAGCAATGTCCATATTATAAACATTTTTGTTTTTTGTGTGTGATAAGCTCATAATCCTCCAGATGGCTCATGATAAACTTCCACTTTCAAAAGTATCATGTTACCTATGAAGAGTTTGGATAACCATCCAGGCCTGCACAAAAGAAGGCTAATACTCCCCTTCTCATTCTTCATAGACTTGCAGAGTGCATGGCAGTTGTTTGGTGGAATGTTCTGTGTGCTTCTGTTTAGGTTTGTGTGCTGTTTCTTTAAATTGAGTTCAGGTTATACCTTTAGCAGAATGTTTTGCATGTGATCCTAAATTGCTCCTAGATACTATACCTGTGGTCATCACTATTGGCTGAACAGTTACTTTCAATGTCACATTTATTGACTGGGCTCTTCTTTTGTGCAAGCCAATTTTGAGCTAATTTTGAGTTGACTCTGGAGGCAATTATTTAAAGCAACTTATAGATAATTTGTTTTCCAGGAAATAGCCAGGCACAGTGGTACACACCTGCAATTACAGCAGCTCAAGAGGCTGAGGCAGGAGGATCACAAGTTCAAATACAGCCTCAGCAACTTAATGAGGCCCTCAGCAAGGGAGCAAGACCCAGTCTCAAATTAGAAAATAAGAATGGGCTGAGGTATTTTGCTTAGAGATTAAACACTCCTGGGTTCAATCCTTGGTCTGAAAAAAAAAAAAGGTAATTTGTTTTTTAGGAAGATATGACCAGGTATGTCCACTCATTAGTTGGTTCTGTTGATTCTCCTTTTGTTATCAAGAACATCTTCTTGCTTTTGGATATTGTACTCTAGAAGAAATAATAGTGAATTTATGTAATCTGTTTATTCTACAAGTCTGAACAAAGAACTTTTAAGGGATGAGTCTACCCATATTTGAGCAGCCCAGGATTTAACATTTTATGTGGTTTCAACTGGTGTTTGCCTGTAAAGGTTTTGAAGTGTCTCCTCCAAAAGGAACAGCAACAGGGGTGGCTTCCGTGTAGTGAGTGTGTTGTGGGTGCTAAAGTCTGCAGAGGGAGGTGCTGGTGGCATTGGGAGAGGCTGAGGCTGGAGGTCCTGTGTGATGATGTCTTGTTCCCTCAGCTCACGTGGTGGAGGATGCACACTCTTTTCACTGCCTGTTTTCAGCACGGTAGGAGCATCCTTGATGACTAGAATTCCATTTGTGTCCCAGGTATTTCAGGTTTGACATGAAGACTCACATAAAGAGGAGGAATATTTTCTTTTAAAATGACTTAGAGAAAGAATCATTGATTTTTGTGTTTTACTATTAAGCATGGTACTGACTTTGGGTTTAAGATTCTTTCCTTCACTTTATGTTAAGAAAAAATATATATATTATATTTATATTTTATATATTTATATATTTATTTTATATATATAAGTATTTTTCAGAAAGTGATGTAGCATGAACCAATTATGCTTAATAATCAATTAAAATTATTTATTATTTTGGGCCTATTTATGAATTTAAATAAAATTTCCAATATTCAATTATACTTGTTCTTGGAATGTTAATTTTGGCCATCATACAGAAACAGAGAGGTTTATCATCATATCTATAACAAGCTAATAAGCCAGAGACAAAGAAAAATGGTTTTGAACACAATTTGACAACAGAAAATAATTAATGAGGAACACTGAGAGATGGAGACAAAGAATTTGATCTGTTTGTATATTCCCCACTTCTATGTACAATTGTAAATACATATGCACCTAACACTTAAATATGCAAAGAAATATTAGATCTGAAAAGAGAGACAAACTCTAGTGTAATAATAGATGAGGACTTAAATTGTTCACTTTAATTAATGGACAGTTCATGATGACAGAATATCCACTAAGAAATGCCAGACTTCAAGTACACTATAGACCAAATGGACCTAACAGATATTTGTGGAACATTTCATACAACAGCTGCAGAATTTGTATTATTTTCATGAGCACACAGAACATTTTCCAGAATAGATCATATGTTAGGCCACAAAATAATAAATCTCAACAGATTTTTGAAATATCAAAATTATGTCATATACCTTATCTAACTATAAAAAAATAAGAAGTCAACAACAAAGAAACTGTGGAAGTTGTGCAAATATATGAAAATTAATCAACCTACTCTGAAACAACAAATGGATTAATGAAGATATAAAAAGGGAAAAGGAAAACTTCTTGACACAAAAATTGGCATAGAACACATATAAACATATGGGATGGGAGAAAAAAACAAAAACAAAACATCACTAAGAGGAAAGTTTAGAGCTGGGGATGCAGATTAGTGTGACAGCACTTGCCTGGTGTGTGTGCAAGGCCCTGGGTTGGGTCCCCAGCCCTGAAGACAAAAACAAAACAAAGAAAATTTATACCAATGAAAAATTGAATGATTTTGAAAAATAAAAATCACAGCATGAAAAACGTAATGTTTTTAAAAGTGACAAAATGAAGTTATTTTTAAAAGTTAAAATAATTAATAAAGTTTTAGCTAGCCAAAGTAAAAACAAAGAAGACCCAAATAAACAACATCAGAGATGAATAAGTAAGTATTGCAATTGACACCACAGAAGTATAGAATATCATTAGTGCTTCTCATAAGAAATCACACATGAACAAATTGCAAATAGAAGACACAGATAAATTCCTGTGCACATATAATATCAAGATTGAAATGTGAAGAATCAGATCTAAGCTAAACAATATTGAGTAACAAAACTCAATCAGTAATAAAAATCACCCAAGAAGGAAAATAAAATCCCAGGATTCGGTGCCTTGATTGTGTAATTCTATCAAACTTTTTTTTTGGGGGTGGGGTGGGGTATACTGAGGGTTGAACCCAGGAGTGCTTAACCACTGAGATATATATCCAGTCCTTTTTTTATTTTTTAATTTTGAGACAGGGTCTTGCTAAGTTATTGGGCCTCTCTAAGTTCCTGAGGCAGACATTTAACTTGCAATTCTCCTCCCTTAGCCACCTGAGTGTCTGGGATTACAAGCATGCACCATTGCACCTGAATCTACCAATCTTTTAAGGAAGAACTAATGCCTGTGGCCCTCTATTCCAATAACTTAGAAGGGAGAGAATTCTTCAAACTCATTCTATGATACCAGCATTACCCTGGAATTTGGACTTTTTCTGTTCAAATGAGTTTTTTTTTTTTTTTTTTTTTTTTTTTTTTTTCACAGCATTTGGCAGTCAGCTACTTTTTCTTGGCAAGACCTGAGTCCTCTTCCTCTGGGGATTGTTCAAGGGAAGCAACCTGTTCAGGAGAGATTACTTCATTTGAATTCATTCCAAATATGCTAATGAGCTAATCTATTAGAAATAGAGATGATATAAAAAAGTCATAGATGCTCTCTGCACATTTAAGTAGAAGGATTATTTTCCTGTTAGAATAACTCGAGAGATTTCTAAAAACTCAAATTCTCCTCAAGCTAGAATATGTCTTCTGTTAGCATCTAGCCCTGTGTGCTGAATTTTCTTGTTATAGTCATGGCTGCTCAGAGAAGTTTCCAGAAGTTCTTGGTTTTCTGGGATGATATTGTGCAGACATAAGGATATGTTTTCATTAGGAAGGAAGCAGATTTAGGAAGATGCTCTTGATCTTCAGCAACAGACTGAGGGGTTCTACCTCTACCTATGAGAAAACTCCATCATCAGCTTTTTAATGGGGTTACATCTCAGTCTTTGCTCTGGTAAGTAAAGTGCTGAATAACTAGGCAATGAATTATCATAAACACTCAAATTCAATCCTTTTGTTTTCTTCACAATAATTGTCTAAAAGAGATAAAAATATCATGTCACTAATTTTTTGGTGGTGTTTGACTTTTTGTTTAATTGTCATCAAATAATGGGTTCATGCATGTTCATTTTCACTAATTAGATCACTTTTTGGTGCATTATGATTATACATAATAGTCAGATTCATTGTGACGTATTTGTGAATGAACATAACAATTTGATCCACTTCATTTCCCAGTACTGTCCTTTTCCTCCTCTCTTCCCTCCTCCACCTCCCTCAGTTGTACTAGTCTCCCTTTTTATTTTCATGAGGTCACTTTTCTTAAAAATAGGCTTTTCTCTAGCTTCTACATATGGGAGAGGACATCTGACTGTTGACCCTTGTCTTATTTTCCTGGACATGATGCTCTTCAGTTCCATTAGTTTTCCTGCAGTTGTAATTAAGTCAGTTTTTTAGATAGTTTTGCAAACATAGCATATTATTTTCTATGAAGACATTTTCCCAGCAGATGAGAATATGCAACTATGTTTGTGCAATAAATATGGACATTTTAAAATGATTTTATATTTAAGGTATTCACTTGGATACCTTCACAGTTCTTTGAGAGACTGAGATAATGGAGATCACTGGAAATATGCCTGCTATAGCCACATGGTACTATTCGTGGATCTACTCATCATCCGTATATGATCATGTGTTCTATGAAAATCATGAATGCACTCTGCAGTCACCCTCAGTGAATGAAGCATATTTTTTGGATCAAGGACAAGACCCAAGATGTAAGTTCTTGGACCAAGTGAAAATGAATTCTCATTGAAAAGTCCTGTGATCTATTGAAATACAGAAAATATCTTATAGGTCATTTATTCTCAAAGGAGGTATTTGAATTGGAAAAATTGAGTTGGCAAAACAGAAATTAATTAGAGTGTACCAAGTATATTTGGTTAATGTTACAGCCTGATTAATATTTATTTTTCATTTTGCCAAATGAGAAGTGATACTTGTCACATGTATAAGAAATAATCCAATGCATTTTTATTTAATTTATGATATATTTTACATGATGTGTAAACAAAAAATATAATTATTTTTAGAACATTTGGATTAATGACTTTAAAATTATATATCATACCAAGCATGTTAGAATGTAAGGGAACAAATGTCTGTTATTTCCTGGAAGCATATAGGGGCTTTTATGTGTCAGTCTTGAAATTATCCCAGAAAACATCATAGTACATGGGTATAGAGAAATCAATGCTCAGAGCAATACCTCCTCTACTGTCACCTGGATTTTAAAAATTGTTATAGTAAAGGACTATATACAGTGATTTTAAATTATAGGAGTATCGTTTTGGAGAGCCATTTTCTTTAAAACTGTATCCAATTACTTTTTATGGTATAGTGTTAATTTCATGGTTTAGACAAAAAGTGTACAGAATTTGACAGAGGCAAGAATAAAATGTACAGAATTATAGCTCCTAAAAACATTGACATTCAGAGTCCAATGAAGTAATTGGTACTGGGGGAAATGTGTTCTACCATTTTTGTAGTTATTTGATACAGTTCAAGTCCATTTTCTAAATTTAATGAAAAGGGTATCAGGATTGAATGTCATTGAGACATGCACAGTGGATGTCTAATAGTGCACTATTAGAGTATTGAGCTAGATTCTTCAGAAGAGGTGGTATTTTCAGTACTACACATATCTTATTGTAAAGTTTTCCCCCATAATAAAACCAACTTAAAGGACTAACTCTATATCATTATGTATATATAGGGTTTATGCCACTGCTATAGGGTAGGTTTCTTGAAAGCAGAAACTCTTTTCCTGTTCATGATTGCTGATTTCTGTGCCAAGAAGAAAGATGATTGAAAGAAGATATTAAATGTATGAATGACAGTGGTGCCTTTATTTGCTCTTCTCCTTCAAGACCTACTGAGATCTTAAGAACCTCTTACTTGTAAGTCCAACAAAGTCATCAAAGGGGAAATACAGTTGTCAAGGGAAGGTCTACTGGGATCCTTGGAACAGGACCTCAACAGATGCTTACTCAATGTTGACAGTGTGTTCACCACTGCAGAAGATAGAAAGATGAAGATGTGCCCCATGACAGAGGGGAACATTCTCCTGTTCACAGTTTCAGGGCAGGTCCTGTTCTCCTGAGCTCTCATCTCTGAGAGAAGCCTCATGGGAGAGTAAATGGAACAGAATAACAATGTTACAGAATTTGTCCTCTTGGGCCTCACCCAAGATGCTGATGAACAAAAAGCATTATTTACCATGTTTTTACTCATCTACATTGTGACGATGGTGGGTAACCTGCTCATTGTGGTGACTGTCATTGCCAGCCCGTCCTTGGACTCCCCGATGTACATCTTTCTTGCCTATCTGTCACTCATGGATGCTCTTTATTCCAGTACTATCTCACCCAAACTGATTATAGACTTACTCTGTGATAAAAAGACAATTTCTTTCCCAGTATGCATGGGTCAGCTTTTCATAGAACACCTATTCGGGGGTGCTGAGGTCTTCCTTCTGGTGGTGATGGCCTATGATCGCTATGTGGCCATCTGTAAGCCACTGCACTACTTGAGCATCATGAATCGACGGGTTTGCACCCTCCTGTTGGTGGTGGCCTGGGTGGGAGGTTTTGTGCACTCTGTGGTTCAGCTTGCCTTTGTGTACAATCTCCCCTTCTGTGGCCCCAATGTCATTGACCACTTCATCTGTGACATGTACCCATTATTGGAACTTGCATGCACTGACACCTACTTTATAGGCCTCACTGTGGTTGCCAATGGTGGAGCAATCTGTATGGTCATTTTTGTCCTTCTCCTAATCTCATATGGGTTCATCCTAAACTCTCTTCAAACCTACAGCCTGGAAGGGAGGCGCAAAGCACTGTCCACCTGCATCTCCCACATCACAGTGGTTGTCCTGTTTTTTGTTCCCTGTATTTTCATGTATGCTAGACCTGTTTCCAACTTTTCCATTGATAAATCAATGACTGTAGTTTATACTGTTATTACTCCCATGTTGAATCCTTTAATATATACTTTAAGAAATGCAGAGATGAAAAATGCTATGAAAAAACTCTGGTGTAAGAACTTAACTACAGATAGAATAAGAATGCCCCCTGCTCAACATAATGCTAATTCTAATGTAATCAACAGGCCCTAAATTCTGATAAAGGGTGATATAGTCAACTCTCAATGGATGCTGTAGATATGCTTCTCTTTATTTATACAAAACTAGAGTACATTATTCTTTCTGATTAGAATCACTCTAATAGAGAATATTTGGAACATGAAAAAGAATGCACAGATTTTGTCCTATTAAAAGTACAGGTAAAACTAAAGTTTGTTCTTTTTTCTATCATTTTATTCATTCATATATTCTATCATATTATTATATCATCTTAGAATACTATATTATAATTTTACAAATATCCATTAATATATACAATTTATTTGTAAATTGTGTAGTGTCTCACCTCTAATATCATTGACATCATTGAAACTACTTGTGTGTACATTCCTAATAGCATTCCTATCTTCATAGAAGTAAATCCAGTGCTAAACATTTTGTTAATCATTTTTTTCTTATTTTAATTTTTTTTAAAGTTATGTCACAACACTAAGACATACCTTGACTTAATCGAACAGGCTTGGAACCCAACCCACACTGTTTTAATCTTCAGCACTCCCTGTTCCCCACCTCCAGTTCCCTCCCTCCACTCTACTGATGCCTTTTGAATCCCTTTACAGCTATTAAAACCAGTTTAATTTTAAATGTAAATTTTATTAAAATATAACATTTATTTCTTTCATTATTTACATTTATTAAAATTGCTTTATATAGAACACAGTTTTCTCAATTTATTTTTATTTTTATGTACCATGTTAACTTTTTAAGATCTGATCTTCTGAGTTATCCCCTGTGTGAAAGTGTGATGGGTTATGGAGCCCATTCAGTTATCTGAACCCTGGATTTCCTCTTTTTCTTTCACACATACTCTTTCAATGGACATCCTGATAGAAATTACGTTGGTTAAGAAGGATACTTATACATTCACTTTTACAGGTGATTGCATATTATGATTCAATTTGCCATTCCTTATTCTATTTTCAATTATTTAATTTTCATTCTTTTTGTTATACTAATTAATGAGTAATAGTATGTAGACTATCCTATTTTTATTTCAATTTATTACATATGACATTTTCAGTTTAATAGTTTTACTTTTGAAAATAGAAAAGGAAATTATAATAGATAATAATCAATGTTAATAATATCAAAACTAGTGTTTATATGATATAATAAAACTGTAGAATAAATCTCCCTATCCCTCCCTGGTCTTCCATTGCTACTCCCAGATGCAGACACTGGACTGTGTTTCTGAGGTTCTTCAAGGATTTGTTCTTAACAAATACGAGCATATTCAGATAGAGGCATTAGTGATATTTTTTTGTGTATGAAAGTTTGCACTGGGTGTGGTGGCACATGCCTCTGTCTTGGGAGACCAAGGTAGGAGGATCACACGTTCAAAGCCAACCTCAGCAATTTAGCAAGGCCTTAAGCAACTTATCGAGATGTCTCAAAATAAAAAAAAAAAAAAAATAATAAAAAGGGATGGGAATGTGGCTCAGTGGTTGAGCCTCTCTGGGTTCAAATCTGTGTACAAAAAAAAAAAAAAAAATTGCATTTACTTCTCAACCTCTTGAAGATCTAGTTCACAGATCTACTTTTCTACTTATTTTCAGTTTTCCCTTTTTTGTGTAATATTCCCTTATAACAATATACTCAAAGGGTTCAGTATTCTTCAGGTTTTTTTCTATGACAAATAATTATACAACAAAAATCGCTTTATTGTCTAAGTGAGTTCCTAGGAGTTGAACTGTTGCATACATATTTAAAATACATATTTAAAATGTTGGCCTTCAAAGTTATTGACAAAATGCCACCCAAGATACACTACTGCCTAGAGTCTATGAGGATACTTGCTCATCCATATTCTCAAAAAAAACCTGTGCTTCAAATACAATTGTGATGTATGACAATTTGATTAAAAATTTTTTCAATTGTGTAACTTAATGGAATTTAAATAAAATTAAATTTAATCCAGTTTGAACATAGATTTTTACATGCATAAAATAATTCATATTTTTTCTCTGATTTGTCTACTAATGACTTTTATCTCTTTTCTTTGATTGCTAGTCATTTGCAGACTAATAGTTTTTATGATTAATTGCATATGCATAAAATTGTGCCTTTTATCACTGCATATATAATTATTATTTTCCATGTTGTGATTGATCTTTTATGTTTTTTGCCACATAATAATATCTGTGTAGCAATCAATACTTCTGTATTTCTGTGGTCAAGTTGACCAATATTTTCTTTGGTACTTATATCTTGTTTGGAAGGGTTTTCCTCATTTTACTTTTTTTTTTTTTTTTAGTGTGTGTGTGTGTGTGTGTGTGTGTGTGTGTGTGTGTGATATGCTGGTGATTGAACCCAGGGCCTTGTGCATGCAAGTCAAGCACTCTACCAACTGAGCTATATCCCAAGCTCCTCATTTTACTTTTACTAAAATATTCTTTCACATTTTTAACATATCGTTTTAGTATTTTTGTGATTTATATTTTATGTTTAAATGTTGTATCCATTTGAGGGTTTTTTTGATATAAGGAGTGTTTCCTAAGGGATTGAGTTTCAGCCATTTTTTTCTAGATGGAAATTTTTATAGCTGTATAATTATTTTCCCAATGTTTTGAAATTCAACTTTTATTGTATTCTAAAACTCACATATGATTGGATTAAATTAAGTCTTCCATTCTCTTCTACTGATCTCTTGATCTCTGCTCATGACAACATATATATGTATATACACTAATATATATTAAATATGTAAATATTATATGTTTAGTATAAATATATATAACATAATTATATATATATGTATGTATACATATATATATATATATATATATATATATAAGCATGCACATACATTCACACATATAGGGATATATAGGCAATATACCTTTCCCAAATAGAAATAATTATCTGGATTGTTTCCAGATATTTGAAATTATGGCTAAAACTGTTTTAATATAATAATATGCATATTGATGTATAGGTTTTCACATCAACATAAGTTTTCATTACAATTGCATAAATGAGACTAGAAGATCTGGTATTATGGTAAGTGTATGTTTGATTTCTTGAGAAACTGCTAAACCATATTGTAACGTAAAGCTTTTTGATTCCAAGCTATCAACAAATGACATTTAGGTTCTATCTTTGTCAGAATGTGGTGTTGTTGAAATATTTGAGTGTATATCATTACCTTAAGTGCATGTATGAAGTCACGAATGGTGTGAATATACTTTGCATACAACCAGAGATACGTAAAAATGTGCTCTATGAGTATAATATTAAATGTAATACATTCTGCTGTCATTTCTAACAACTTAAAATAAAAAATAAATTTGAAAAAAAATTAAGTGTAGTCATTCTCCTTGGTGTGTATTGATATCTTCTGGTTTTAGTTTTTATTTTTGGATGACTAATAATATTAAACAACTTTTTATGTGCTTAATTGTCAATTATATATATCTTCTTTGGTTATTTGTCTCTTCTTTTGCTCATTTTGAATTATTTATTACTACTGAAGCTGAGTTTATTATATATTCTGCAAACAAGACCTTTCATAAGTTTTATGGTTTGTGCATAGTTTGTTCCCATCTTTGACTCACCTTTTACACTCTCAAAAAATGTGTAAACAGTGGAATTCATCATTTTTATGGAGAAAAATGCATACTCTTTTGTTGATCATGGTTTTATTGTCATATTCAGAAAAACTTTGCCTAACTCTAACTTGACAACATTTTTCTCTCATAATTATCACTTTAGATATGTTATAGTTTTAGAATGTTTAAGTCTATAAGCCATTTGGGGTTCACGATTGTTTATGTTGTGAAATATTAATCAAAGTTCATCTTTGCAAATTAATTGCTAATTATATCCTGATTATTGGAAGACTGTTGTTCTATTTTGAGTTGCCTCAGTGCTTTTGTCTCACCCACTGGATGTGTGTGTTTATTTCTGGACTATCTGTTCTGTTTCAATAACCTATGTTTGTCCCATCTCCAACACCACACTTCATGATAGGTATGGAAATCCAGCAGTGCCAGTCCTTCAACTATGTCCTAAGCCGTTGGAATTAAATCATGTGCCACCATGCCTGGCTATTCTAGTTCTTTTGTTTTTCCATGCAATTTTTTTAAAAATTAGCTTGTCAGTGTCTACAAAAAAATTATTGAGTTGTTTTTTTGGAATTTCTATGAAGTATGGATCATTTAGAGGAGATCTGAGACCTTGGCAAGTCTTCCAATTTGTAGCTGTGGCTTTATTTCCCCACATATTTTCACTTCCTTGGATTTCTTTCATCAGTATTTTTGTAATTTGAGCATACTATAGCACTTAGTCGTACAGCACATAGGGTGCTCAACTTTTCTTTCTTGTGAGGCTTTTGAATATTGATCTAACCTTATTTATTATTGGTCTATTTAGGCTTTCTATTTCATCTGGATTCAGTTTTGATAAGTATTATGTTTCCAGTATTGTATCATTTTTTTATATTATCTAATTTCTTGGCATATAATGGTCCAGAATAACCTCTAAGGGTTCTTGTAATTTCTAAGGCTTCTATTATAATGTGTCTTTCTTCTATTTTAATTACTTAAATTTGAATTTTCTCATCTTTTTTTCTTAATTAGTCTAGCTAAGAGGTTTTTCAATTTTGTTTATCCTTATGAAAAACCAACCTTTTTCCATTGATTTTTATCTGTTGTTTTTGTGTTCCCTGTTTATCACTGCTTGAGTCTTGAGCTTCTCAGATTGATGTGGCTGCATTACTAGAGACTGCTGATTTTAAATCCTTTGGCTATAGACTGAGAAGTGAGAGAGCTGGGTCCAAATGGTGGTTCCATTCCAGGTTTTCTAAGGAATCTCCATACTGCTTTCCAGATCGGTTGTATTTGCAGTCCCACCAACAATGTGTGAGTGTTCATTTTCCCCCACATCCTCACCAACACTTATTGTTGTTTGTATTATTGATAATTGCCATTCTGACTGGCATGAAATGAAATCTTAGAGTAGTTTTGATTTGCATTTCTCTAATTACTAGAGATGTTGAACATTTTTTCATATATTTGTTGATCGAATGTATATCTTCTTCTGAGAGTATCTGTTCAGCAACTTGACCCATTTATTGATTGGTTTGTTTTTTTGGTGTTAAGTTTTTTGTGTTCTTTATATATCCTGGAGATTAGTGTCTATCTGATGTGCATGTGGCAAAAATTTGCTCCCCAAATGTAGGTTCTCTCTTCACCTCATTGATTATTTCTTTTGCTGAGAAGCTTTTTAGTTCAAATCCATCCCATTTATTGATTCTTGATTTTTAAAAAAATTTATTTATTTACTTTAGTTGTACACAATGCAATGCATTTATGTTTATGTGGTGCTGAGGATAGAGCCCAGGCCACGCACTTGTAAGGCAAGCGCTCTACCGCTGAGCCACAACCCCAGACCCCAGTTCTTGATTTTATGTCTTGAACTTTAGGAGTCTTGTTAAGGAAATTGGGGTCTAATCTGACATGATGAAGATCTGGGCCTACTTTTTCCTCTATTAGGCTCAGGGTTCTGGTCTAATTCCTAGGTCCTTGATCCACTTTGAGGGGAATTTTGTGCATGGTGAGATATAGGGGTGTAGTTTCATTTTGCATATGGCTTTCCAGTTTTCCCAGCACCATTTGTTGAAGATGCTATTTTTTCTCTAATGTATGTTTTTGGTGCCTTTGTTTAGTATGAGAGTACTGTATTTATGTGGTTTTGTCTGTGTGTCTTCTATTCTGCACCATTGATCTACATGTCTATTTTGATACCAATATCATGCCATTTTTGTTACTATAGCTTTGTAGTATAGTTTAAGGTCTGGTATTGTGATGCTTCCTGCTTCACTCTTCTTGGTAAGGATTGCTTTGGCTATTCTGGGTCTCTTATTTTTTTCCAAATGAATTTCATGATTGCTCTTTCTATTTCTATAAGGAATGACATTTGGGATTTTAATTGGAATCACATTGAATCTGTATAGTGCTTTGGGCTAATTTGAGTAGGGTAGTTTTCCCAATTTCTCTTTCAGAGGATTCATCACTGAAACATAGAAATGCTTGATTTATGGGTATTGATTTTATATCCTCCTGCTTTTCTGAATTCATTTACTATTTCTAGAAGTTTTCTAGTGGAGTTTTTTTTGCATACTCTAATTACAGAATCATGTTGTCAGCAGATGATAGCTTGAATTCTTCTTTTCATATTTGTATCCCTTTAATTATTTTCATCTGTCTAATTGCTCTGGCTAGAGTTTCAAGGACTATGTTGAATAGAAATGGTGAAAGAGGGCATCTTGTCTTGTTCCATGGTTTTTATTGGGAATGCTTCCAATTTTTCTCCATTTAGAATGATGTTTTCCTTGGATTTAGCATAGATAGGTTTTATAATGTTGAGGTATGTTCCTACTATCTCTAGTTTTTCTAGTGTTTTGAACATGAAAGGCTGCTGTATTTTGTCAAATGTTTTCTCTGCATCAATTGATATAATCATATGATTTTTATCTTTAAGTCTATTGATGTGATGAATTACATTTATTGATTTCCATATGTTGACCCAACCTTGCATCTCTGGAATGAACCCAACTTGATCATGGCACACAATTTTTAAAATATGTTTTTTTGTGCAACATGCCAGAATTTTATTGAGAATTTTTTTAATCTATGTTCATCAGTGTATTGATCTGAAACTTTCTTTCCTTGATGTGCCTCTGATTGCTTTTGGTATCAGGATGATTTTAACTTCATAAAATGAGTTTGGAAGGGTTTTCTTCTTTTCTATTTCATGGAACAATATGAGAAGTATTGGTATGAATTCTTCTTTGTAGGTCTTGTAGAACTCAGCTGTGAATCTGTCTAGATCTGGGCTTTTCTTGGTTGGTAGGCTTTTGACAATGTTTTCTATATCCATGCTTGAAATTGATCTGTTTTAATTGTGTATGACGTCTTGACTCAGTTTGGGTTGCTCATATGGCTCTAGAAATTTGTCAATGTCTTTGAGGTTTTCTATTTTGCTGGAGTATAATTTTTCAAAATAGTTTCTAATTGTTTTCTGTATTTCAGTAGAATCTGTCATGATATTTCCTTTTTCATCATGAATTTTAGTATTCTGAGTTGTCTCTCTCCTTATTTTCATTAGGGTGGCTAACGGTTTGTCAATTTTATTTATTTGTTCAAAGAACCATCTTTATGTTTTGTTAATTGCTTCTTTTGTTTCAATTTCATTGATTTCCACCTGATTTTAATTATTTCCTGTCTTCTACAACTTTTGGTGTTGGTTTGTTCTTCTTTTACTAGGGATTTGAGATGTAATGTCAGGTCATTTATTTGTTGACTTTTCTTCTTTTCATGAATGAGCTTATTGCAATGAACTGTCCTCTTAATGCTGCCTTCATAGTTTGCTATAGATTGGGATAAGTTGTATCGGAGTTCTCATTTACCCTAAGAATTCTTTTATTTCCTCCCTGATGTCTTCTTTTATCCATGCATCATTCAATAGCATATTGTTTAGTCTCCAGATGTTGGAGTAGCTTCTCTTTTTAATTTTAACATTGATTTATGATTTTATCCCATTATGGTCAGATAGAATGCAGGGTAGTATCTCTATTTCTTTGTATTTCCTAAGACTTGCTTTGTGGCATAACATATGGTCTATTTTGGCGAAATAACCATGTGCTGCTGAGAAGAAAGTATATTCGCTCATTGATGGATGGAATATTCTATATATGTCTGTGAAGTCTGAATTGATTGTATTATTTAGTTCTATAGTTTCATTGTTTAGTTTTTGTTTGGAAAATCTATTGATGGTGAGAGATGTGTATTAGAGTCACCCAGTATTATTGTGTTGTGTTCTCTTTGGTCCTTGTATTTGAGAAGGGTTTGTTTGACATACATAAATGCCCCATAGTTTGGGGCATAGATATTTATGATTGTTATGTCTTGTTGATGTATGAATCTCTTAAGCAGTATGAAATGTCCTTCTTTATCCCCTTCCACTAGCTTTGGTTTGAAATCCATTTTATCTGATATGAAGATGGAAAGCCCTGCTCATTTATGTGGTCCATGTGAGTGGTATGTTTTGCGCATGCTTTCATCTTCAGGCTGTGCATGTCTTTTCCTGTGAGATGAGTCTTTTGAAGGCAGTATATCGTTGGGTGATCATTATTTCCTTTCTTCTGCTAACTTTGGAATGATTTCTCCTTTTTCTAATTCTTTGAATGTAAAGTTTGGTTATTAGTTGAGGTCTTTTTTCTTTGTTTTTCAGGGTGGGGGATTGGGGATTGAACTCAGGGTCACTTGACCACTGAGCCACATCCCCAGCCCTATTTTGTATTTCATTTAGAGACAGGATCTCACTGTGTTGCTTAGCACCTCACTTTTGCTGAGTCTGGTTTTGAACTTGTGGTCCTCCTGCCTCAGCCTCCTGAGCTGCTGGGATTACAGGTGTGTGCCTCCATGCTCAGCTCTTCTTTTTCTAAATGTAGGATTTGTTGCAATAAACTCTTGGTGCTGCTTTTCAATATTCCACATATATGGTAAAGATGAATACCAAAAGAAAAAAATTGAAAAACTCATATAATTTAGTAGTAAGATAAAGGGGGGGATAGGAAAAAGAAAAAAATTAAAATGAGGAAATTATCTCAATAGATATTTTTGAAAGAAGATACTGGGAAATAAAATTAACCAAATTATGCCATGTGCATGTACAAATACATCACAGTGAATCATGTTCATGTATAATTATAGTGCACCAATAAAAAATAATGAAAGGAAAACAAGTAGAGTAGAAGAAAAGTAAGGAGAGGGAGGAGGGAAGGGAATGGAAAAGAAATGGGAACTGAAATGGAGCATGTTATGTGCATGTATGAGTAAAAAAAAATAAAAAAGAAGGCACACAAATAGCTAATGGGATTGTCAAGGAGAAGTCAAATCACTAATAATCAGGGAACACAAATCAAAACTACAAAGACATGTCACTTCATATCTGTTCAAATAGCTATTATCAAAAAAGCAAAAAGATAATATACACTGTGAGGATGTGGAGAAAAGAAACCCTTGTATGGAAAAGAGAGTGGAATGAGCCTGGTATAACTTTCCTATGTACACATAGTTATACAGCACTGTGAATCTCAACATTGTACACATCCACAGATTGTGATTCTAATTAGAATAAGATATTCTCCATGTTTGTATAAATATTTCAAAGTATATTCTACTGCCGTGTGTAACTAAAAAGAACAAACAAATAAGAATTTAAAAAAGAAACCCTTGTTCACTGTATTTGCTAATCCAAATTGGTATAACCATTATGGAAAACAATGGGGAGTTTCCTCAAAAACTAAAGATAAAACTCAAAACTGCCATATCATCCAGCAATCCTATTCCTGGGTATTTATCTAAAGGCAATTAAAATGAATTGCAAAGAAATCTATAATTCTGAGTTCACAATATCCACTGAAGTATCCATTGCTGGGTGAATAGGTGTGTGTGTGTGTGTGTATGTGCGTGCACATAATTTAGCCTTAAATTTGAAAGATAGCCTGTCATTTGTGACAATACAGGTGCACCTTAACAACATTATGCTGAGTTACATAAATGAGACACAGAAAAACAAATAATGCATTATCTAGGAATGCAAAATGTCAAACACAGAGAAGCAGAGAGCAGAGTCTGCTGTTAGGGCCTAGAGAGTGGTGGAAGCTGAGAAAGGCTACAAGGAAGCCTTGGTGCTTTGTAGGTTCTGGTAAAGGCTACAGAGTTCCAATGCATGAGATAAATGATTTCAGCAATCTAATGTAGGACATGCTATCTACAGTTAGCAAGACTGTTTTGTATACTTGAAAATTCATAAAAGGATAGGTTTTTAGTGTTTTAACCACAAAAATAAGTGAAAGAAAGAAAATATTATTAACTAAGGCAATGGATTTGTTAATTAGTTTAATTGTGGTGATCCTTTCACAATGTATACAAAGCATTCTGCTGTATATTTGAAGTATATGTGATGTGATTCCTATTTGTCAATTCTATATCAATAAAGCTAAATACTTAAAAAACAAAAAAAAAATGATACTTAATATGACTACTATTCATTGTAGTTTAACATTTTTGGTGTTCTTTGTACCTATAAGATGTATTCCAGTAGATGTTTTCAGTTGATTAACTTTTAATTTATCATTGTATTTTTTTTTTTTTTTTTTGTACCAGGGATTGAACTCAGGGGCACTCGGCCACTGGGCCACAACCCCAACCCTTTTTTGTATTTTATTAGAGACAGGGTCTCACTGATTTGCTAAGTGCCTCACCATTGCTAAGGCTGGCTTTGAACTTAAGATCCTCCTGCCTCAGCCTCCCAAGTGCTGGGATTACAGGCATGTGCCACCGTGCCCAGCTTATCATTGTATCTTAATTATGTAGAATGGTGGCTTCAATATTCACATGTACATAAAAACACAGTTGAGCTGAGCATGATGGAGCATCCCTATAATCCCAGTGTCTCTGGAGGCTAAGGCAGGAGGATTTCAAATTCAAAGCCAGCCTCAGCAACTTAGTGAGGCCCTAAGCAACATAGTGAGAAATTGTCTCAAAATCTAAAAATAAATAAATAATAAGTAAATAAATTAATAAATAGATAAAAATGAAAAGAGACTGGAATATGGCTCAATGACTAGGCACTCCTGAGTTCAAACCCTGCTACAAAAATATTTGATTAATATCACTCTCCAATTCTCCTGATATCCCTTCCTGACCCCAACCCTCCCTCTACTTGCAGTTTCATTATTGTGTTTCCAATTGACTTAGATAAGAACCATGTCTTTTCTCTCTACAGAGTGATGTTCAAGGGAAGAAACCTGTTCAGGAGAGATTACTTTATTTGAATTCATTCCAAATAGACAAGCAAACTAATCTATTGAAAGTAGTGATAATGCTCAAGGTCATAGATTGTATCTGCATATATAAGTGGAAGTATTGTTTTCCTTTTAGAATGACCTGAGAGGTTTTTGAAGCTCAAATTCTACCCAAGCTGGAGCAAGTCTTTAGCTTGTGTCTTGTCCTTGAAACAAAATATTTTCTTGTTATATCTTTTATTGCTTACATAATTTTGTGGAGGGTCTCAATTTCCTGGGAATAGATTGAGCAGATACACGGGGACATGGTTTTAATTAGGAAAGAATGGGCTTCAAGAAGGTGCTGTTTGAGTGACTCTAAGATTGAAGACTTCTGCCTCTATTTGTAAGAAGCCTCCAAAATCAGCTTTTTAAAAAATATTTTTTTCTGTTGTTGATGGACCTTTACTTTATTTTATTTATATGCAGTGCTGAGAATTGAATCAAGTGCCTCACACATGCTAGGCAAATGCTCTACCTCTGAGACACAACCTCAGCAGCCATGCACCACCTTTTTCATAAGATTAAGTCCCAGCTTTTGAATTGGTAGCTGCAGAACTTAACAGGCACAAGAATTACCATGAATCCTCAAAGTAAAGCTCTTTTTATTTGCTTCACCATAATTGACTGAAAAATTTACACAACTAGTTTTAGTGTTAAGCATCTTTTGTTTATTTGTACCACCAATAATGTATTTGGCCAAGTTAATTTACACTAATTAGATCAGTTTTTTAGACAGTCTTGCAAACATAGCATGATTATTTTTCTAGGAAGATGTTTTCGTAGTGGGTAAGAATATTTAACTGCCTTTTTTCCAAGAAATACTGGCATTATTTTAAAATGTTTTTATATTTCAGATATTCACTTAGATAAATTTACTTTTCTCTGAAAGACTGAGATAATGGAGATCTATGGAAATATGTCTACTGTAGCTACTTGATACTATTCATGGATCCACTGATTAGCCATATATTATCATGTCTTCGTGAAGAGTCGGGGTACACGAGGCATCTGCAAACATCCTCAGTGAAAAAAAACATTGATTTTTGGAGAAAGCAAGAGAACAAAGATGTAAGTTCTTGGAACAATACTCATTGAATACTCATTGAAAAGTCCTGTGATCTCTTGAAATACAATGAATGTCTTACAGTTCACGAATTATCACAGGAGGTATGTGAACTGGGAAAATTAAATTGGAAAAACAGAGATTAATCAGAACACACAAAATGCATTTGGTTTTAGTGTTATAGCTTAATAAAATGTTCATTTTTCATTTTGGCAAAAAAGTGGTACATGTTACTTGCATAGCAAATAATCCAGTGCATTTATTACTTTAATATTATATTTGACATGATGTTAGAATTATAATTATTTTAAAATTTATTTGAATCAGTGAATCTAAAATTTCATATCATGTGAAGTGTGTTAGAATGTAAAGGAACAAATACTTAATTATGTTCTGGAATCACATAAGATCATTTATATGTTAATCTTAAAATTATCCAAGCTAACATGTTAGTACATATAAAGAAACAGGGAAGTACCTTATCTACTGTCACTAAATTTTATACAACTGCTGAAGTACTAACTATATGGGGCATTTCCAAATTATAGAATCATGTTATGTGTGTATGTAAATGTACTAAAGAAAATATCTCCTTTATGCTTATATAGAAAGCACCAATCAACATAAATAAATAAAAGAGTGAAAGGAAGATCAGTAGAGTAGGAGAGGGAGAAAAGAAAGAGGGAGAATGGGAGGAGAAGGGATGTGGAATGGGGATTAAAATAAAATTCCTTGTATATATAATTTTATCAAAGGGAACCCAAGTACTGTATGTAATTATGGTGCTGTAATTAAAAAACAACATCATTTTACTGAAAAAAATATAGGATTATCATTTTAAGAAGCCATGTTCTTAAAAACTCTATTAAATTATATTTATTTTCTTAGAAAAAAGTTAACCTTATGGTTTAAATTGAAAGCATAGTAACAAAATATTTATCATATTAAATCTTTGACAATGTATACTATATAATACAGTGTAAGTAGTCTATTTTTACCCCTTTATGTAAATAATTAACTGGTCAATAGACTTTTCCTGGTGAAAGCCTACATTGATAATTAAAAAGGGAAAGGACATGAATCATGCAAAAAGTAAGGTGTAAAACAAAGAGAGCTGGACATAAACTCCTTCACATCCTTCCATTCTTCAGCAGGTGAGCCTTTATCAGCCTGCAGTTTTAACAATGACAGGAGTCCTGAATCAGATGAAAGAAGTAGTGGGAGGGAGATGTGTAGAAGGTTCATCACAGCTGCTTCTAGAGAGAAAAAAGACTCATTCCGCATATGTCCTCTTCTACTGCCATGTCCATGTGAATTTGAATCCATGTGAATCCCCTCGCTTGCTTCTAGTCTAAATATGTTCCTTCACAGGTGAATATTGCTAGTTTTTACTTATGCACAATAATATATATAATTCCTAAGACATACAGGTACATCTTATGCCCCAAAGTGGTCCATGAGTTACAGGTATACCCTTCTTTATGCCCTGGACTATGTCATTAATTCTTATTGTATGGATAAATATCCCAGCAATTTCTTTTGATCCAATATTCACAGTGAAGCATTCAGAAACATTAATAACAGCTATCATTTTTTTTAGAATTTATATGTTTCCCAATAGTGCTTCAGGAGTTCACATGTAATTTTTAGGAAATCACTGGTAGGTAAATGCTGTGGGTGTCCCATATTAGCACTGATAAAATGGAGGTACAGTGAGATATATTCAGTTGCCCAAGGCCACATGTACTGAATTCAAGTACTGTGACTCCAGGAGCCCATATTATTCACTAGGATGTCATGGGTCAGGCTACAAGGGATGAGGAATTTAGGGTCATTATTTGAACACAGTAGTTATCACATCCCATTTACCTAGTCATTTTCAAGAAATAGTGATAAGCTCAGAAATTGTTATTTTGTTATGGAAATATTAAAAAAGAAGAAATGTCAGTAGAATAGAAAAAGGTAATGTTAATATACAAATAGAGTTGTAGATAGTGGTGCTGAGATCTTTTATTTCAATCCCTTCCTTTTCCATTGTGTCAACTGAAACCTAATTATAATTACATTTAGGAAATGACAAACACATGCATTCTCATGCTGAGTATGGAATTTTGCCTTGAGTATGCTGTCTTTGAATCTGGACATGAAGTTTTTGGGAACACACTTTGTACTTAAGAAGCATTATGTAATTAGTCTTCCTACACTGTTCTCATCTCTCCTGTTAGCTTCTATCTTATCCTCCCTCACCATCCAGCTCACCTCAAGAGTTCTGAAAGCAACCTACCAACTGCTCAGGCAGTATTTGTGGATAGTCAAGGATTAATTCAGTTCTGTTAAAAAATATTTGCTGAATGTCAGAATACTGTGGGCAAAGGTGTTAAGAATCTGGTATAGACAAGGATAAAATAGAATCATATCTCTTTAAAAATAAAGTCAAATGCAATAATTCCTGCAGAGAATAATGTGATAAATAATTTTGTAGTTATTTGATAGAGTTTCAGGCCTAGTCTCTTGAAATTTAATGAGAAAGGTACAAAGACTGAAAGTGCTTTGAGACATACAGGACAGAATGCTGAGGGCCGGCTCCCAGCAAAGAGGAATCAGGGTTTTTTCCTTGATTGGTGCTGATGAGAAGAGTCAGCGAATCGGCGAAGGAAATCAACACTCAGACACACAAGTCAGGCTGCTGAATCTTCTTCTTCCTTTATTTATTTATTTATTTTTTTTTTTGCAAGTATATAAGCATATTTTTTTTTCCTTTGGCAGAATACATTAATTTTTTGTGGTTATATCATAGTCATAAGACCTAGGGAAACAGTAACATCTGTTGATTACATTTCAGACATTTTAATCTTTTACCCAACATGTTTCAAGGTCCTGTGCACTCATTATTTAAATGCCCTGTATTATTGTTACTTTTTATCTGCAATTAGCCTGGGTTCAAATTATTTTTCATGGTTTCTCTGAAGCCATTTTTCCGCGTATCTGTTCAACATGCCTGATACAAGTTTTTTCTGTTTGCCTGGATATCAAAACACTATTGTTTCTCTATAGTAGTCTTATTTAGAACCTAGGGGCAGGGAAAGGGGGGCATAGCCAAATGTTAGCTCTGAAGGACTTTTACCCTAAGGAATTTGTATGTCTATTTTAAACTTATTCTGAAAGTAAAAGGAATCCTTTCAATCACAAAAGGACTTTTAAGGCTTTTTCTTGGTGCATATGATTATAAGAGAAGAGGTTAAACAGCAGGCATTTACAAAAGCTGTTTCTTTAACTATAAACTTGTTACTTTAGAAAATGTTTTTATGTTTCTAGCTTCAGACTCCATAAGGTTATAATATTCAGAACCAGTCTTATTCTAAATAATTGAAATAGCGACACCTGGCGGCCATATATATATGAACAGAAAACAGAACAGTGAATAGACAGGAGACAGTGAGAACATACACAGACAAAGTTAACTCTCTCAGTGCCGTATTTGTGTGAACATCTATCCAGTAAAGGGGGTGTGTCATTGTTTCTACCCCCTTATCTTACGACAAAGAGGACGCTCTGCTCACTCTGTCACATGGAGGATGCCACAACAGACGTGTAATAGATGTGTAATAGACATGTAATAGTGCATTCTCATAGCACTGACCTAGATGCTCCTAGTGCTAGTTTTGGTGCTACACAGAAAGCCTTGTAACATTACTCTCCACAATACTGCAGCATCAAAGAACTGACTCAGTTCGTATAGTTAGGGTTTATCTCCACCACTAGAGAGTAGGATTTTGAAAGTAGCAACACTTCTCCAGTTTGTCATAGCTGACTTCTGTGCCAAGAAAAAAAACACATTTGACAAAAGGAGTAATTAAATGTTTGAATGACAGTTGTACCCTTGTCTACCCTTCTCTGTAGAGATCCACTGGTACCTTGAGATAGAACCTCTTACTTATGGGCCCAATAAAATCATAAAATCATCCAAAGGGAAATACAATTATCAAGGGAAGGTCTACTGGGATCCTTGGAACAGGACCTCAACAGATGCTTACTCAATGTTGACAGTGTGTTCACCACTGTAGAAGATAGAAAGATGAAGATGTGCTCCATGACAAAGGGGGACATGGTCCTGTTGACAGTTTTAGGGCAGGTCCTGTTCTTCTGAGCTCTCATCTCTGACAGAAGTCTCATGGGAGAGTAAATGGGACAGAATAACAATGTCACAGAATTTGTCCTTCTGGGTCTCACCCAGGATCCTGATGAACAAAAAGCATTATTTACCATGTTTTTACTCATCTACATTGTGACGATGGTGGGCAACCTGCTCATTGTGGTGACTCTCATTGCCAGCCCCTCCTTGTACATCTCCCCAGTATACATCTTTCTTGCCTGTCACTCATGGATGCTCTTTATCCCAGTACCATCTCACCCAAACTGACTATAGACTTACTCTGTGATAAAAAGACAATTTCTTTCCCAGTATGCATGGGTCAGCTCTTCATAGAACACCTATTTGTGGGTGCTGAGGTCTTCATTCTGGTGATAATGGCCTGTGACCACTATGTGGCCATCTGTAAGCCACTGCACTACTTGAGCAACATGAACTGGCAGGTTTGCATCCTCCTGTTGGTGGTGGCCTGGGTAGGAGGTTTTGTACACTCTGTGGTTCAGCTTGTCTTTGTTTCCTGTCTCCCCTTCTGTGATCCTTGATCACTTCATTTGTGATGTGTACCCATTATTGGAACTTGCATGCACTGAAACCAACTTTATAGGCCTCACGGTGGTTACGAGTGGTGGAGCAATCTCTATGGTGGTGTTTGTGCTTCTCCTAATCTTCTACGGCATCATCTTAAACTCTCTTAAAGCTTACAGTCTGGAAGGTAGGTGCAAAACCCTATCCACCTGCATCTCCCACATCACAGTGGTTGTCCTCATTTTTGTTCCCTGTATTTTCATGTATGCTAGACCTGTTTCCAACTTTCCCATTGATAAATCAATGACTGTAGTTTATACTGTTGTTATTCCCATGTTGAATCCTTTAATATATACTTTAAGAAATGCAGAGATGCAAAATGCTATGAAAAAACTCTCGTGTAAAACGTTATCTACAGATAGAATGCTCCCATGCTTAACATGGTACTAATTCTAAAGCAACAAACAGGTAATGAAGTCTTACAAAGAATTCTGTCAGCTCAATGGAATCTCTATGGATGATTCTCTTTATTTTTACAAAGCCACCAGAAAAGCAGAATCAATTATCCTTTGGATTAGAATCAAACTAATAGTGAATTTCTGGAAGATGAAGAAAAGGCACAGATTTTTGTCCTGTTACAAGTAACAATAAAACAGCTCTGTTACTCTTTCAGCATAGCAAATTTATGTAGCTGCGTTATGTACATTGTTTCAGGATCACATCTGTTTCTCAGGTCAAACTCTCTCTGCATTTCAGCTCTGGGTATTTGAGAGGCAGATGGTGTTGTGTTTAGCTGAACACACCACAATGAGAAGGTTCAATAGATACATGTGGTTGATGATGAAAGCAGATTCTAGTTCTTGATTATAGGATAGATAATTAATTTTTGAAAACTATTCCAAGTCAAGATGTAAACATATTTTTTATGATGACTCACTAGTTGTTAACATGCAAAATTTTGCCACTTTAAAAATAATAGACACTTCTTATTTTGTCTTCATAATACTGAAGAATTAGTAAAAATATATATTATTTTGCATAAGGAGCATATTTCCAAAGCATTGTATTCAACATTAGTATTTCACTTACACACTTAAGAAGAATGTACTCTGGTAAAATCAAACTTCTGTTTTTCAATTTTAAGGAACAAAAATGCTACACAGAAAGCATTGTAACAACCATCCAGTTTTTCTGTCTGTAGCAGTTCTAGACAAACCAGGAGGTTTGAGAGGATTGTTTTCTTTGCTTTTCTTTGGTTTTGTTTTGTGTTTTTGGTTCCAGGGATTAGACCCAGGGATGCTTTACCACTGATCAACATTTGCAACTCTTTTAAAAATATTTTATTTAGAAACAGGGTCTTGCTAATTTGCTTAGGGCCTTGCTGAGTTTCTGAGGCTGGCTTTGAACTTGCAGTCCTCTTGCCTCAGCCTCCCATGCCACTGGGATTAAAGGTATGTGCCACCATGCCTGGCTGATAGAATTGTTTTCATTAAATGTGGTTTCCTATTCTGTGCTTTATAAGTTTTCCTTTTTGAAATAAATTTTTGTTGTGTATTTAAGAACTGTCACCTGGTGATATGGTTACAAACAGGAAATAAAATAGTTACTGAATGTAAAGCAAATTAACATGTTCATTATCTCACAGAGTTACCCATATTCTTTGCCTTTGTCAAAAGTACAGCTCAAATCTACTCATTTATCGTAAATCTCAAACAGTGCAATAATCCTAATAATGAGCACTCATCAGAGATCAGAGGACACAACGAAGCAGATGCAGTTATCGAGATTGAACATGTCTACAGTTCTATGCACATTTACTTTTCTAACTGAAAATGTATTTAGGAATATTTATTTATTTATTTATTTATTTATTTTGTATCAAGGATTGAACCCAGGAGCATTTAAATACTATGCCACATCCCCAACCCCTTTTATATATTTTATTTAAATACAGGGTCTCATTAAGTTGCTGAGGGCCTCACTAAATTGCTGAGGCTGGCTTTGACCTTGGGATCATCCTGCCTCAGTCTCCTGGGCTGCGGGGTATACAGGTATGCACCACTGTGCCCGGCTAAAACTTTTATAATTTAATAAATATTTTAATTTTCATGTGTATACAATAATATAGGATGATATTTATAAGTTTTGTAGCTTTTTACCTAGCATATTATCACCATAATTGAAACTACTTGTGCATACCTTAATGTTACACACACACACACACACACACACACATATATATATATATATACACATATATATGTAATCAATTTTCATTCTTTTATTATACTAATTAAATATGTAATACTATGGAGACTATTCTATTTATTTGATTTCAGTTTATTATTTATGACATTTTCAGTTTGTTTTACTTCTTAAAATGCAAAATGGAAAGTATAATAGATAATAACCAACATTAAACATAGAACCCACACAAAAATGATAAAACTGTAGAATATACCTTCCCATTGCTCACCTGTCTCCCAGTGCTACTCCCAGTAGACGCTGGACTGTTTCTAAGGTTCTTCAAGTATTTGTTCTTGGCAAATAGAATATTCACAGAAAGCATGAGTGGTTTCTTTTTCTGTGTATGAAAGTTTGCATTTACTTCTCTGTCTCTTGAAGATCTACTTCACAGATCTGCCTCATTTTCTGTGTTCCCTTTACTATATGATACTTCTTTATAAAGATCTACCAAAATTGATATTTTTAGTGTTCTTGAACTGGTTCTTGTTCATTTTCTATGGCAGATAATTCTGCACCAAACTCTTTTTGAGTACATCTTAAGTGTGAGTTCCTTGAAGTTGTACTGTTGAGTCAAGTGGCATACACACTGAAAATTCTAATCTTCAAAGTTATTGCCAAACACCACCCACAAACTTGTGGCAAGGTACACTACTGCACAAGGTCTGTGAGAATACCTGCCTGTCTATATTATCAACAAACTATCCTGGTAAATATTTATGATATGTGACAATTCCATTCCACAAAAATATGTATTTCATTTGTGTACTTTAATTTAGACTTGGTAAGTTTAATCTAACTGGAACATTGTTTCAAAATAAATACAAAATTATCTGTATTCCTTTTCTATGAATCACCTATTAATGTCTTTTATCTATTTTATGATTGTTCAAACTTTCCATACTGATTTTATGATTTAATTATCTATGAGTGAATTACTTTTTGTGCCATTGTATTTGTATTTTTCCAAATTGTGATATGCTTTTGATGTTTTTAACACTGCAAAATAATTTTAACTGTACAGCAATATTTCTGTATTTCTATGATCAAATCTGCCAATATTTTGTTTTGTTTTAATATCTTGCTTGGAAGGGCTTTCCTCATTTCACTATTACCAAACTATTCTTTCACTATTTTGAGTATAAAATTTTTTGAGCATTTTTTTTGTGATTTTATATTTTATGTCTAATTTTTGAGCCATCTAGAGTTCATTTTGTTACAGGAGTTTAGTTAGGGATTGAATTTTAATTACTTTTTCTAGATGAACATTTTACATGTGCATAATTTTTTCTCCATTAATTGTTTTGAAATTCTAACTTTATTGTATTCTAACATCTTGCATATGTTGGGATCCAATCCAGACTTCCATTCTCTTCCATCAACATATAAATACATCATATATACACACGTTTGTATGGTGTATTTATATACCGATGGAAAATGTATATATACATATATATACATATATATATTATATAAAACTTTTGATTTAAACTATACTTTGATATCTGGTAAGACTAATAATTCTCATTTTCCCTTATCATAATTATGACTATTCTTGCATATTTGTTTTAAATTAAATAAAAATTTGCTATCTGGTAAACACTATCAATAGTAGTTTCAATTAATATGATGTAGAAAGAATGATTTAGTAATAGTTTATAACTTTAGAGAATTGAGAGTCTCATCCACAATGTAGGAGTTTTCATTTAACAAGTCTGCTTTTATGTAGTAGTCCTTTATATTTTATTCATGTATATCTTAGATATTTCTTTTAAATCCATTATTTTGGAATTTGTTTGTTATATTAGGTTTGTAAATGGGATCTTTTCTTCTATTTTCCTAGAGTCTATTTTTGCAGTGTAAGGATTATTTCATTTTCAATATTCACGTATTCATTTCAATACAGTTTTCACAGTGTACAGCTCATCCTTTTTAGTCTGTAGTTCTGTGAATTTTGACACATATTTACAATCATGGAGTGATCAGGGTAAATATGCCCACTGTTTCATCATCCTGAATTACTTTTCTGTACCCTGTATTCAGCTGTTCTCTTTCCTACATGTCCTGGCAACATGGATTTATTTCTGTCTGTGTAGTTTTGCATTTCCCAGAATGTTGTATATAAATAGATATGAATGAGTCATATGATATGTGGTCTTTGAATCTGGGTTCTTTCTCATGGTACAACATAATTGAGATTTATTCATGTTACACTGGGTATAGGCAGACCATTTATTTTTATTGCTGACTAGTTATTTCATATTAAAATGTTATCATTTTATTTATCACTTTTCCAATTAGAGTTACTTGGGTTGTTTTAAAATTTTTGAAATTATGAAAAATTGTGCATATATATACATATATTTCATTTAAATGTAAATTTTTATTATACTTGGGCAAATACCTAGTAGTTGAAGATCTGGTTTTTTTTGGTAAGTGTATGATGTTTGAGTTTATAAGAAACTGCCGAACTATTTTCTAAAGTGCAGACTTTTGCTTCCCAAGTAGCAAGAAATGATATTTTCATTTAAGGTTCTCTCCAAATTTGTCAGAAATTTGTCTTGTTAAGACTAAAAAATTGTAGCCATTCTTCCTGGTTTGTACTGATATCTTGTTCTGGTTTTATTTTCATTTTTGAATGACTAAAAATGTTGGGTACTTTTTCACATGCTTAATTGTCACTTATGTGTCTTCTTTGATTAAATGTTTCTTTTATTCTTTGCTCATTTTATATTGAGTCATTTACTACTATTGAAAATTGGGAGTTCTTATATATTCTACAAATAAGACCTTTATCAGCTTTGTGATTTGCACATAGTCTCCATCTGTGGCTTGCCTTTCATGCTCTTAAAAATGTCTGAACAATGGAATCTGTCATTTTTTATAGAGTACAATGTATCATTGTTCTTTCATTGATCATGGCTTTATTTCCACAATCAGGAAAATGTTGCCTAATCTGGGGAAATATTTTTTTTTTCTCTCATAGTGTGCTTTAAAAGCTTTATAGTTTTAAGTTTAACATTTAAGTCTATTAGCCATTTGGGGTTAACATTTTTTTCCTTTATAATAGTAGTATGTATTACAATTCATAATGCACATATATAGCATCATTTTACATACAACTGTGTGTATACAAAGTATATAAGTACCATTCAGGTCTTCATGGTATTGGCACCAAAACAGACTGGTGGACCAATGGTCCAGAATTGAGGACACAGAGACTAATACATGTAATTTCAGCTATCTTATATTAGACAAAGGTGCCAAAAATGTATAGTGGAGAAAGGATAGCCTCTTCAACAAATGGTGCTGGGAAAACTGGAAATCCATATGCAACAAAATGAAATTAAACCCTTATCTCTCACCAATGCACAAAACTCAATTCAAAGTGGATCAAGGACCTAGGAATTAGACAGAGACAATACGCCTAATAGAAGAAAAAGTAGGCTCCAATTTCCAACATGTCGGATTAGGTCCCAAGTTCCTTAATAAGAATCCTGTAGCACAAGAATTATTACCAAGAATTAATGAATGGGATAGATTTAAACTGAAAAGCTTCTTCTCAGCAAAAGAAATAATCAGTGAGGTGAATAGAGAGCCAACTATTTGGGAACAAATATTTAATACGTGCACATCAGATAGAGCACTAATTTCTAGAATATATAAAGAACTCAAAAAAACTTAACACCAAAAAAAAAAAATAACCCAATCAATAAATGGGCTAAGGAATTGAAAAGACACTTCTCAGAAGAAGATACACAATTAATCAACAAATACGTGAAAAAATGCTCAACATCGCTGGCAATTAGAGAAATGCAAATCAAAACTATTTTAAGATTTCATTTCACTCCAGTCAGAATGGCAGCTATCAAGAACACAAGCAACAATAGATGTTGGAGAGAATGTGGGGAAAAAGGCACACTCATACATTGCTGGTGGGACTGCAAAATGGTGCAACCGCTATGGAAAGCAGTATGGAGATTTCTTGGAAAACTGGGAATGGAACCACCCTATGACCCAGCTATCCCACTCCTGGGTCTATTCCCAAAGGACTTAAAAACAGCATATTACAGTGACACAGCCACTTCAATGTTTATAGCAGCACAATTCACAATAGGTAGGTTGTGGAACCAACCTAGATGTCCCTCAGTAGATGAGTGGATAAAGAAAATGTTGTATATATACAAAATGAAATTTTACTCAGCAATAAAAGAGAATAAAATAATGGCATTTGCAGGTAAATGGATGAAGTTGGAGAATATAATGCTAAGTGAAATCAGTCAATCTCAAAAATCCAAATACCGAATGTTTTTTCTGATATAAGGAGGCTAGTTCACTGTGTTGTTGGATGGGGGGGGTACATAGGAGGATTAGAGGAACACTAGAATGATCAAAAGAAATGGAGGGGAAGGGAGAGAGCAAGGGGGCGGGAGGGGGGGGAAACAAAAAAATGGTGGTTAACTTGTTTTTATTATGAGGTATTGATCAAAGTTCACTTTATGCAAAAGAATATCCAATTATCTCCTCACTGTTGAAAGTCTTCTATTTGTCTATTAAACTGTCTCAGTACTTTTGTCAAAATCATCCAATATGTGGGTCTGTTTCTGGGTGTCCCATCTCATTGCTCTATGTGTACATCCTTTTGACAATGTACAGTTCATATTACGTGTAAAATTCCCTTGATGCAAGTCCTTCAACTATATCTTTTTCAAAATGTTTTTAGCTATTTTGGTTCTTTTGTCTTTCCATAAAAATTTCTGAAAGAACTTGTCAGTTTCTACAATAAATGTCAGTGGGTTGTCATTTCCAATGACTTTGAAGCTACAGATCAACTAGAGGAGATCTGAGATCCTGACGAGTCTTCCAATTCATGGCTATGGCCTATTTCCCCACATATTTTGACTACTTTTGATTTCTATTATCAGTATTTTGATGTTTGAACATAGTAGTCCTATGGCAAGTCTGGTCCTCTACTTTTCCTTTGAAGAAGCTTTTGAATACTGATCCAATCTTCTTTTTTATAATTGGTCTGTTTGGGTTATTTCATCTGGATTCTGTCTGGGTAGATAATGCATTTCTATCATCATATCCATTTCTTTTTTAATTTTAATTTTTAATATTTGCATTATAATTTCACATAGTTGTTGGATTAATACTTCCATTTATTTGATGTTACCTAATTTGTTGGCATATAATGTTTTAGAATAATCTCTTGTAATTTCCAGGTTTCTATTATAATGTGTCTTCTTTCTATTCTGATTTAATTTATTTGAACATTACCTTTGTTCTTAATTATTCTAGTTGAGGGTTTTGTCAATTTTTTTTAAATAAAAAAAATCTTGTTTTATCAATTTTCCTGTTATTTTTAAATTCACTATTTATCATTGTTCTAATTTTTTTTTTTTTTTTTTTTTTTTTTGGTACCAGGGATTGAACTCAGGGGCACTCGACCACTGGGTCACATCCCCAGACCTTTTTTTTTGTATTTTATTTAGAGACAGGGTCTCACTGAGTTGCTAAGTGCCTCACCATTGCTGAGGCTGGCTTTGAACTCGCGATCCTCCTGCCTCAGCCTCCCAAAGTGCTGGGATTACAGGCGTGCGCCACCACGCCCGGCTCATTGTTCTAATCTTTATTATTTCATTTCTTTTGCTTACATTTGTATAATATGTTCTTTTGAAATTTCTTTTTCTCCTTATCCTCCTTTTCTTCTCCTTCTCCTTTGTCTTAATTGTCTTCTTCTGTAGGCTTTTATTGCAATAAGCATCCTTCTTAGTACTGTTTTCCCCTTATTCCATATGTTTGGTAAGAGATGAATACCAAAACACTTTTTAAACCAAGAACTCATAAAACTTAACAGCAAGAAAAAAATTCTACCAAACAAATGAAAATGAAAGGGTGGGAGGAAGAGAATAGGAAAAAAATAAAAGAAAAAGGAAAGAATTCCCATAAGTTTTTTCAAAAGTAAACATACAAATGGCTAATGGGTATATGAAACAGAGGTCAATGTTAGTAATTATCAAAGGAAATGAATCTCAAAACTGCAAGGAGCTATCACCTCACATCTATTAGAAGGGTTCTTATCATAAAGAAAGTAAAACAAATGTTAGAATGTGGATGAAAAAAATCTTTTTGCAGTGTGATTGGAAATCTGAATTGTTACAGTCATCATGGAAGACAGTGTGGACGTTCCTCAGAAAATTAAAAATAGAACTACCATGTCATCCAGCAATCCTACTTCTACATATTTATGCAAAGGAAATAAAAATTGGATCCCAAAGGGATCTGCAATTCCATGTTCATTGCAACATTATTCACAATAATCAGCCCGTGAAAACACTGGCATGTCCATTGCTAAATGAACTGATAAAGAAATATATTATACACATGCATATCATATGGAATTTAGCATTTAATTGGAAAGATAGCCTGTCATTTGTGATAACACATGTGTATCCAGAGGACATTATATAAGTCAGAGGCAGAAAAACTACTAAAGCTGATCTAACTTAAATGTGGAATATAAAATGTCAAACCTGTAGACGCAGAGAGTAGAGTGCTACTGTTAGGGCTTGGAAAGGGAAGGAAGATCAGAAAGTCTACAAGGAAGCCTTGGTGCTTTGTAGGTTGTAGTAAAGGCTACAGAGTTCCGGTCTATGAGATAAATAAAATACAGCATGGTAACTACAGTTAGGAAGGCTATCTTGTATACTTGACATTTCTTAAAAGGATAGGTTTTTAGTGTTCTAGCCGCAAAAACAAGTGAAAGAAAATAATAGTTATCTGAGGTAATTAGCTTAATTGTGGTGATTATTTCACAATGTATACAAATATCAAAAAATCTAGTTATAAACTTGAAGTATATGTGATTCCTATTTGCTGGAGACCAGCTCCGGTATTGAGGAGTGAAGAAGTCGGAGATATGATGAGAAAGAAACCACGCAGCACACAGGTCTGGAGGCTTAACTATTACTTTTTTTTTTTTTTTACGTGAGTTTTTATAGCCCAGACAGCATAGTCTTTTACATTACAACTTTTGAAGTTACATTAAAGAATTTCAGAGTTATACATTCTGAGGGAAACAGGATATTTTTCTAGGTACATATTACTGATTAATCCTATGCAAAGATGTAGGAAAAAGCATACATTGATCAATCTTAAATGTCAAGAACAATCATATAGCAGTACAAAACATGTTTTTACATAAACCTATTTCCGTAACCCCTTAAGTCCACTCATAATTTCTCACAGCTAGATTGCTCCAAATATATCATAGCTAAACCTTAATTGAACTCAACTTACTATTGTTTCTTTGTTTTGAACTATAAAGAAGGAAGTATAGCTATTTTTCAGAAGTTAAGCTAACAGGTATTTTTCCTTTGATCAAGTGTTAGATCTAAGGGGTCTCTATCATGGAAAATTATATCAATATATCTTAAACTGATATCCTAAACTTACTTAAAATAAAAGAATCCTTATCAATCACAAGAAAGTCTTATAACTATAACTTAGAAAAGTCTGAACTATGGGGCACAGCAAGAGCCACAAGTTTAATCATTACTTACAAGCCTAATGTCTAATTATAAAAAACTTGTTTTACTCGTGTACTTAAGAATTTACTATTGAGCTCCTGGCTCAGACTCCACAGTGTCGGACTTATGCTTAATAGCTAACTTATGAGCCCCCAGTGGTCACAGAGAAACACAGTAAGAATAGGGAGATAGAATTAACTATCACGGTGCCATACTTGTGTTACATCATTCCTTAGAAGAGGGAAAGATGCCTTGCTTTCTTTCCCTATTTTAACAGACAAGGAGCCTTGCTCACTTGTCATAAGGAAGATGTCACACCTATTTGGCAATTATACATCAATAGAGTTGAAAATTTAAAAACAGAAAAAATTACCAATAGTTCTAGCTAAAATATGACTAATCCCCAGTGCGATTAACATTTCTTCACATGTGTTTCTACCTGTAAAATATATTTCAGTGAGATTTACAGTTAGATTATTTTTGAATTTATAGTTGCATCTCAATTGCATGGAATAATGGGTTTCATTGTGGTATATTTGAACATGTATAACAGCAAAATGGGTCAATTTCACTCCCCAATTCCTCCAAACCTCCTCTCTCTCTCCCCTCCAAACTCCTCTCTCTCTCCCCCTTCCTATTCCTTGACCTTAATGGTGGTCACTCTTCTACCTTCAGTTAGATTATTGTGTTTCAAATTTACTTAGGTTGCTAAATTTGTAATAATTGGGGAAAATTTAGTTATATTTTTAATCCATAACTAGTTCTTTTTATCATATATATATTCTACATGACTTAAGTACTTTATAAAACATTTACCAATGGGTGTTGCACTCCAGTCTATTTTGGTGAATGTTCTTTGAACACACAGAAATATTTAGAATCATCTTACACCTATTTTCTCATTCCCTGATCTTGTACTAAAACACATACTCATTTGGTCCATTTGAAACTATGTGATAAATGTGAGATTTTTCTTGGGGGGTGAACGCCACTTCATCTGCACTTCAATAGAGTTCTTAGTGACTTATTCTGAAATCAATTCCCCTCACCTTCTGATTGTAGGTTCAGAGGTCAACTGAAGACCCAGAGGTTAAACAGTACACTCACAGAATTCACCTATTTTGTAGGTCACAATTTTTATAAGACAGTTTGTACAATTTCATTTCTGTCCACACTAGACTCACTCCTTTTGGTGACTTGACCTCAAGATGTTCAGTTAGGATCTTTTCCCCAGAGCCCATGTTTCTGTAAATCTTGTTTTGCGTATTTATTATTCTTGTGGCATCTCTGGAGATGCATAGTCTATACTCGGAATTATGTTGAAGGTCCCAAAGAAATTAATTAGAAAAAAGTCACCCTTGGAGAGGCAGCACTTGCGTGATTCAACAATATGTGCTGTGGTTCAAATCTAGATAAAGTGTGCTCAGGCCTCTACCCTTACTTCAGAGATGGTTATCAATATCAGTATTCACTTGACTATTTTTAAAATTGAAATGATAAACTAGAAACATTAAAAAATAGGGATCAAAATCATTCTTCATTCTTTAGACAATCCAAGAGTCAGTTATGCTGTATGAAAACAGACTAGTATACCTGACTAAGAATCAAAATGCTTTAAAGGTTGTTTCATTTGTATTCGTATAAAACACAAATTGCAAATATTTATCTTAAAATACTTGATTCTCTTTCCCACAACATTCACCCTGTTTGAACCTCAAAATGCTTATTCAATAATTGTTTTTTTTTTATTCTGAATAATTTGCCAACAATGAAGATTTGGGGTTCATTGTCAAGATTCAGATATCTTGAGATAATGGCATTCTTTTAAAAAAACTCTTTTTAGTTGTTGATGGACTTTAATTTTATTCATTTATTCATTTATTTCTATGTGGTGCTGAGAATTAATCCCAATGCCTCACATATGCAAGGCAAATGCTCTACCATTGAGCCACAACCTCAGCCCAATAATGGCATTCTTGATATTCATTTTAGAAATGCCAGCAATTTAAAATGTAGCACGTATTTTTTTTTCCTGAAAATTTAGTGAGTCATATTTCCTGCAATCATGGAAAGAGTTGGTTATGTGGATGCATTTAAAGGTTGAGAGATGGTGCATGTGAAGCTGCTATCATGTAGGAACCAGGAGAAGGTACCACAATCCAGACCTTGGAGGGAATGACTATCTCCTTATGTAGGTAATGCAGGAAGTGTATTTATCTGTAACTTTCTAAACTTAGCTTTACAGTATGCAGCAATAGATTAGGAATGTAAGATCTCACAGTCTTCAAAAGTTTTTCTATGTAATTTTAATAATCACTAGGAGTCCTTTGTGATTGCTAAAATACATGTGAATTGACTCAAAACTGTAATATTATTTTTGGATATTTTAATATTAAAAAATCCCAGAATAAATTTATTTTCTCTAACTGCAGTGTTTAAGTGGAACCATTTGGGAGATATTTTAATGTACAAGTAGGTATTTGTTTATCTCCTCATAGGACCAACCAAATTATTCTCTAAGTATTTTTTGGAATGTTAAAAATTAGAGGATGATGTCGCATCTGTAGAAATTAAATAAGTGACCTTCAAAGACCTGTTGTAAAATGTAAGTCAGCAAGCTGTTACTTTAGATCAGAGGAATGCCAGGTCCATGGCCAAGACTAAAGGTGACTATTGGACTCAGTAAAACAAGGGGTGTGTACACAGGGCATGGATGTGGAGTGCTTGCTTGAAAGAGATGTGGGCATCAATGGATTCTGATATTTCTTTTTAAATAGACTGAAAGAATTATGCAGAATAAGCAGGAAAAATAATGATACAGGAAATGGATGGGGAAATCACAGGAGTAGTGTGTACTGAGGAATATTAATGGAGACCAGATCTATAGCATGTGCAGAGAGAGGGGCAGTAGTTAGGAGCACAGATGATCCATGTTTATGAAGAGCAAGCAGGGGAGAATTGTGCAGCCAGAGGGAAGTGACTGTCAAGAAAGGATTATGATTAACTCATTGTCATTACTAGAATTATTTTAAGAGATAACTGGGTTAGTGAATATTGATTATGTAGGTGTGTGTGTGTGTGTGTGTGTGTGTGTGTGTGTGAGTGTGTGTGAAATCTCCTTTTCTCTCTCTCTGTGTGTGTGTGTGTGTCTGGCTTGGATTCTTCTCTCTTGTCATTTTCATTCTTTTACACTCAATTCCTTGCTACTCCCTGCATCAATGGCACAGATGTAAAGCACATTTGCAACAAAACACATATCCCTCCGTATTTTCCATGATCATATAATCATAGACATTTGTGAGTGGATGACTGTATGATATTTTTATTATTGCTTTATAACAATATCTTATTATACATAATTCTATGGTTATTTATTTCTTACTCAACAATAGCCTTGGAAAATTTTTTTAAGAATATTAACATAGCTGTAATTATTATTTTAAATGGCTGTTTTCCTTTTAATAGAAGTTCTATTCAAGCATTTCTTTATTGGCATTCACTTTGAATTTGGAAGCTTTTTTTTTTAAATGGCATTATAAATTTACCTCAAAACCTGCCATGCAAATGTCATATATACTAGGGATTTAATGTTTATGGAGTAGATTTTATGGAACAGAAGTGTAATTACAGATATGAAAGGTACATGTATTTTTTACTTTCAATAAATGTTTTCAAATTATGTCAAAAATGTTATACAATTTATGTTTGCTAGCAGTGTAAGAAAATTTCCTTGTCATTTTTACCAGTTACTTTTTTGTTAGTCTGATGGATATAAAGTAATGTCTTCTTTTAATTCTTAATTTTTCTGTTAACAGGTGCATTCAGCATCTTTTTCTATGTTTTGTGGCTATATGGATGCATTTTTCCTTTAGTTGATTGTTTATATCCTTGTTCTCCATTACTATTGATTTGTCTTTTATGTATTAATTGCTTAGAGACCTCTGTCTATTTTAGATACTACCTCTATGTATGTCTTCTAAAATGTACATCTTGGCTCCAAATAGCTCTTGTATCTTGGCTTTATGGTATCTTTTGCTAAATTATTAAAAAAATTTGATTTTGTCAAATGCATTCATTTGGAATTTATTATTCAAGAAGATTACTCTGCTTCTTCTTCTTCTTCATTTTTTTTTCATGATGCTGAGTTTGAACCCAGGGCCTCATGCATGCTGGGTAAGTACTCTACCAATGAACTTCCTCCCCAGCCCACTGAGATTTTTCTAAGCCTAGAATGCGCAAAGTCATCTCCCTTTTATTAACTTGAAAATAAATATAAAGCTTGCTTTAGTTTTATGTTGGATCTTTGATTTTTATTTTATTTTTATATTTTATTTATGCATTCATATTTTATTAGTATTTGCAATTTTACTAGATACAAGTGGAAATCTAGTTGTGGCAGAATTATTGATTTAAAAATCATTACCCACATATGCCTTAATTTCTTATTCCTCTCTCATTAGTCTGTAAAGTCCCAGAGGCTACACATAATACTTTAATCAGTCTTATAATTTTATAATCTGTGAAAGGTCTAAAACATAAAAAGTCATGATGTCTATTTTTGTAATATATAAGAAAATGATCCTAAAATTTCATAAAGTCACTAGTAATAAGTCTATTTGCAAATAATTTTGTTCTTATCAGTGAAATAAGGACATCCAGAAGTACATATGGAACAAAGGAACAATGTGACTGAATTTGTCTTCTTGGGGCTCACTCAGAGCCTCCAGGGTCAGAGAATATTATTTGTGGTGTTCTTGGTCATCTACATGGTGACAATGGCAGGCAACCTACTCATTGTTGTGACTGTGGTGGTCAGCCCGACCTTGGATGCTCCTATGTACTTCTTTCTTGGCTACTTATCATTTATGGATGCTGTTTATTCTACTACGGTTACGCCGAATATGATTATAGACTTACTCTATGAGAAGAAAACCATTTCCTTCAAAGCTTGTATGTCCCAGCTTTTTATAGGACACTTATTTGGTGGTGCTGAGATTTTACTCCTGTTGGCCATGGCCTATGATCGCTACGTGGCCATCTGCAAACCCCTGCATTATCTGACCATCATGAACCAACGAGTGTGTGTTCTGCTGCTGCTGTTGGCCTGGGTTGGAGGTTTTGTACATGCTGTAGTTAAACTTCTCTCTGTTTACAACCTTCCCTTCTGTGGCCCCAATGTCATTGACCACTTCATCTGTGACATGTACCCCTTATTGAAACTTGCCTGCACTGACACCTATGTTATTGGCCTGACAGTGGTTGCCAACGATGGGTCAATCTGTGTGGTCATCTTTGTTCTTTTGCTCATATCCTATGGGGTCATCCTGCACTCCTTGAAGAACCTTAGTCAGGAGGGGAGGCGCAAAGCCTTGTCCACCTGTGGCTCACACATCACTGTGGTGGTCCTCTTCTTTGTTCCTTGCATTTTTATGTATGTGAGACCTCCTTCTACCTTACCCATTGATAAATCCTTGACTGTATTTTACACTGTTATCACCCCTATGTTGAACCCCTTAATCTATACTCTAAGAAATGCAGAGATGAAAAATGCCATGAAGAAACTCTGGACTAGAAAACAAACATGAGGTGGCAGAGAAATGTAGCACCCATTTTCAATGAAGAGCTGCTCCTTCCAAGAGAGCCACGTATGATTATTTCATTGTGGTAAGATTCCCTTCAGGTGTAGTAAGTAATTGTGCATGATGACACAGTTTTCAGTATGTGAATTTTCCAATGATCAACAAATATTTTTAAGATTGTCAGAATTGTTTTGGAAAACGCATGTGCATTTTCAGGGTATAAAATAGTTCTCTTGAGAGTATGGGTTTATGTGTCATAATTGGTATTGTAAATTTATTTTACTTAATGGAAAATGTTCTCAATTATTTCTTAAATAGAATTAATCTCTTTTTTTCCAGAATTAATTGTGCTCATCACAAATTTGAAAGAATAAAATAAGAAAAATATGTAAATATTTTGCAAATACTTAGTTTATTCCTTCCCTCACTAATGCACACACAATTAATAGATCATATTAATGTTGAGCTACATACTTTATTTTTGTAAGAGACTTCAAATAAAACCTTTTGTTCATATTGCTTAGCATGTTAGGGTTGAAGAGGCATAATACTTCAGTTTTAATATTCATCATAGGAAGTTAAGTATATAAAAGAATATGAATGAACAAATGCAGAAAAAACCTAAATCTTACTTATTTTCCCAGTTGGAAAATCACATGAATACCTCACGTGGAGTAGTTGTGTTTGGTGTCATGTTTTTATAAGAATAAAATTACTCCATTAATCTTCTCATACATTATTTCCTCCAACTTCATCCATTTACCTGTGAATGCCATTATTTTATTTTCTTTTATTGCTGAGTAAAATTCCATTGTGCGCATATACCACATTTTCTTAATCCACTCATCTACTGAGGGACATCAGTCTCAAAAATCCAAGTACCAAATGTTTTCTCTGATATAAGGAGTCAGAGTCACAGTGGTGTTGGGTGTCGGGGTACTTACTAAGATTAGAGGAGCACTAGAGTGGTCAAAGGGGAGGGAGGAGAAGGGAGGGAGTTAGGGGGTATTGGGGGGTGAAAAAAAAGGGGAGGTATAATAAGATGGATATCATTTTCCTAAATGCATGATTGAAGACTTGAATAGTATGAATATACTTTGTATACAAACAGTGTTATATGAAAAGAGACTCTATGTGTGTATTATGAACCGTAATGCATTCTACTAGAATGGCCAATGGGGAGGGAGGGGAAGGGAGGGGGCAAAAGGGTGAAGGAAAAAAAAAGATGGTAGAATGAGATGGATATCATTACCCTAAGTGCATGTATGAAGTCACGAGTGGTGTGAATATACTTTGCATACAACCAGAGATCTGTAAAAAAGTGCTCTATATGTGTAGTATGAAATGTAATGCATTCTGCTGTCATTTATAACATCTTAGAAAAAAAAATAAAAAAAATATTCTCATACAGCTTAGAATATCTGATGATGCCTCTGCCATTTTTTGACATGCTCATCTCTTTGTTATATGTTTATGGTCTTCAAAATGGGACCAAGCTCTGTCTTTCATATGCAAAGTTATCATAATCCTGGAGATATAAGCATATAATGCAGAGATTGACACTAGGTATTTTGGAAAATATTATCAAGAAATATGCTGGCAATATATGCTGTTTTCATTCTAATCCCTGTATTCTAACTTTTTCAAATTATACACTTTATGATTTATAATAAAATTTTAATTCTACATATTTATAGTATATGTGATAATTTTATACATACATAAAATGTATAATATTAAATGAGGGTAATTAGCATTTCCATTTCCTCAAACTTGAAAAAAAATCTTGATTAACACCAAGAATTTTACAGATTTTTTGGGTACAGTATCATTTTATACAGTATATAATAAGGCACTTAATGTTTCCATCTTCTTGTCATTAGTTTATGTTTAGAGATTTCAACCTCCTTTATTAATAGAATACAGATTATTAGGTAATAAAGGGTCTAGTCATATTGTTTTATTTGATATAAATATCATTTATACAATCTTTGTGACCTTTTTTTGGACTCAGGTTTGAAATAAAATATTATCTTCTCCTAGTATTTTAAAAAACATGGTCAAAGAAAGTCATTTTTTCTGTTTCCCCTGTTTAGTTCACATTCATAAGGAACAAAGACTTTGGAGAAATGAATGTTTTTTTCAGCCGGGCGTGGTGGCGCACGCCTGTAATCCCAGCACTTTGGGAGGCTGAGACAGGAGGATCGCGAGTTCAAAGCCAGCCTCAGCAATGGCGAGGCACTTAGCAACTCTGTGAGACCCTGTCTCTAGATAAAATACAAAAAAAAAAAAAGGGCTGGGGATGTGGCCCAGTGGTTAAGTGCCCCTGAGTTCAATCCCCGGTACCAAAAAAAAAAAAAAAAAAAAAAAAAAAAAGAAAGAAATGAATGTTTTTCACTGGTAAATCACACTGTATGAGTAATTTGTAATATCATTTTTGTCAACATTATTATTTCATGGAGATTTATTATATCATTTCAAATTCTTTCCAAATATAGACTATTCTCTAAATAACATTCAATCATACTAGAGTTTGTACAATCATGTCTTCAATATTTGGATATCCAATTGATTTTCAAATTTTGGTGAGTTATAATGAGTGATGAGATAAATAATTTTTTCTAATTATATATTTATGTTCATTTGTTTATAAGTTCTATCAAGTCAGAAAAAGTGCCTTGTCTGTTAATTCTATTCCTTGCACAACATTGGGACATAAAAACCACTCTATGGACATTATCAACTGCTTGTGTAGTTGAATCCTTAATCTGTTGGGAGTCAGAAGTTTTCACTGATTAATTTTGATGAACTCTTTCTGTATTAAATATGCATATATATACATACATATATGTGCATATATGTATATATATGTATATATATATACTCTTCTTTTACATGTGCAATAAATATTTACCTTATTATGTTAACATTGAGTTTTTTTTATATACAGATGTTTTACCTTAATATCTTTTTATTTTTCAATGCTGCTATCAATGTTCATGAGAAGATTCCATTTCCTGCCAGTGATGTTATAAATTTTTTTTTTTTTTTTTTTTTTTTTTTGTGGTACCGGGGATTGAACTCAGGGGCACTTGACCACTGAGCCCTTTTTTGTATTTTTTATTTAGAGAAGGGTCTCACTGAGTTGCTAAATTGCCATTGCTGACTGGCTTTAACTCGCGATCCTCCTTTTGCGCCACCGCGCCCAATAAATTTTGACATTTAATTTTTTAACTTTTCTGTTCCAAACTATCAGTTATTTATTTTTTGTTATAAGTATATACCTAAGCTTATTTTCCTCAGGTAGTTATAATAATCTGCCAATGCAATTTATTAATTTATTAATGCAATTTGAAATTTATTAATTTATATTTTTTTTACTGTGTCTTTAATCTTCTCTGGGAGTTAATTCTTTTTTTTTTTTTTTTGGGTATAATTTTTTTTTTTTATTTTTTATATGTCATGCACAAGTATAGTATTTTACATGCTACAAAGTATATAAGTTTCAGATCTTCAATCACATTTAGGATAATGATATCCATCTCATTCAACATCTAGAATGTTTAGACTTTATTTCTTTATTCTTTTGTAAAAATTTTATCCTTCTATCACACTGGTTCAATGGTCAAGTATTTTTCATGCTTATTTCTACATGTCAGGGATAGTTTCTCCCAAATACTCACCCTTTTAAAAAATTTCTTGAATTTCTTAAGCACTTCGTCTTCATAACAAAACTCAATATTATTTTGTAAAGTTTAAAAACTTTTAATAAAATTAAATTTAGAACCACAAAATCTCCATATTAATTTTGAAGAATGTGGTATATGATAATGTCTCATTTTCTCACCCAGAATAATACCCCTATAATTAAGCCTTGATTGATAAATTTCAACTGAGTTTTTAATCATCATCATAGAGTCTACTTATTTGCCTTTTTGTTTTCTCATTTAAAAAGGAATTTTATTTACATTTGATTTCCATTTTTAATGAAATGATCAGAAAGGACTCAGTAACTTTTACTGCCAGGAATTGAAGTACAATGACACAGGCCTAGATCTGTATAGAGTCATAAGTGTCTGGTCACATGGCAGCTTGTATCTCATTACATGCTTGGGTCTGCATTTAACTTTATATTAATCTGTATGTGCACACACAGGTGTGCATCCAATTATACCTTGGACTATATTCATCAGAACACAAGCACCTTTATATGAACACACATGGGTCTATATTTGATAACACATAGATCAGTATGTAAATTTTTGTAATGGTATCTTTGAAGGGCAAAAATCACACTGGAGACAACCGTGCAGCCAAGAGATTTATGGCTGGTCGGAGGTAGAAGAAGTATGGGGAGAGAGGAGTCATGGAGAGGGAAGTGTGCAAGCTCTGGTGGGAGAGAGGAGTCAGGGAGAGGGGAGTGTGCAAGCTCTGGACAGAGGGTCGGTGACTGGTCGTGCGGGCTGTGGTCTCTGGAGCTGTCTGCTGGGCAGCTGCCATAGGGCTGGAGATGGTGAGTCTAGAGCTATTGCAGCAGCTGCTTCCTCTCAGCAGGGATGAGCTGTTGTGTCTGAGCTCCAAGCAGGCAGGAGCTTTAAACAGGGATTTCTGGTGGGGGGTGTACCAGAGCAACCTTTAACTCTATTGGCTCTTTTCCCAGGGAATAGGGCAAACTTTAAGCCAATTGGCTCCTGCCTGGGGAACATGAAACCAGGTTGCTCCTCATGGAAATTCCCATGGGGGAGGTGGCCCATCAGCCCAAGTCTATCTATCAATCTTCATACTTGGATATTCCACTTTTAAATATTATTTCATAGTACAAGATGCATATTCCAGCCTTTTGTTACTTAAAACAATCACCAGTTCATTTTATGTCGAAATTTGGTGGTCTTGGAATTCAGGGGGGAAGTTAATTAGGCATTTCTTCTGTTTCATGTGGCATGGATTGAAAATAGTCTGTATTATTGAGTTGGTAAGTGGGTGAATCTCTAGAAATAAAATAAGTTAAAAAGGTCAAATGTATACAGATAGAGAACAAAACAATAGAAATCAGGGTACTAGGGTAAGTGTTATGAGGGAGGAAATCAGAAAATGTGTATCCAAGGATGCAAAGTATCAAACAAATATGAGCAGGTCAAAAGATCTAATGCACATCCCCAGGATTACAGTTAATAATAGTGTATTATGTTTAGAATTTTTGCTAAATTAGTAGATTATTGTTGTTCCAATAACACCATGTTGTCACACCTTAAATATATACAATAAAATTTATCTTAAAATTACACTATGTACCTTGGGGAATCCACACTTTCCATTTTAATCTTCTCTCAGAATACAAACAGGTCTTTCATAACAGCATTCTGTTACTGGGTTTCTTAATCTACTATTCATTGCAGGCTTGGTTGCTTTAGCAAATGGTTTAGTTCAGATAAGAATGAACCATGGCTTCCCTTGCTCTGGATGAACTCTTGGGTGAGATAATTGGTCTAGGCCCTGGATGTGCTTTCCCCATCTGACACTGGATCATTGAGCCACAGATCCTGGAAGTATCAGAGATTCAGGACTCAAGATTGTCTAGACACTACTGGGGGGAGAAAAAAAAAATATATATATGCATTTTAAAAGTCTGTAGCTACCATAGATAGTGATTTTTCTCCTAGACTTGACAAAATAAGCTGAAAATCTTCTGGAAAAGATTCACCATTCCAACACTACTGAAAACATTCATGATTCATGGAGGAGGCCAAATAGCAACATTAACAGGAGTTTGAAAGTTGATTCAAACCCTCATGGTTGACTTTGAGGGGTTTAGATACTTCAGTGGAGGAAGTAACTGCAGATGTGTTGGAAGTAGTAAGAGAACTAGAATCAGGAGTAAAGCCTGAAGAAGCCTGAAGAAACTTGCTGCAAACTCATGATAAAACTTCACAGATGAAACATTGCCTCTTTTGGATAAAAGAAAAACAAAGTGATTTCTTAAGATGACATCTATTTCTGGAGAAGATGTGGAATATAGCTGAAATGACAAAAAAAATCATTTATAATATTGTATACATTGCTGGAATGAAGGGCATTGATGCCAATATTGAAAAAATTTCAACTATGTATAAAGTGCTATCAACCATCAACACATGCTATGGAGATTTCACAAAAGGAATAGCCACTCAATATAATCTCCCTGAGAAATGCTTGTATATGGGGTTGTACTGCCCTGCTCTCCACTTAGAGAAGAAGGGTGTAGCATTTTTTTCTCCAGTTAAGAGTGCTGTTAGGAAACTTCAGATGTTATCCTCCTTAAGGTGTGCACAAGATGCATAAACCCACTTCACAAAGGACTCACTCCCTATTACCTCTACTTCAGTAATTCGGCTCCAGTGTCACCAGATTGCAACTAGGAAATATGATTTCATCTTAAAAGGGAGAAGATTGTTCAATTACAATTGCAGAAGCTAGATAATGTATTTGGGCGGGAGTTAGAGGAACTTGTGTGGAAATGAATGTTGTATATATTAAAATGAAGAAGGGCAAAGTATCAGGCTGCATGGGGGGATGTTTGTTAGTGTGAGGATATATTCTTACAAGGATACATTGTGCCCTAGTTGTACATGATGACTCAAATGTAATGAGTGGTCCTCTATGTGACCTCATGACTCAGCCTTTCCTAGGGCATTCCAAAGTTCAATACTGTCAATTACTTCTAGCTGAAGGGAAATGTGTTTTTCACTAGTGAACTCTATGCTTGTGGGTGATGTGCTTTACTTTATTTGCCAGAGTGAATGTTTTGTGGTTAAGAATGATTTGACTTGAAATGATAAGGATTTTGAAAAATGTTTCTTGTGCATTTGAAAAGAATGTGGACCTATCAATTATTGTGTACACTGTTTTCTTATCTCATTAGATCAATTGTGTTAATGATGTTTAAAGTTTAAACATCTTTAAGATCATGTATACATATTCCTGCATTTATTAAATTGGGCTGAAATCTTGTATTATCATTGATTTATCTATTTCTCCTTTTAATTCAATGAAATAAAAATATTTTAGGAAGCTGTTTTGGGTGTATACTGCAGTTCACAATTGCTATATCTTCCCGCTACTGACCTTTTGCCATTACAAAAAAAAAAAAAAAAAAAAAAAAAAAAAAAAAGTTGCATTTTAAAATGTTTTCACCTTGACCTCTGTTTTTTTTGTCTGATATTTGCATAAAAACAATGTTTTTTTTCTGTTTTTTTTTTTTTTTTTTTTTTTTTTTGGTCAGGATGTGTGTAGCTTATTCCATTATTTTACCTTCATTTTTTTATTTTGTTATTTAAGATGTTTTCCTCTTAAGGCCCTTCCCATTGAATTCTGTTTTATAAGCCAGAGAAATTTGCTTATTAATTTTTAAGCAAAATTGATCATGTATTTTGATATAAATCCATTATATTCTTATTTGCTTTGCATTTATTGACATCATGTATAGTTAATATTCACTTGGATTTATTCACCTTGTTACCTTTTCATTAATATGATTTTTTTTCTTTTTTTGTGTTGAGTGCAGAACCAGGGCTTTGCACATCCTGAACGTGTGCTCCACAACTGAGCTTCACCCCCAGCTCCCCATTCTTTCCTGCATTTCTTTCTTTTTTTTTTTTTCATTTAGAACTTTCTCCTTCTTGAAGATCATTCTGCAGATCTTTCTATACCTGTAGGAGCCCTGTTTGGGGAGATGGCTTAAATTGCGGTTGACTATGGGCCATGGAGTTTTGGGCATTGTCGCCTTCCGTAGTCTCGCGGGACTTGGCCTGGGATCTCGAGTGACTTGAGCCGAGATTGCTGATCGGGTCAGTGCCATTTTGTGGTGGTGTGTGGTGCGTGTTAGTCATTGTTAGAGCCAGAGAGAAAAGTTATCAGAATAAAAAGCTGTTTGTTTCCAGTTCGCCTCTGAACTTCTTGCGGCTTCGTTGCTCCAAGCGGCCATCGCTTCAGGCGGCTACAGGTGGTGGCCCGTACGGGGACTTCGGAGCGGACAGGTAAGAACTGAAAGGTCTCTAAAGATGGGTTCGAATATAACTGAATCCCAAGTGATAGAGGCTATGCAAAGACTCCTTGATATACCTGACTCTGTTCTCAGTGAGGAGGATTTAGAAAAAAGTGAAAGTGATCAAAAAAGAGTAGCTTCCACTGGGCCAACTAAGACCAGTAAAGAGAGTATTAGAAGAGTCCCAAAAATGACAAAAATCCAAGCTATTAGAGCTATTCGAGAGTTATTGGAGATAGCTGAAGGATACTTGGTCTTAATGGAACCTGGGCCTCAGGATATTGGTGTCAGTGAAATTAGCAGTGGTGAGGAATCTAGTAAAAGTGATCCTGAGAAAATGAGGAAAAAGAAACTAAAAAAGACCAAGAAAAAGGACCGTCAAGTAGAGGAACCACTTGTGTCCTCTACTCCCCCATGGGTGGAATCCATTACAGAAAATATGAAGGGTATTACTAGGCATTTGCATACCCTAGAAACATAAATAAAAAATCTTTCTGATCGCTTATGCGCTCTTGAGAGTAACTCACAGATACATTGGGAACCGCCAGCATTTGAAAAGAAAAATGGACAGAGGGTCCATCAGTCAGTAGATTTCAAAACAATAAAAAATCTCAAAGAGTCAGTAATGACTTAAAACAAAAGGGGGGAAATGCAGGAGCCCTGTTTGGGGAGATGGCTTAAATTGCGGTTGACTATGGGCCATGGAGTTTTGGGCATTGTCGCCTTCCGTAGTCTCGTGGGACTTGGCCCGGGATCTCAAGTGACTTGGGCCGAGATTGCTGATCGGGTCAGCGCCATTTTGTGGTGGTGTGTGGTGCGTGTTTGTCGTTGTTAGAGCCAGAGAGAAAAGTTATCAGAATAAAAAGCTGTTTGTTTCCAGTTCACCTCTAAACTTCTTCCTGTGGCTTTGTTGCTCCAAGCGGCCATTGCTTCAGGCGGCTACATATACCATAGTTGGTTGGTGGTAAAAATCTCTTTTTTTTTATCATTCAATCAGGAAAGTCTCTGTATTTTGCAATCATTTATTTTGGTTTTTAAATCAATATTTAATGCTATGTTGAGATTCATTTTCATTTAGCACTGTGAAGACGGCTTTCCTTTTATCTTTGGGTTTTTAAAAAATACTTCTTTCAAGAAATTGCCAGTCTCATTCTTCATAAAACTAGAAAAAAAGTCCTAAAATTTATTGGGGATAATAAAAGATTCAGAATATCCCAAGCAATGTTAAGCCAAAAAAGCAATTCTGGAGGCATCACAATACCTGACTTCAAATTATAGTACAGAGCGGTAGTAACATAAACTGCGTGGTACTGGCATGAAAACAGAGACATAGACCAATGCTATAGAATAGAAGACACAAAGCAAACCCACACATCTATAGTCATCTGATCCTTGACAAAGGTGGCAGAAACATGCACTAGAGAAAAGGCAGCCTTTTAAAAAATGGTGCTAGGACAACTGGTTCTCCATCTGTAGAAGAATGAAACTAGATCCTTATCTCTCACCTAGCAAAAAAGTCAATTTATGGATCTAGGAATTAGACCAAAAACTATGAAACTCCTGGAAGAAAATGTAGGGTCAAATTCCACCTTTTAGACACAGGTAACAACTTTTTTAATAGAACCCCTAAAGCTCAGGAAATAATGCCAATCTGCACAGCAAAGGAAACAATTAGAAATGTAAAGAGAAAACCTACAAAATGAGAAAAAATCTTTGCTAGCTATTCTCTGACAGAGAATTAGCATCTAGAATTCATAAAGAACACAAAATATTAACATTAAAAAATCAAATACCCCAATCAACCCAATTATCAATTAGGGAAATGAAAATCAAAACTACAATGATATTTCATCTCATACCAGTCAGAAAGGCAGCCATCAAGAAAATAAGCAATAATAAATGCTGGAGTGGATGGGGAGAACAAACAGCACCTTGACACTGGAGGTGGAATTGTAAACTAGCACAACCACTAGGAAAATAAGTATTGCCATATATACTTTTGAGGTTCCTCAAAAGACTAGGTATGAAACCACCACATGATCCCACTGCTTCTTTGTATTTATCCTAAAGAGTTAACTTCTTCGTCTTACTATAGTGATATGAACATACTCATGTTTATAGCAGCACAATTCACAATAGCCAATAGGAGTCCATCAATGGATGAATGGATAAAAAATGTGGTATATGTACACAATGGGGTTTTATTCAGTCATAAATAAAAATGAAATTATAGTATTTGTTGATGAATGGATGGAATGAGAGAACATCAAGCTAAGTGAAATAAGCCAGACTCAGAAAGTCAATTGTCATATGTTTTCTCTCATACATGGGAGCTAGAGAGGAAAAAGGAAAAGAAAGGTTGGGGTAGGGCTTATGAAAATCAAAGGAGATCAACAGAGGAAGGGAGGTGGGAAAAGGAGAGGAATGACTGGGGAGTGATATTGGCCAAGTCATATTGCTGTATTGTATGCATGTAGGAATATAAAAAATCAAATCCCATCATTATGTACAAGTATAATACACCAATAAAAAGTACAGGTAGAAAAAAAATTGCCAGTCTTATATTTATTTTCCTGAATACAGTGAGTCCTTAAGAACTTCTATGGTTGTATTGTAATTACTTCATTTAATTCTTCTTTTTGTAAAATTTATTCTTTTTAAAAAATAATTTCATGAAACTGTTAACTTTCCATGAACTTAAAATATAGTGTCTTTTAATAGTTTCAGAAAAATTACAGCCATATCTGCTCAAGTATTTTGCCTATTCTTCCTATTTTCTTTCTCAAGTTGGAATTATAATTAAATTATATAAGTTTATGTTACAGTTTTTTTTTGTGGGGGGGAGTGTTAGGGATCAAATCCAAGGTTTTGTGCATGACAGGTAAGCACTGAATCACTGAGCTATCTTCCCAGAATTATTCTAAAAATTCACACTGTCTTCTGTACTTAATTTATACTACCTCCTGAATCTATTTTTTTGTTCTTATTTGGTATGCATATTAATTTGTAATATTTCTTACACTTTGCCAATTCTCTATTCATCCTTGTCTAATCTGCTATTAAATCTAACCAAATCCTTAATTTCAGTTGGTATGTATTTTAGTGTTTATAAGTCAGTTTATTATCAGTTTGTGATTTACATATTTCTACACACTGAGCCTATTTTAAAATACTTATTTTCATTATCTGAATAATTTTTGTTTTTATTGTTCTTGATTTTCCATCAGACTTTGTCTTCTATACTTTATTTTTACTTGAGTGCCAGATTTTGTGTATAAAAATTTGCAGACAATTCAATACTTTTAAATGTTGCTTTCTTTTTAAAAGAGTTTTCCTGTGTCTCTACCAGGTATTTAGGGTTGAAGAAGTAATAATCCCAAATAACCTTAATCCAATCAGGAGATGAGATGATAGAGTTGAATCTGAGTTTTGAGGAACATTGTAATGTTTACTACGACCACTTCAGCAGTTAAAGCCTATCATGGTCTCATGTGAAAAGCCTGGTTGTGCACAAAGGACACTTCTCTGCTTAGTGGTAGACCATGAATTTCATTTGTCTTCAGTGTGTAGTTTCTAAAGAAATTCCCTGATTTTCAAGCTTTCATTTGTGGTTTTAAAAAATTATCCCATATCTTTGAGAAAAGAGACCCCAAATACAGTTTAGCTCTCTGACTTTCCTTCTAAATTTTGGCCCAACAGATACTTCACTCTTTATTAGTTCTTAATGATTTGAAGCATGTGAATTTTACATTTTTTCTAGCTCTTCTGATTCATTTTATTTGGAGATTTATTGCAGAACAAGTGATTTTTGTTTTAACAGATATTTATATACATATACATACTCAGTAGATATATACACATATATACATCATGCATATATATGTATACACATATAAATACAGTATTCTAGGGTTGGCAATAGATGTGAATTAAGCATAATTACAGTGTACTATAGTTTATTGGAGGACCTATCTACAACTGCTGATATTTTCAATGTATCTTTCATACTGGAGGGAATATATTCTGATTATGGGCTGTCATAGGCATCGTCTGATCTGGTCAATGCTTTTTACCTCATTTATACTAGCTCTTGGAATTCAGCTGGAAATTCTCTATTTTGCAGTTATAATTTATGTCACGTAACTGAGATTGTATAATACAGTTTTTCAGAATTAAATATATATTCATGTTCGTTTTATCACTTATTAATAAGAGAGGCACAATGCTTAGTGTTCTTTATCTTAGAAGAAATGCATACTATATTTGGAGTTGCTGAATTTAATCATTTGTAAGGTAAGTTGAAAACTGCCAGATTTTGATAGAGCTCATCACCTGATAAAGATCTTTACCTGGTTCAGAATTAAATCTGGTTTAAATAACCCTGTAGCTAAGGCATTGTGAAGCAAAAGATCCAACACATGCCTAAACATACAGTGGCATTTGCTTGATGGAACTGTTGGAAAGCCAGGTTGAAGGAAAAACAGTGGAAGCTTTTAGGCTCTGTTCACTTGATAGAAAATATTCTTGTAGAAAAAGTTATTTGTCCGCAATCCCCGCCTCCAGGGCGGTGTGTGGACTCCCTGAGAAGGTCGGCTTGAGAGTCCTGGTTGAAGTCCTTTTTGCGGCTGCTGTGGAATGTGGTGTGTGGTGTCAGTTTTGGCACCGCAGAATCCAGGCTCCAGTGGAAATCGCCCGGAGCGCCTCTGTTGCTCCTTTGGGGTCTCCTGGGGCTCAAGGGCTCACCTCCAGACGGAAGGCACTAGGGGCTGGAGATCGGAGTCCCACCAGACACGAAGTGGCTATGAGATAGTAGACAAATCATTCCTTGCATTTGAAGAGGGAAATACTTCAGCTCTGGGAATAAACCAGCAGCAAATAACCGGATGACCCTGATGCTGCAGCATCTTATGTACAAAATAAAGTCAACTGGTCCCAACACCATGGCTGAGTATATGAAGGAGGTGTTGACCAACCCAGCCAAAGGATATTATGTACACCATGACAGTCTAGGAGAAAAAAGAGATTTTATTACTTCACCTGAAAGAAGTCAGATCTTTGGGGGAGCTAATAGGAATATGGTTCATTAGTGAATGGATAGCTGCTGGGGAAAAGTGTCACTTCCTAGCTGGTGGAACTAGGCCTAGGTTGGGGTACCCTCACAGGAGATATTTTAGGGTTATCAGTCAACTTGGATTTGTGCTGAAAAACTGACATTTCAATACATTTCTTAGGGGTGAGCCAAAAATTGAGTGAGATTCAAGCACTGATACAGACTGAAGAGAAGATCCCCTTAGAGCAAAATGCTGAATCCCTAGTATATATGAAGGATGATTCTAAGTCTGGAATTCTAATTTCCTGGTACTGAGATTTACAGGATGTTCCAAAAGAATACAGCTTTTATCTTTCACATGCATTTTTTGATATTCTTCTTGGGCATAAACTTCAGAAAACCACAAAAATGGAGAGAAGTATTCATTGATATTGATCCACAAGTTTCTGGTAAATTGAGGTTTGTTTTGGCTCTTTGTGCCACCCCTGCAGAAGTCTTGGTACAACATAATAAAACAAGGGATCATGTTGAAGTATTTCCTGCTGCTGGGGTTATTATGCAGGAACTTTCCCAACATATTGCATTAACTGGAGGTGCTGCCCTGATTGCTGATTTTATGGTCATGATGGAACAAAGACAGATACCTTCAGAGGGTTTTGTGGCCACAAGCTCCATGATGTGTTAACTGCTCCTGGAACCTTACAGCTGATGTGAACTTCCATTATTTGCACAGAAAGGCACAAGAAAAAGTAGCCTTTCTGGGTTCAATAGAACAATAAACATTTTTGAAAAATATGGGTATTGATGTCAGGTTGCAGGTTCTTTTAGATAAATCGGATGACCCATCAATGAGACAGCAATTACTTCAGGGTTATGATATGTTAATGAATCCTAAGAAGATGGGAGAGAGATTTAACCTTTTTACCCTGCTACCTCATCAGAGACTTCATGGTGGAAGTCATCATGTGAATGCCCAGCAGTCAAAACCCTCTGCATCGCCTTTGATGAACTTAATTGGTGGTGATATTTCAGTTTGAACCCTTTGTACCCCTCAGTTGGCCTAAGAAATCAAAATAAATTTGCCTAACTTTTACCTTCAATTTCATACATTGAAGGTTAAAAAAAAAGTTATTTGATTAATACTAGATTGAGATTAAAGGATTGAATCAATTGGAGAGAGATCATCATAATCTCATCTGACACAGATTTAGGCCTTGATCAAAAGCCTCCACTCCAATATAAAGTGCAGAAAAATGATGGCCTCTATTTTGAAAAATCAGAACTTGTTGACCTCAATAGACCCTCCAGTTCCAAGTTCTCTGCCTTTTAGCCTCAGTGCTTCTTGGGCAGAAACTGACAGTGAGGCTTTCCTTTGCTGAAGGTGTGATTGGGTGAAGGAACTGGGGTCGTTTCCTCCTTCAGCCTCATTAAATGTCACTCAATTTACCTAATTGTTTCACAATCTGGAATTCATAGTTTATTAATCACCACACTCTGGAATTTTTCTTTTCGCGTGAAATGTTTTTCACAGCACTTGGCAGTCAGCTACTCTTTCTTGGCAAGACCCAAGTCTTCTTCCTCTAGGGATTATTCAAGGGAAGAAACCTGTTCAAGATATTACTTCTTTTGAATTTGTTCCAAATATGCTAATGAACTAATCTATGTAAAGCATCAACAGTGTAATCATTCACAGACTGTGTTTGCACACCTAAGTGGAAAGATTGGTTTCGGAAACTCAAGTTCTGCCCAAGCTGGAGCTTGTCTTCAGCTGGTGTCTAGGTCTTCAGGTGACAAATAGTTTTTGTTCTCTCCATTGCCGCCCTCAGAAGTTGGTGAGCAAACTCTTTTTCCTGGGATGAGATTATAGAAACACAGGGACATGTTTTTAATTAGAAAGGAAGGGGTCATTGACAGATGCTCTTTGAGTGACTGTAAGATTGACGAGATTTGCCTCTAATTGTAAGAAATCTCCATTATCAGCTTTTTCATGAGATGAAGTCCCAGCCTTTGCCGTGTTAGATGCAGAACTTAATTAACTAGGCACATGAATTACCCTGAATCCTCAAAGTCAAGTCCATTTTGTTTCCATTTTGTTTGCTTCACCATAATTGACTGAGAAGAGAAAAAACACGTAACTAATTTTAGTATTGTTAAATGTTTCATTCACTTATTTGTTTCACCAAAAAATAGGATAGGCCAAGTTAATTTCTACTAACCATCTCAATTTTCATGCAAACATAGAAGCTTTGTTTTCCTACAAAGAAATTTTACCAACAGGTGAGAAAACTCACCTAACTTTATACAGTAAATGTTTTTGAAGAGACCTGTGCTTTTATTTATTTATTTATTTTTTGGTTCGTGTTAACTATATGGAATATTGAGTTAATTTGTGACTGATTTGTACATGCATATAACACACTTTGTTAATTTCTACCTTGCTATTGCCCTTCCCTGACCTTTCTAGTGATTTTAAATGTTCTTGTACCTTAGGTGTACACTTTGGACATTTTTATGCTTCTCTCTGAGATAATGAGAAGCCAATGTAGAGATATGGAAATCTGTAGCCACTTGGAAATATTTCTAGATCCACTGATCAGTCATACGTTATCATAGGTTCTAGGATCACAGACAGTTACATGATATCTACAGTCACGCTCAGTGAAAGCCGCATTAATTTTTCTGGACCAAGGACAGGCTCCAAAAGGTGAGCTCATAAAACAACTGACAATGAAAATTCCTGTGATATACTGAAATACAACTAATGTCTTAAATGTCATATATTCTCATTTAAGTTATCTAAGTAGAATGAAGCTAGCCAAACATAGGAATTAATTAGAACATACAAAGTATATTTATATTAGTATTGCTCTTTTAGATCCATTATTTTTCCTTTTGCCAAATAGTAATACATTTTAAATGTCTAACAAATAAACAAATGGATTTATTACCTTGGTTTGTGGAATATTTTAGTCTGCATAATATGCTAACAGAAGTATAATTGCTTTTAGATACATTTGAATTAAAAATGTAAAATTACAAGTATGTTAGAATGTAAATAAACACATTTCTATTATGTTCTAGAAGATTATATGAATTTTATGTGTGAATCTTAATTTTTTTTGAAAACCTGTTGGTACATATATATAAAAAAACCCATGCTCAGGGAAGTACCTTATCTACTGTAACCTATAGAGATTTAAAAATTTATAAAATTGTTTCAATGAACCACGTGTGGTATTTTCTAATTATGTTTTTTTTTGTTTTGAAAAAAAGTGTCCTTTAGAACTTATGTTACATTTTTTCTAGAAAAATATTAACTTAGTAGTAAGTTGGAAATCTAATAATAATGCTATCTTTTTTTAACTTTTATAGTATCAAATCTTTGATGACTTAAACTACAAAGCATACTTTATGTACCCTATGAAAATAATTTCCAATGGAGTATTTATTCTGGTGAAATCCAGCACTGATGATTAAGGGGATTAACATCACAGAAAGTATGATGTGAAAACAAGACATTTGGTCATACACTGTATTCTTAAGTTCCTTAACAAGTCTGCCTTATTGGTCTATAGCTTCAGCAGCTCCTGAATCAGATGGAAGCAGTAATGTGACCAAGATGTGTAGAATGCTCACCAGAGCAGGCTTCTGAAGAAAACTCCTCTGCACATGTCCTTTTCCACTACCAAGTCCATGTAACAGAAAGTCCTCTTGTTTGCTTCTATGCTTCTAATTTAAATATGTTTCTTCACAGGTAAATATCACTTTTGCATCTCTCTCTCTCTCTCTACACACACACACACACACACACACACACACACACACACAAAAACACATGCATATTTCATAATAGGTATTATTTATCCCATGTCCAAAAAGGTTTTCATGGATCATAGGAATACAATTCTTTATATCCTAGATTATGACTATTAAGTTGACTGAGATCCTGATGAGTTATTCTGATCTAATGTTCACTGTGAAACAATCAAAAAGTTAATAATGGCATCCTTATTTAGATTTTAACCACATGTCCAACAGTACTCTAGGCACTTAACATGTAAAAAAAAAAAAGTAACCTTAAGAGGTACTGCTATGGTAATCCCTATGCTAAAAATGATGAAGTGGAGGCACAGGGAGATTTGTTCAGTTGCCCATGGTAACATGGACATAAGTGAATAAAACTGGAATTATAATGCAAGCAGTGCATCTCCAAAGTTAGCGGTATTCTTCATGGTGCTTTGTCTTCTCTCCAAGGAAGTCTTGGGTCCTATCTAGTACACAGTGAGAAACTCAGAGTCATTATTTGGTCACCAGTCACTATAGTTATCATACCCCATAATTACTGGCTGGCATCTTTCTTGGAAATTACTGTTTGAATGTAAAATGCAATAAATAAATAAGTAGATAAATAAATGTCAGCGGACAAGAACAAGTTTGGGTTGTACTAATAATGTTGGACATAGTTGGACTGGAAAGGATTCTGGGATCATCTAGGTTAATCTCTGTGTTTTACAATGTGCAAGTTGAGACACATTTGTTATTATATTTAAAACATAACTGTAACTCATGCCCTCTCCTAGTAAGTATGGACTTTCCCCTTGAGTATGCTGCTTCTCAGCATATGTATACTGAAGTTTTATTTTTGAGCATTCTCAGTCCCTGAGAATCCTTGCATATACAACCTTGTCCCACTATTCATTACCTCTATTTTCAGTTCCTATTTCCTCATTATTTACTACCTGTGTTACTATAGGGGTTCTGAAAATAAAATTCTGGCACCTAATATAGTAGTATATAATAGTCATGAGTTAGGTCAGTTTAGTTAAAAAATATTTGGTGAAATTTAGGATAGTGAATGGGAATGTATCAAGAATTTTGACATATGCAAAGATGAAATTGACAGAATTAAAGCTTCTGAAAAGGATGACAGAGTCAGATGAAGTAAATGCCATAGTAAGCAATGAGATAATTACTATTTGATACACTATTAGCTATTTGATACACTTCAAAGTCCAGTATTGAAACTTAATGAGAAATTTCCAAAGACTAAACGTGCTTTGAGACATAAAAGATTGATCATCTAATTAATCACAGATGAATTGTACTGAGTCAGATATTCAGAAGAAATGTTAATTCTGAAGCTGTGAAGACAATATTGTAAAGTGACTCCCCTCAGATATGACCAACTCAAAGGATGGACTGTACATCACTTTATATTTTTAGAATTTATTATTACTAATAGCGAATAGGTATTTGAAAGCAGTAAACTTTTCCCTATTCATGATTGTTGACCTCTGTGCTAAGAAGGAACATATTTGCAAAATGCATTTTTAACTATGTGAATGTCTGTTGGGCTTTTGACTACTCTCCTCTATGGAATATCAGCTAAGGTTTAGAGAAAGAACCACTAAACTTTTGATCCCAAGAAAAATAATTAAGAGGAATAGAATTGTCTACAGAAAGTCTACTGGGCTCCTTGGAAGAAGACCTCAACAGATGCTTACTAAATGTTTATTGTATTTTCACCACTATAGAAGATAGATGAAGATATGCTCCTTGACATGGGGGATTTATGGACCTGTTCAGGATTTCACTGCAGTTCCTATACTCCTGAACTCTTATTTCTGAAGCAAGCATAAAAGTAGAAGAGTAAATGGGACAGAGTAATAACGTCACAGAATTTGTCCTCCTGGGCCTCACCCAGGATCCTGATGGACAAAATGCATTATTCACCATGTTTTTACTCATCTACATTGTGACAATGGTGGGAAACCTGCTCATTGTGGTGACTGTCATTGCCAGCCCCTCCTTGGACTCCCCAATGTACATCTTCCTTGCCTATCTGTCACTCATGGATGCTGTCTATTCCACTGCTGTCTCACCCAAGCTGATTACAGACTTACTCTGTGATAAAAAGACAATTTCCTTCCCAGCATGCATGGGCCAGCTCTTCATAGAACACCTATTCGGGGGTGCTGAGGTTTTCCTTCTGGTGGTGATGGCCTATGATCGCTATGTGGCCATCTGTAAGCCACTGCACTACTTGAGCATCATGAATCGACGGGTTTGCATCCTCCTGTTGGTGGTGGCCTGGGTGGGAGGTTTTGTGCACTCTGTGGTTCAGCTTATCTTTGTTTCCCGTCTCCCCTTCTGTGGCCCCAATGTCATTGACCACTTCATCTGTGACATGTACCCATTATTGGAACTTGCATGCACTGACACCTACTTTATAGGCCTCACTGTGGTTGCCAATGGTGGAGCAATCTGTATGGTCATTTTTGTCCTTCTCCTAATCTCATATGGGTTCATCCTAAACTCCCTTAAAACCTACAGCCTGGAAGGGAGGCGCAAAGCCCTGTCCACCTGCATCTCCCACATAACAGTGGTTGTCCTCTTTTTTGTTCCCTGTATTTTCATTTATGTTAGACCTGTTTCCACCTTTCCTATTGATAAACCCATAAGTGTGGTTTTTACAGTCATCACTCCCATGTTGAATCCTTTAATATACACCTTGAGAAATGCAGAGATGAAAAATGCTATGAAAAAACTCTGGTGTAAATGGTTGACCACAAGTAAAATAAGAATGGACCTCCCACACTGAATCTTTTAGATACTCATTCTGAAATAAGAAGTAGGTGGTAAATTCCAACAAATGTTGATGTGGTCGACTCAATGTATTCTCCAAAGATGCTTTTCTTTATTTATAATTATCAAAGAGTAGAATAATTATCTTTTGGGTGTAGGATCAACTTTGAAGAGAATTAGGGATGATGAGTAAAAGGTATGGGTATTTGTTCTATTATAAGTAAAAATAAAATGAAGCTCACCTTAAAACTTCATTTTTTTCAATTTATATTGAAATGAGACTTTAAATAAAATGTTTTTAAAAAATAGAAAAGAAACTACTTTTGAAAATTTGATATCATCCAAATTATTGAGAAAGCAATTCAGCTAATAGATAAATTTCTCGAGCCAGAATAATTATTCTTAAATATTAATACTCATTATTCTATCAATGTGACACATTTTTGTAGCTGCATATATGTTTTGTTTAAAGATTAATTTTCTTTTGTGGTCAATGTCTATGAATTTTTAGTTTATGACATATGGATGTAAATTTTTTTGCTTAAGATATTAGCAGTGAATGATTTTGTCAGTGGGATGTCAGTGATGAAAACAGATTTGGATTCTCGATTATAAATCAGGTACTTTGTTTTAAAAAATATTTAATCCAGGTTGTAAACATTTTTATCATTCTCTGTGCTAGTGATCATGTGCAGTCCACTATTAAAAGAATAGGTAAAGCTTCTTATTTTGTCTTCATAATGCTGGTGATATTATTAAAGAAATGATGCTTTGCATAAGTCCCTGTCCCTTAAAACTTGTATTCAACTTAAATATATATGGACATACATTTATTTTTGATGGCACAAATGAAATTTTGTTTACAATTTTGTGCAAAAGCCCAGTTTTCCTCAGTGTACGGCTATCTTGGAACATCACACACACACACACACACACACACACACACACACACACGCACATTAAAAAAAAAAAAAACAGATTTGCTTTCATTGCAATATGGATCATCATGTATGCTATGCAAGAGTTTTCTAATTGAAAGAAATTCTTTCATGTTCGAAAGGATGTTTATGCATTGAGTTTCACAGCTAATTGTGGTTTTTCTCCTAATGCTGCATTTTAGGTTGCACTCCCACCTCAGTGTATGACAGTTGCACTGTTCTACATCCTCACCAATGGCACCTGATAATGTCAATTGTTTGAGTTCAAGAATGTGAGCTCATTGTGACTTTTAATTTGTAATCTGTATTGTCACTGAAACTAAACATATTCACATTTGGAGAACATCCATTTTTTTATAATATTTTATGAAACATGTATCTATGTTTTTTACTAAATTTCCACATTGTTTTTTTTATTATTTTTAATTTGTCAAAGCCCTTTAGGAATCCTGCATACAAATTCTGTATTGATTGCATATATTTTAAATTCTCCATTTTTGTTTTATATTTTTTTACAGTATTGTTTCATTTGATGAATGGGTACTTCTTAATCTTTTTTTTGTTTTTATTTTAATATCTTTTATTCATTATCAAATTGACATATAAAAATTGTATATATTTATGATACAAAGTATATTGTTTTTAACTATGTACACTTTGTGAAATGGCTCCATCAGGAATTAAGCCAATTTACATATGCATTATCTTATATAATTGGTGGTTTTGTGGTGAGAACACTTACGGTCTACTTTTTCAGCCATTTTCAATAACCTTTTTTTATTAACTATGGTCATCATGTTTTATAATAGGTCTCCTGAACTTATATCTCTCTTGTGTGATTGAAAATATCTGTCCCTTCACCAGCATCTCCCCATCTCCCTTAGTCCAGGCTCTGGTAATCACCATTCTATTATTTCTGAGTTCAGCCTTTTAGATTCTACATATAAATATGAATTCACCGTGTTTGTATTTGTGTACCTGACTTATTTCACTTAACATTATGTCCTGCAGGCTCATCCATGTGACTATATATGAAAGAATGTCCTTGTTTTATGGCTAATATTCACTTGTGTATATACCACCTTCTCTTTATTTATGCATCCATCTATCCATCCATCCATCCATCCACTGATGGACACTTAGCTTGATTGCATAACTTTTCTAGTGTCAATAATGCTGCAGTAAAAATAGATGTGCAGATGCCTCTTAGAGATACTGATTTCATGCACTGTAGGTATAGACCTGGAGTGGGATTGCTGGATCTGTTGTGCTTCAATTTTAATTTTTTTTAAAAAGTTTTTCTTTTAAGTTGTATGTGGACACAATACCTTTTATTTTATTTATGTGGTGCTGAGGATCAAACTCAGGGCCTCACATATGCATCATTTTTAAATTTTGAGGAAATTCCACCCTGCATTTTTCCTTAAAATGGAAGTACTAATATAAAGTCTTACAAACAGTGTGCAGTATAAGCTTTCCCTTTATTTACATACTCAGCAACACCTGGCTTTCATAGTTTTGATAACAGCCTTCTAACAGCTCTGAGGTGATATCTCCTTGTGGTTTTAATTTTTATTTCTCTGGTGATTAGTGATTTTGACTCTTTCCCCATAAATCTGCTGGTCTTAAGAAATGATTATTCAGATTCTTTGCCCATTTTAAAAATCAGGTTGTTTATTTTCTTACCATTAATACTGTCATTATCAATTTTCTTTTGTTCTAAAAACATTTGTAACATATTCCTAAAAAAAAATCCTCCCACGTTCATTATGTCTAAGGTTTAATATTTATGCATTTCTATGCGGAGGTCTGAGGTGGTCTCTGCGGGGGGTGCAGAGTAGCATGATTGATGGGGGGGTGGTGCTGCCAAAATCTTGGGTTGTCAGCCAAGGAGGTACTACCGGAGCTCAACGCAGCACGTAGAGCAAAGGAGTCAGCCTGTAGCGGAAGAGATCTTCACTGAGACACAGGTCAAGCTGCTGGATCTTCTTCTTCTATTTTCAGTTTGTACAAGTATATAAGCAACATTTCTTGGCATTACACATTCTTTTACATCATAAAACTTAGGAAAGAGGCTGAATCATCTACTGATTACATATCAGACACACATATCAAGGCTTCATACAGATGGAGAGTTACGTGAACTGTACAGTAACTATCTGTGTATGTTATAATTTTTACCCCATATCTATAACTCAGTCATTCTTTCTGCACACTGTTTAAACTTGCCTAATAAAAGTTAATTTTGTCTGACTGCAATTTCAAGGCACTTATTGTTTTTCATAACAAGAAGCAGGGAAAGGGAGAGGCAGCTTTGAAGGACTTTTATTCTAAGGAATTTATATATATTTTAAACTACTCTAAAAGTAAGAAAAATCTATTTTCAATCACAAAAAGATTCTTAAAGCTTATTAACTAAGAAAAAGTATTTAAATACAATTTAAAAAAGGTTTTTATTAGCTCAGATTCCGAAAGTTTAATTTCTAGAATTAGTCTCTCTAAATAATTGAAATAGCGACACCTGGTGGCCATATGTATGAATAAAAAACAGAACAGCAAATAAATAGGAGAACCTATGCAGTCAAAGGTTAACTCTTTCAGCACCATGGTATCTTTCATGAAAAAAAGAGGGTTTTATTTCACACCATGATCTTTTTTATTTTATTTTTAGCGACAAGGGGCTCTGCCCAGCTCTAGTCACTTCTATTTGGCTGGGGGACTCCGCCCAGCCCTGCCTCATGAAAGATGTCACATTTCTATACTACCTTCTTCAGATTGATTGCTTCTATGCCAATATCCTTTTATTTTAGTTCATGTAAATAGAATTTGATAAAAGTCCCAGCACTCAACACTCTTATTAAAACAATATATTTTAACATTATTACTAGAATTTCATAAGGTTACATAAATATGCTAAGATTTTTGACTATAATGTATTTAATGTAAAATTGATTTGGAAAAGAAATGGCATGTTGATCAAATTCAATCATTCTATTTGGAAACACGAACTCTCTATCTACTTATATAGGGTTTTGAGATTCTTCAGTAATTCCTTTTTTTTTGTTTTCATCATATAAATCTTTCACTTTTTGTTTGACTTTACATTTTGTAATTTGGGTTGCTTTAATATACTTTCTACATTGTATTTTCTACATCATTGTGACATGTATTCAAGAAAGTTTAACCTCGAATTCAGTCACTTTACACATCTCTTACAAAATATGACATATTTTTCAGTTTACTCTTTTGGATTTGTTAGATTAAGAAATGATACACTCTTACCATGTACCTGTAATTCCAGCAGCTCAGGAGACTGAGGAAGGAGGATCTCAAGTTCAAAGCCACCCTCAGCAAAAGTGAGGTGCTAAGCAGCTCAGTGAGACCCTGTCTCTAAATAAAATACAAAATAGGGCTCAGGATGTGGCTCAGTGGTAGAGTGTCCCTGAGTTCAATCCCTGGTACTACTGCCCCCCCCCAAAAAAAAAATGATACCATCTTAAGTACTGATTCTTCTTTTTGTGTAATTTTTTTCTAGTATTTTTGTCACACATCTCTTAATTATATCATTATAAGGTCTAGTATAGTAAAACAGGGATTCATAACTGCAAAGCTCAAATTCCTATCTCAGATGGTCTCTTTGCTTCATCACCTTTCTCATTCCCTCCTGGGTGCTTGTGAGGAATAATCTGAGACTTGACACATTTTCTTTTACAGGTGAAAATAAGGTTTATATGGATGTGCTTACATACTGCTGACCTCAGGAGGAATATTGCTACATTATAGTCATCCAAGGGTGGTCCTCAAAGGGAGCAGTGAGGAGAATATTCAAGTGTAGGAGCCCTGTTTGGGGAGATGTCTTAAATTGCGGTTGACTATGGGTCATGGAGTTTGGGCATTGCTGCCTTCTGTAGTCTCACGGGACTTGGCCTGGGATCTCACGGGACTTGGCCCAGGATCTCGAGTGACTTGAGCCGAGATTGCTGATCGGGTCAGCGCCATTTTGTGGTGGTGTGTGGTGCGTGTTAGTCGTTGTTAGAGCCAGAGAGAAAAGTTATCAGAATAAAAAGATGTTTGTTTCCAGTTCACCTCTGAACTTCTTCCCACGGGTTTGTTGCTCCAAGCGGACATCGCTTCAGGCGGCAACATTCAAGGTTAAATCTAGAATGATACTTTGAATTTAGTCACTGTGTCTGCAAAGTTTATTTTACCTTTGAATTGCTCTTCAGTTGTGTGATTTAGTGTTGCCTAACAATTTGAGAAGTGTCTCCCATTTTTTTTTTTTTTTTTTTTGTGGAATGTGTTTCAAATTTGATACTTTCTTTTTTATGAGGTTAAAATTATGCATATTTGACAAGCATGCTGCATCCTGGCTCATCTTTGCCTTCATCTAGTTACTTGTTGAATTAAGGGTACAGAGGTTCAGCCTAGTTACCCTGAGCTGGATATCTCTTGAGGCCATCTCTACTGCACAATTTCCTATAATACTGGGCTTCAATGTGACTACATTCATATAGATGTCTCCCTATCTATACTCCACTTTTGTACTGGTGTTATTCCCCTAGGGCACATACTAATAAATCATATGCACCTGAATTTCTACAAGAACCAATTACTTTGGAAAACAAAATTTACATATTTTTCTAAAAGTTTTCTTTGTTTCTTGGTTCTTTGGAAGGGGTCATGAGTTGAATTGTTTTATTATCATTTTCTGGTTTCTTGTTACTATTGCTTTGGTTGGAGTTGCCATCATTTTTGTCTTAGATTCAGTTTGAGGTCCCTAAGCATGACTTCTATGTGGATAGAGTAAGAGTTGGGAGCTCTCGATGTCTCAGAAAACATCTAGCTCACAAGTGCTCTTTCTCATTTATTTTTTTATGTAGTAAAAATTTAAATAGGGAAATAAGAATGAAAATATCTTTATACTTTTTTTGTTGTTCTCTGTTTCCTTAAAACCCTCATTTTCTCATTAGCTTCTTTTCCTTTGCCATCAAGTCTCCCAAGAGCTCTTTTTACTTCTGCTCATTCTCTTCTCCCAGAGAAGTAATGTCTTTTTGAGAATGACATGTCAAAGAGAAACTTGATCTTTGCTCTTAGATTACTATTCTATTAACTTTTCTAAAGTTATCATCCAGGAGAAGCATCTAAAAATACACAGTGCGTTGGAAGGATTGTGTGAAACATATCCATTCTCTGGGGCACACTTCCTCAGTGAATTTAATTTGGAACAAGTGACCTAGGGGACTATTTGAACATCTCAGTGAAGTATTTTTCTATTCATTGTTTATTAAGTGCCTAGTCATATCTTCCTTTACCTGGGAGAAAAAAAAAAAATCTCTTTGGGTATTAATGTTACTGTCAAGATGGAAAAGAAAGGCCAGTACAATTGCAGACATGAGGCATATTAACATTGTCGTGTCAATGCTTTCAAAATATCCAAAAAATTTCATGTTTTAGACTCTCTAGTATTGTTCACTATTTACTAAAAATGGTTTTGTTCCATTTGGCCAGTTAACATAGCAGTAAAGTTTTAAATTTGTTTGTTTTCTGGATATATATTCTCAATAGCAACTTTCAAATTTGATTATCCGCTAAGCATATTGACTGGTTATTCTTGAAGTCAACACTGAATGAATCCATAATTTATACTGTAAATTTTTTTTTTTTTTTTTTTTTTTTTGTGTGTGTGTGTGTGGTACCGGGGATTGAACTCAGGGGCACTCGACCACTGGGTCACATCCCCAGCCCTTTTTTGTATTTTATTTAGAGACAGGGTCTCACTGAGTTGCTAAGTGCCTCACCATTGCTGAGGCTGGCTTTGAACTCGCGATCCTCCTGCCTCAGCCTCCCAAAGTGCTGGGATTACAGGCGTGCACCACCGCACCCGGCTGTAAAATGTTTTTGAGAATATGTGCGGGCTATAGGAGTTATATTTCTGTGTGACAAAGCATTTATAGCAGTCACCTCTGGATTGGCATCCTGGCAGTCTTGACTTACCTTCATCAGACTCAGCCATCATCTTTTAATACCAATGGTAAAACTAGAGAAGCTTGGATTTGGAGCAAGTGACCAAAGAGGAAATAGTAAACCCAGGTAACATATTTATATAAACTCGACACTACTTTTATTAAAAGGGCAATACAGACTTACTTTGAATGAATTGTATAACTTTCTTAAGAAGCAAGTTTTATAATTTACCTCAAAAGTTTTATGCCAAAACCAAGAAAAGAGTAGATGCATTTTCTTCATTTCATGAAATGTTACTAGAATAAGTACAATGGCAATAATTTCCTCTATGTTTTGCATTAGAGATATTTTAAATACATACCAAAATAAAGAAAACACATGGTACAATATAATAGTATAGCATGACACATTTATTATCTTTATATTTTATAGTATAAAACATTATTACATTGCATATAATTTAGAGAATATAGTAATTACTTGTTTTTACAAATTGTCACCTTTCATATGGCATAAAATATTATTCCATTGTAGTTAAATGCCATAATTTGTTTATCCATTTATTAATTGATGGACATTGGGTTGTTTCCACCTTTAGGCTAAAATTGTTGGCATGAACATCAGTATACGAATGCTTTTTCTTGTCTTTATTTGCTATTCTTTTTAGGTATATGCTTCTAACTAACATCTAGATATGTAAACTCCAAATTTGCATATGAATTGAATATCAAAACTTACATTTTGAAGTATAAATTAATAGCCTTTCATTATAAAATATGGAACCTCATGTTTAGAGAAATTTAATTTATGAACCCATATTTATTCTTTCAAAGGATGTTGCAGTGGGAACAGAAGTTATGAATGTTGTTAGGTATAAGATCTATAGAATCTTAAATAAAAAGCCTTTCTTCCTATGGGTCAATTGTATGGACATTTTCTCCTGTCTATAGCCCTAAACATACAGTGACTGTGACTGGGCACATGACATTATGCACTCCATTAACTCTCTAATTAAAAAGATTTCTGCGTTTATATTTAGTTTGAATGATGAATTTCAAAGATGAGTATGAGTGTGGAGAAAGAAATACAATGGATTTTTATACAGCAATGTGATTGGTAAAGGAAAGATAGTCTCCATATCTGTATACAATAGTGATGTAATCAATCAATTCATCCTCCAGGAATGCTTCACTGGGCACTTAGGAAAGTGGGTTTTGGGGAAAATTCATACAACTCTACAAAAATATAGCTTTAATTAAAGTTATGTGAGGGAAACAAATAATAGTAAATAATATCTTGAATTTATTGTGTTCACTACTTACCAGACAGTTTTCTGAGATCTTACATGCATTATCCTATTTGATCCTTAAAATTTTGCTACATGTAAGACGCTCTTACAATTTTCATTCTGCAGACAATGTTGAACAATTTATCCAAAGGCCCACCATGGGAAAACAAATTCTGAGGCTAAAATTCCAAGCCAGAATTTAGAACCTGAAATGTCAAAATCCACATTAATGCAAGCATTCCAGCCTAGCCATGAAATATAACTAGGCAAAGCAAAACAAAACTGGTGAACACTTTGTATGAGACAGGCAAGCCATACCCCTTCATTATTCCTTTTCTCCATTGGTTCTAAAAGTCTACTCAATGAATTCAGGTTTTACAACGAGCAATTTAATTTTCTGTGAAGAAATTGAGTTGGAAAATGTAGTATTTCTTTAAAACCCAATTTATTTTAAAGATATCTAATGGGCTGACTTGATTTTATTAGGACATGAAATTGTAGCTATAGCATTTCTATTATTGTTCAATCTTTGGAAAAGCTATTGCTTTTAACAAGTTTTATCACCACAGTGATAAAGTATAGAATTTTATAACATTTAGACAAATCAATGATTTTCAACAGTCCAGATTAATAATGTCATTAAGAATATTTTTTAATACTGAAATATTTATGGAGCAGTTACAATGCTATATGTAAATAAGTGTTGTAAGGATTTGACAGGTCAACAGGAAAGAACTTCCTACCAGAAATCATCTCTAAATGCTCAGAAGCTCCTGTGAATGGTCTTTACTTTCCATTATAAATATAGATATAGAGTCATAACTGTGAATGAAGATACTTAGTTTTGTATATATGGAATATCAGAAACCACAAAGATGGAACTTTTTCTATACACAGTTGGTCTTTTCTGTTGACACCTAAGTTCAGAATCTGATTTTTCCATTTTTCTTCAACTCATAAGTATAAAGATTTCCAGAAACAAGTTCTGGTTCTAATGATCCCTTTAGGGCCGCCTCCTGATTGACTGCTCAGGAGATGAAAGGCATCTCTATTCTGAATTCATTCACCCAACAAACTGTTTACAAATTTTAAAGCATATTTCTTTCATTCAGCTTATGCTCTTTTCTGGTCTATCTGCTTTTACTCAGTTATCTCTTATTCTTGACGCCCACACTTTTTTGCTCCCTCAGATGCTTGTGTGTAGCTTTACTTGCCTAGAAACACAAAAGATAGAATATTCCCCTGGATTTCACAAATGACCATCTAGAAATCTAACACCTAAAAGGAGTATATTAAAAATAATCCTGCCAACAAGAAATTGCACATATTATACATAAGACTAGCCCAGGATCAGGTCTGAAGGTCTGATACAGGATTTATTTTCCTCAGGTAAGTATAAATGTCTTTAATTTAGCATGAACTCAAATAGCCAAGAACTACTAACATGAAATGATGACTTACAATCAAATAATCTTTAGAGTAGGCTAATTCAAATTGATTAATATAAAAATGATCTACCAGAAAAAAAGTGATTATGTTATTTCAGACAAAGTTGTCAATGATAAGCATTCAGAAACTCATACATGTTAAAAGACCACACCATTTCCAACAAGAAATAAAGGCGGTAAACAATTTCCCAAAATGGCTTAACTAAAATCAACAAATATTTCCAGACTATTAGTATAAAGTTCTTTATACTCTCCCATGATTCTGTTTCAAATCTTTGACTTCTGAATTGATTCATTGTTAGCTGAAGTCATTGTTGTGGTGGTGATAGCCCATTATTGATATGTGGCCACCTGCAAACCTGTTGCAGGTTTGCAATAATCTAGGTTGCAAAAAATGTCAATTCACTGTGTGTGTGTGTGTGTGTGTGTGTGTGTGTGTGTGTGTGTGTGTGTGTTTTAATGAAATCCATTGCTTTAATTTGACTTTTCATGGTTGGGAATAAGTTAATTAATTTATCTTTGCTCAGTTGATTTCTGGTGAGCTTTGAAATTCAATTAAATTAAATAATATTCAGGGAGCACTCATAGTGTTCTGGTTCTTTAATTGCTGTGAGTTATTCCTAGATTTATGAACTTACAGGAAAGTAATAGGTGGGCAAATATCTAAAAACTGACTTTTTATTTTACATGAATATAGGAATGAGGTAATTACTGGTGAGCTTGTTTTCATGATTGGTCTTGGGAGACCAAAATGTCATCAGGAAAGTAAAAAAAACTCTATAATGCTACAAATATAGTCTTCCTGAGAGATATTCTTTAGAAAGTGACTTTATGGATATTCAGTAAATCCTGTTGATATAAATTCTCTGACATATATCTCCTAGCTAGAACCTTGAAGTCTCATTGTTAATGACGAAGGAAGAAATTTATGAAAATAAATACAATAACTGTGGGAAGAAATTCCAAATGCTCCTTTTCTAGTGAGTTCCTCTATGTGAGGCCATGGGGAGGAAATACTGTTGAGAAAGGCATCCCATTTTTCTTGTTATGTGTCTCCGTTTTTATTAGTGCACAGTGATTGCACTGAATAGTGGGTTTCATTGTGGCCTATTCCTACCTGCACACCACATGCGCTGATCATTTCTGTTTTTGATGTAGAACTTGGGATCATCTTAAATTCATTATTGGCCCTCTACTTTGCAGGCTCTGTCATCTGACTTTAACACCTTCAGAAGATCACATGGAAAACAGGAACAATGTGACTGAATTTATCCTCTTGGGCCTCACCCAGAATCCTGAAGGGCAGAAAATTCTGTTTGTCACATTCCTGCTCATCTACATCGTGACAATAATGGGCAACTTGCTCATCATGGTGACCATCATATCCAGCCAGTCCCTGGGTTCCCCCATGTACTTTTTTCTGGCTTATTTGTCTTTTATAGACACTGTATATTCTACAGCCATTGCTCCCAAAATGATTGTAGACTTGCTTTATGAGAAAAAGACCATTTCCTTCCATGCTTGTATGACTCAAATTTTTATAGATCATTTATTTGCTGGGGCTGAGGTCATTCTCCTGGTGGTGATGGCCTATGATCGATATGTGGCCATCTGCAAACCTCTTCATTATTTGACCATCATGAATCGGCGGGTGTGTGTTCTCATGCTGTTGGTGGCCTGGATTGGAGGCTTTCTCCATTCCTTAGTTCAGTTTCTCTTTATTTATCAGCTGCCTTTCTGTGGCCCCAATGTCATTGACAACTTTGTGTGTGATATGTATCCTTTACTGAACCTTGCTTGCACCAATACCTACCTCCTTGGTCTGTCCATGATAGCTAATGGAGGGGCAATTTGCACTGCCACCTTCTTAATTCTCCTAGTTTCTTACGGGGTCATATTACACTCCCTAAAGACACATGGTTTGGAGGGGAAACGCAAAGCTTTCTACACCTGTGCATCCCACATCACTGTGGTCATTTTATTCTTTGTCCCCTGTATCTTCCTGTATGCAAGGCCCAATTCCACATTTCCCATTGACAAATCCATGACTGTGGTTTTGACTTTCATAACTCCCATGTTGAATCCCCTAATCTACACTCTGCGGAATGCAGAAATGAAAAATGCCATGAGGAAACTTTGGAGTAAAAAAGTGACAGTAGTTGGGAGAGGGCTGTATCCCTCATGCAGAACATGATGTTGATTTTTTTTTTCAGAAACAAAGAGTAATTTCACTTTCCACAATTCCATTTTTATTGCCATTCTCTTTTGGTAGTTTAGTCTACTTATTCTGAATCAACTATATAAATTAATCTTTAAGTGGAATGTGTTATGCCCTTTGGAGACCAAAAGAATTGCATGGGTTTAATACCTTATATCTGTAATCATAATGTTTCAAGATTATTTCGTGGACAATAATATCTTTTTATTTCAAGTTCTTTTAATTTTCCTCCCTCTTTTTAAATTTAAAAGTTCTTTTTGAATTGACATATGGTAATTATATATGTTTATGGGATACAATATAGTGTTTAAATTCATGTATACATCAAAAAGTTTCAGTAAAGCTAATTAACACCCATTACCTCACTAACATCATTTCTTTTTTGGTGAGAAAACTAAAATCTGTTCTTGTGTGGGTGTTATGATGCCTCCTTGCACACAAAACATGTGACCCAACAGAAATCGTTCTCTATGGTTCAAGAAAAGGACATTTTAAATTTAAATGTTCTGTTTGCTAAAAATCTGTTAATCTAGCGTTTGGGGATATAACTCATTGGCATAGTGCTTGTCTAGAAAGCACGAGGCCATGAGTTCAATCCCTGGTACTGAAAACAAAAACAACAGAATCCTGTCAACCTAACTATAAAAACAGGACTTGGTCAACTGGATGGATTTCAAGTTTTATAGCATGTATTCAGAGCTCAGGAGAAACTCATGAGAAATTAACTTAGTTAACTTTGTACTATGTGAAGGTAAGATGCTTATGTAAGCAAATGGTTGAATTTGTACCTTCTGACTGACTTTTAGAGATTCTGTTCAATACCATTGTCTATATACAGATCAACTGGGTTCTTCCAATAAAAGAAAAACCTATTTAAGTATCTCAGTCCACAGTGGAACTGCCAGACCTGCCTACATTAAATCCGACTATTTGGGAGCACTTTTTAATGCTTTAACACAATGAATGCTAAATGTTTTGGAAACATATTGTTATCTTTTACACAAAAAATTCCCTTCTGATTCTCTATAAATTGTATGTTCTTGTTGACTTGATTGGTAAATAAAGATATTTATCCATCTTTGCTCTGCAGTACATTTGGAAAACTAACACTGCAGTTCAGAGACCACTTTTTAAAAAGCTCTGGTATTACATGTTAGGCCTTATTGAAAAGTCCACATATAATATATACCATGAAAAATTGACATTTCTTCCTCCATCCTTTTCTCACTTTATAATGAATTTACTTGAGGTATAATTATTGAAAATGGAGAATCTGGCACCTGGATACAGGTGTGAACACAGTTGAGTTCTCAGACCCAAGCTGTGCATGGTGCAGATATGAAGAAACTGGACTCAGAATAAAGCCCTCATGTCTGTTTCTTCAAGTTCTTCCTTGACATGGGTTGTATATAATGTTAACTTTCTCTAAAAGTTTAAAGTTTTGCTTTCCAAATTTAATCCTTATAGCATTTGAGTTTTCCAATACAGTATGAGATGAAAATACACTTTGCTTTCTTATAAAAGTACTTAATTTTCCTAGCATATTTACTGAATAGCAGATTCCTACTACCCTGAAATGCCACCTTGCTTACATAAAAAATCTATATATCAATTTTTATTCTTAGTTTTCTGCTTTGTTCATTTAGTTCGTCTATTTGTGAGCCAATGCCATAGTACCTAAATTGCTGTGTATATAAAATTCTCCAGCAATATTTAGGGGCCCACAATACCAACCATCACACTATATCAGGTGGCTCCTCTGGGTCAGGAATTTGTGAGCAGCTTACCTGGGTACTTCTGGATTAAGATATCTCAGGAAGTTCACTCAGAAATTGGTTGGTGCTGGTTACTTAAAAGGATCTTACATGTCTGGTACATCTTGAACAGTGGGTGGCTAAAATAGCAGGTGCTGTCCTTGGACATTTGTCCAGCATGCTAACTTCAGGGTAATGGAACTTTTCTTATGGTGCTCAAAGGTCTAAAGGTATGAGTCCCAAGAAAGTGAGCCAAGTAGAAGCTGTACTATTTTTTAATTTTCATTTTGTATTGGTTCTTTTTATTTATATATAATATTGAGGTTCATTTTGAAATACTTACAAAAAAATGGAATATAATTGTCTCTAATTTAGTCCCCAGTCCTTTCCCTTTTCCTCCTTTCCTCCCTTTCTCTGTCCCTTCCCTCTACTGATATTTCTGCTATACCTATCACTTCATTATCCACAACACCAATGTAGAATAGTGTGACAGACATGGGATAACCCCAACAGATGCTTATGTTCAGAAATAAGAGAAAACAGGATGCACACATGAGTGACTCTTCTACAGCAATCTTCAAACCACTTAGGTACATGTTGTTAACATTCCTTGCTTGTCACCAGTCCTCCTTCTGGGGGAAATTTTCCATGATTCTGGTTTCTCCCTTTGGGATTCTGAGTGTGTTTTCTGAGCTTTCCATTATTTCCCCACAAGCCATAGCATGTGCCTCTAAGTTAGTAGTTTTTCAGCCTCATGCTTCTCATAGAAGGTTGTAGGTCCAAAGTGTTTTTGCATTTCATTTCAAAAGTCCCTTTTGGTCTAAACTGGTATAGATATTGTACCTTTTTTTGTGAATTTCCTACAAATATTGGGGTATATTCTATTAGATAAATATCATTGAAGCATGTTTTTTCTTTTTCATAGGATCCATTTACAGAGGCTGTGAAACACCACCTCATAGACTCTTACAAGCCTTATTATTTAGATCAAGACTCTCATGAATGTCCATAATAGCCTTGAATTTTTGTGTCTTTTAAAAATGATAAAAAAATTTTTAAATAGTTCTGTGATTTCAACCGAGTGTTTTAGAATCCCATCTCTGTTTTCATCTTTGATTACATATTCCCCACAGGGATCTGGATTTGATCTCTCCAGGAATTCATGTTTCTTAACTTGAGCATATTTTCTTATCTGAAGAGGCTGTAAATGAGAAGTAGTTTTATATGTTAAGTTGAACAAGCACTGCTTCCTTAATTTTTTCTTATTCTTTCTTTAGCACGTTTCAGTTTCTTCTAGAATTTTACTAGAAGCAGTTAGAAGCTGGAGACATCCTCATATCTCTACCTAGGACCCTCCTTTGATGGTACATCAGGGATATTTTGTTTTCCATGTACAAAGGCAGCAGTACAGCACAGTGTTCCACCACCACATCAGTAGGATGTTCTTTTTTTAAAAAATTTTATTTATAGTAGTATGTATTACAGTTCATACTATACATATATAGCATCTTTTTACATAAAACAGTTTATATACAAAGTATATTCACATCATTCAAGTCTTCAAACATGCATTTAGAATAATGATATCTGTCTTATTCAACCACTTTTTTTTCACCCTTCCCCCCTTGCTCCGTCTTTTCCCCTCCCTTCCCTTTGACCATTATAGTGTTCCTCTAATCCTCCTATGTACCCTGACCCAACAATACTGTGAACCGGCTTCCTTATATCAGAGGAAACATTCGGTATTTGGATTTTTGAGATTGACTGATTTCACTTAGCATTATATTCTCCAACTTCATCCATTTACCTGCAAATGTCATTATTTTATTCTCTTTTATTGCTGAGTAAAATGCCATTGTGTGTATATACCACATTTTCTTTATCCATTCATCTACCAATCGATAAATGGGCTAAGGAATTGAAAAGACACTTCTCAGAAGAAGATACACGATTAATCAACAAATGCATAAAAAAATGCTCAACATCGCTGGCAATTAGAGAAATGCAAATCAAAACTACTCTAAGATTTCATTTCACTCCAGTCAGAATGGCAGCTATCAAGAACACAAACAACAATAAATGTTGGAGAGGATGTGGGGAAAAAGGCACACTCATACATTGCTGGTGGGACTGCAAAATGGTACAACCGTTATGCAAAGCAGTATGGAGATTTCTTGGGAAAATGGGAATGGAACCACCCTATGACCCAGCCATCCCACTCCTGGGTCTATTCCCAAAGGACTTAAAAACAGCATATTACAGTGACACAGCTACCTCAATGTTTATAGCAGCACAATTCACAATAGCTAGGTTGTGGAACCAACCTAGATGTCCCTTGGTAGTAGGATGTTCTTTCCTTCCCATTCTATAGCACTTCTCTCACTATGAGCCCTAGCTGGCTTAGCCAACTGCAAACTAGGAACATTAAGTTTTAAATTATAGAGTTTTGTGTGTTTTCTTATGTGGTATTGTTGCAGCAATACTTGATTTCCAAATACTTAATTTCCAAATAGTATCATATTTAAACTCTTTACCAAAGTTTACATTTTATTTATTTTTCTTTTCCTAATGCTTACATGAAAACCTTCAGTATTATCTATGGTACCCTTCATATAGTATGAATATTTTAGCAATATTAATTCCTTCAATCTATGAACATGGGATGTCTTTCCATAGTTTTGAATATCCTCTTCAATTAATTAAATCAATATTTTATATTTTTCACTTGTAGAGATTTTCCACTTTCTTGATCAACTTTATTCCTAGGTATTTTATTTAATTTTTATAGCTATTGTAAATGAGATTGCTTCTGAACTCATAGCATGCATTTAGTAGTCATGTTTTGCTTGAAAAACCTATTAGGAAGTAAGTTTTTTTTTTTTTTTTTTTTTTTTTTTTAATTTCTTTTTTAGTTAGTTCATTATGGTTGCCTGTACTGGGGCCTTATTTATTTATTTATTTATTTATTTTTATCTATTTAGCTAGCCTATACTTTTTATTAGAGGAATTTAGTACATATACATTTAGGGTTGTTATTAATAGGTAGTATTTTATTCTTGTCATCTTGTTAATTGGTTTCTAGTATTTTGTATAACCTTGGTTCCTTTCTTTCCATCTTATTATCTTTGTGGTTTGTTGGGTTTTTGTAATGATTAAATTTGACTCATATCTTTATCTTATTTGTGTGTCTGCCTGAAAGTGAGTTTTATAGCTTTGCTTCTTTTAATGATTGTTTTATCACCGTTTTGATTCCAAATGTAGTATCCTTTCAAACATTGTAAGGCCAGTCTAATAGTGATGGATTTCCTCAAACTTTGCTTGTCTAGAAAAGACATAATTCCATGTTATTCCTGAAGGATGTTTTGCTGTGCTTTTTTCTTTTTACTTTTGGCACTCTGGATATATCATCCTATTTTCTCCTGGCCTGTAGGTTTCAGCTAAGAAATTTGTTGTTTGTTTAATGTAATTTCATATTTGACTCAACACTTTTAACTTGCTGATTTGCAAATTCTTTCTGTGTTTGACATATGACAATTTGACTATAATATACCTCAAAGAGGACCTTTTCAGGTTGAGCACTTGGGCACCTTTGAGCTTTCTGGATCTAGGTGCTTGTATGTCTCTCAAGTGTTAGAATGTTTTCAGCTATTATTTCATCAAATAGGGTTTCTAGGATTTTTCCCATCTTTTCTCCTTCAGGAATTCCAATAATTAAATGTGTTCCCTTAGTAATGTTCCATAAATGTTATAATATTTCTTCATTCAGTTTCCTTTTTTTTCTTTTCTAATTTTATATTGCTTTTTTATTTAAAAGGACCTTGCTTCAAGTTGCAAAATTCTTTTGCTTCATTAAGTCCACTATTGAAGCTCTCAATTGTATTTTTTATTTCATCCATTGAGTTTTTCATTTTTATGATTTGTTTAGTTCTTTTTAATTACGCTTATGTTTTTTTTTTTTAATATCTCATGTAGATCATTAACTGCTTTCCTCAGTTCATTGGGTTGACCAGCTCTACTTTTTTGTATCACATTAAGTTCTCTCAAATAATTTTAATTCCTTTTCAGGAATTTCATAATTTCCTTTTTTCCCCATCTGTTTCTTGAGATTACTTTCCTCTAGAGGTGTCATGTTTCCTTGATTTTAAATATTTCTTTGTCCCTACATTGATATCTGTACATTTAGAGTAACAATAATGTTTCCAATTTTATGGGGGTAACTTTCACAGGGAAAGGACTTTTCCTCTTTGTGGGTCATGGAGCACTGGTTGGATCGTGTCCTTTTGCTTTGGATTTGTGTGGGTGCAGTATTCCAGTCTTTGATTTTTTTCAGCATTAATCAACATCTGTAGTATCTGTAAGTACTCTAGGGGCATAGACTTTATGTGTTTATAGAGGCAGTCATGGATCTTTGCTAGAGGTAGGATCACTGAGTGGCCCAGTTTGAGACACTGTGAGACATCTGCTGTACACAGCATGGCCACTGGGGGTGGAGGGTGGTGTGGTTTAAGTCAAAGGTCAGTGAGTGGATTGAGCCTCATGTACTGGGTTGGGGGGGGGATGTTGAATGCTGGGGCATGACAGCAACAAGGACAAGGTCAGTCCTCAGCTCTTGAGGACATGTACTGTGTTGAGGGTATCAGCAATCATAGGGTCTTAGACACCACATTTGAAGTTATAATGTAGCACCATCTTAATGCCCAATTTTGGGATTGTTCTTTCTTTCCTGGTTCTTGGTTTCTTCTCTTGCAAAAAGAAAATATTCAACTACATATTCTCTAAAAACCCATTCAAATCTCAACATTATTATTTGTTCATTTATTTATAAGTCATATTCTGACCTCAATACTATTTTATTATTAATTTATAGGTTGTATTCTGATCTCTTTGGATTTGAATTCTCAGAAATTTCTTGTTACAATATAATATAAAATCTAGTATTATTACTCTGTTTAAGATGAAGCAAAGTCCAGCAATTTACAGAGATTTTGCATTTTAGAGAGGTCTTAAATCAGGCAGAAAACAGTGCAAATGAAAGAGCAGAGACTGAAGCGCAAGTCTATGATTCACTAGTTATAGAATCCTGAGTTGATGAAATAAATTATTCTAAGCCTTAGCATTTCTATATATCAATTGGAAATAATGCATTTCATTATATGTTGATATGAAAGTGGCTTAAAAATAATGTACAATGAAGATGAGTTATAATAGTGAATTTAGGACAGATGAATAATGTGCTATTAGCTGACTTAGAAAAATAAGTAAATAAATAAGTTGATAATTCTAAATTCTCCTGAGAATTTACATGAGAAATTCATAATGAATCTGCGAAGCTGATGTATTTCAAATTCCCAGAGGTTTTAAAAATCGGTTTTTAATGCTTCTATCAGTTGGACTGAGAAATAGTCTTTTTTAAAGCTGAAGTGAAATGTGATGTTAAAGAAGGATAATGCTATTCAGGTAAGTTGTTCCTTGCCAAATACTATGTAGCCAAGTCAAAGTGAAGGCTTGAGGCCAGGCAGACTTGAATTGTACCTTCTGATCTGCTCATCAATAAATACATTCCCTGGAGCCCAGGCTTACCCTCTCCATGTCTCAATTTTCCTATCTGAGAAATAGAACGAGTAAACTTTGTTCCACAAATAGCTCTTTTAAAAGCATATTAAAGAAAACAATTCATGTTAAGTGTTTCCGTGGAGTGTTAGCATAAAGGAAGCAGTCAAATATTATTGGTTTTGATTGCCACACATAATGATAATGGTTAACCTTCACACTGAATTTTATACTCCTCCAAATTATTCACATAACCTATGAAGGAAATAGGCAAAATTTCCTTAATCCTTAAACTTCTCAGAATGTGTAGTATTTCTGAGATCGTGAAACTGGGGTATTGGGAGAAGCTGAGAAAGAACTACGGGAGCACTCAGAAGTGTACTAAATTTCTTTAAAATCATCCTGCCTAAAACGAGAATAAAATATAGCATTATATAAGAATATTAAATATAGGTAAATAAAAAGAAAGATTAAAATGTCTCTTAGTTTTACAGTAAACCGTAACGTAGCACAGCTGTTTTGCTATATTTATTTTCTAGGTTCTGCAATGTATAATTTTACATAATTGAACTTTTCTTTTCCAATAATATACACATTTTAATCATATACAAATGATCATATTTCTATTAAGAAAAAAAATTTGAAGAAATGTTGTTTTTTTTTTTTTTTTTTTAATTCCTGAAGCCATAAAACAATGACTTTTTAAACTCACTCAAAGGACATAGCTTTTGTACAAATTGAATGTTTTGTGCTTTTCCTTCTCACATCACATGTTGTTTGTTTTTTAATAAGATATCATTGCCTGGAAAGCTGCCTTTGGTTGTTCCATATGTGTTTCTGTATGAGAGGAGCTTAGTGAAAACTTCACAGTTGATGGAAGATGTTGCTTCTGGCATCACTGTTGAAAGCAGCCAAATCCACAGACTTCTCTTTCCCCAAGAGTTGAGACAGTTTTACTTGATGAAACATAGAAGATGACTGTAGCTTTATTGTTTCCAAATTCTTAATCTCTTTACCTAATAAATAAGTCACTTCATTTTGAAGAGATGGGAAACAGGTGGATCTTTCAAGACTAGGCAGCAAGAACTCTCTTCTCTATTTTTACTGTTTACATTATCGCATTAAAACAAAAGCTAGAGGCATTTAAAGTAGATGGGAGAGTAGTGACCAAGTAGAGATAGTTTTTTGTTTTTGTTTTGTTTTTGTTTGTTTTTGTTTTGTTGTGGAGGAAGGTTGCTGAGCAATAAGTGGAAAAAATGGGTTTCAAGGAAGAGTATCAGTGAACATCAACCTTTGTAGCACATATATTTGTGCCAGGAAATTATATTTGACCTCATATTAGAAATGTGATCATACTTCACAAACACTGCTTCTATCTGCCTAATGTCAGAATCAGCCAATAAGTCTGATTGTGTGTATGTGTGTGTGTGTGTGTGTGTGTGTGTGTGTGTGTATGTTAAATATCTTGCCGTCATTTTAATTAAGAAGTAAAAAAAAAAAATGATCTATGATGTTGGGTGGTTAAAAGCCATGCAGAAAAATGATAGGCAAGTATGTTATTATTTTATATTACTCATTATTTTGCATAGTATATGTTGATGTTCCTCATAGAAAGAACGCTGTAATTTTAGAAGCCATGGCCACAGGCCATCCATTTTCACAGTAGGTTGTGGTATTCTAAGCTTCTAAAAATGTCAATACAAATTAAAATAGCTGATGTTGGAGTTGCCTACTCTGTGCCAGTTAGTGAGCTATTCTCTGTTTCATTATGGTTACTCCCATTAGCTTCACTTTACCTAAAGTATTTAAGGGTTTGTGGGGATGAACACATTTCATAGAATTACTTTGGTTATTTATTTCAATGTCAGGTTTGGACAGCAGGCTATTAAGCAATAGTGAACAATTTCCTTCCTATCCCTAAGAGTCATTTCACATATTAAATCAGGATAACATGATGCCTGACTCAATAAGGATTAATAAGAAGTAAGGATTTAAAGTGTCAGGTGCTTGATAAGCCCTCAGGTCATGTTGGCTCTGTGAGTTGTGGCTTCTGCACATGAAATTTCTCAATAAATGGCCATGTTTTCTTTAGGTGATATGGTCAGTAACTGGTGTAAATTTTACTCTTTTCTCCTTTGACAACCCATTTGAAGAAAATTCTACTAGATCTACCTTCATATTATAACTTTTTCTATCTTTTCCACCTTCATATTCACCTTTTTCCATCCTGGTTCAAATCCCTATCACCTTTCAGCTAGATCATTACAGTGACATCCTAACTAGCATCCCTGCATTCTTGTTTTTTTTTTTTTTTCTTTCTTTCTTTCTTTTTTTCATGTACTGGGGATTGAACTCGGGGTACTCAGCCACTGAGCCATATATATTCCCAACCCTGTTTTGTATTTTGTTTAGAGACAGGATCCAACTGACTTTCTTAGTCCCTCACTGTTGCTGAGGCTTGCTTTGAACTCATGATTCTCCTGCCTCAGTCTCCCAAGTCACTGGGATTTCAGGAGTGCACCACAACACCTGGCTCCCTTTATTCTTCATTCAGTGATCAAAAGGATCCCTTTGACATCTAAGTCAGATCATGTTGTGCAAAACCACCCACTACTGTACTTCTCCCTGGAAGCCATGCTACTTATAATAACCTACAAAGCCATAGATCTGCCCTCAGCTCCAGCCACATGGTCCCTGAACACAGATACTAAGCCTAATCCCTCCTTGGGATTTTCCCTTGCTGATGCTTCTATCTGGAGCCATCTTCTGTATATCTTTTTGGCTCTTTCCTTACTCCCTTCCAGTCTGGTTATATATTTCCTTTCAATGAAGCCTCCTCTGGAAATGGTTTCTCTTTTCAGACTTCATGCTTCTTTTATTCTGCTTCCTTTTTCTGATTGCAGATGTTACAATCTGACATACTATGTCATTTGTTTTTTTCATTTGCCATCCTTTGTCTCTCTCTACCAGGACATAAAAATAGAGTGTACTTATATTTTTCACTGCCATATTTCCATGAGACAATAGTAGATAATTAAAAAAAAAAACTTGGAAGTGACCATAAAAAGGAATCATTAAACAGACCTTAAAACTATATTGACCTTAGGCAGCCCTTCCCCTCCACATATACTCACCTCTCTGTGGTGGGAGTGGAGTTGGGAGGTTCATAAAAATGTTCTCTAATAGCATACATTGTGTCCCTTTGACTTCAAATGAAAATAAATCCAAAATATAATAAAATGGAAAAATCCATATACACAGAGTAAGAATATGAGAATTTTTAAAAATTCTTCCAGCTTTCATAAGTAATTTTAATATTTAAAGACAAAATAATTTTTTAAAAGCAGCAAAATTGTGATTATCATAAAAATACAAAATTAACCCATGACAAAGATCACATTTGCTTTTAGTGATGGAACTGGTAAAAATATTATAATTAGTGTAAAGCAAAATGTAATGTATCACACTTACATGGTTTAACCAGGGATTTGTAATGAATTAACAAATAAATGAAAATGCTTTATATCCAATACTCAGGAAAGCCGCTTGAACTTCCATCAAACAGCATTTGAAATTATTTCTACAAGAATGTTTGCTGGATTACCAGTTCTCTACAATTTAAGGAAAGTGAAAGACAAAATCTCCTTAGAATACTAGACTCTATAACCCTAAAGAGTGCTATAGAATGCAGATAAATTTTGTTACATTTTGCAACATAAGACTTAATGTTGCACTTCAAGGTCTTTCCTGACAAAAGGTAAATTTATTTTTCAGCTATGCCACAAAAGAAGTATAAATGACTCTTGAATAAAACACATTTGCGTGAAAGTAAAATAATTTTCTCATTTATTTGTTTGCAAACAAAACCCCAAACTTTTTGCATCCATTGTAGACCTGAAAAAACATAGGATACTCAGAGTGAAAGATTAAAGAGTTTAATCATGATTACTTATCAAGTAAAACGCCTAAGTTAAAAGAAACCGATAAGGGATAAGGAAGGGGTAGTAATAACAAGCAACCATTACCACAGCCAAGCCTGAAAGTGGGAGGTGAAGGTGACTATGGGAACCCAAAACTGGAGCTGTCATAACATCTGCCTAAAAGAGCTGCTGTCTTAGTTAAAATAGCCCAAGCCATGGGAAGGAGCCAGGCAAATAGATCCCCTGGTATACTTCCTTCTCCCCCACCCTTTAACCTTCAGCTAGCCCTGCATGTAGGCAGAAGTAAGGTCACCAGTTGAAACTGGATGTGAAAGACATCCACCCATGGTGGAGAAGACTGAGAGGGGATCTGGAGGGATGAAAGAAGTATAGGATCATGAGCACTCCTAGTTGGAGTCAGCTGGGAAAGAAAAGAAAAAAAAAGAAGAAGAAGAAGAAGAAAAAGAAAAGAAAAGAAAACCCAGAAAAAACAAGTAAAGTGTCTTTCAACTTATTAGTTCATTTGTTCAAGATTTACTGAATACCTCTATGAACCAGGCATTGAACCAAATTCTTGCAGTAAGAAGTGAACAAGTTAGAAACAAACTTGTTTCTCTGTAGCTTACTTGAGAGTTTCACAGTAGAAAGGGCAGGATTAATTGGTGTTTCAAGTGTGCAGAATTAGAACAACAGATTTTGGAAAAGCTTTCTAACACTTCTTACTGGCTGAGAAGGAATTGGGTTTATTATCAGTCAGGCTCCCTATGCCTAGATGTCCTCCAGCAAAGTCTAGTGATCACCTGTCAGAAGTTGCTATAAAGGAGGTTCCGAATCTTTGTTGTAAGAAGCTGAATTAGATACCTGTAAAGATTTATAATAAGCTCCTTTTTATAAAATAGAAAAAAAAGTGGTTTGTTTCTTCTCTTCCAGCATACATGGGACAAAATAACTTATATTCTTAAATTGCTTTGGGGCTTGCCTGAAAACTCAATATGTTGCTCATCACATTTGTTATTAAGAATATTGTTTTTACAGGAAAATCCACAATTTTTGAGTTCATCATCAACACTAAAAAGAAAGAAAAATAATGAATGTCACTGAATTTATCCTGCTGGGACTGACACAGAATCCTCAGATGCAGACGACTCTATTTTTGGTGCTACTTAGCACCTACATTGTCACTGTCACAGGAAACCTGCTCATTGTGGTTACTGTCCTCTGCAGCCAGACTTTGCACTCCCCCATGTATTTCTTCCTGGCTTTCCTATCTTTGATAGATGCATGCTATTCCTCTTCCATAATTCCTAAAATTCTAGCTGATGTGTTTTCTGAGACCAAAGCTATCTCCTTCAATGGCTGCATGTTGCAGCTTTTTCTTGAACATTTCTTAGGAGGTTCAGAGATTGTCCTTCTTGTGGTCATGGCCTATGACCGCTACGTGGCCATCTGTAGACCTTTACATTATGTGACGATGATGAGCTACCACATGTGCTGCCTCCTGGTTGGGCTATGTTGGGTGGCAGGTTTTCTCCACTCCTTTGGTCAGATTCTAGTTGTTCTATGGCTTCCATTCTGTGGCCCCAACACCCTGGATCATTTCATGTGTGACATTTTTCCCCTGATACAGCTTGCCTGCACTGACACTTTCCTCCTTGGTCTCTTGGTTGCTGCCAATGGGGGGGTAACCTCCATGATCAGCTTTGTAGTGTTGTTGGTATCCTATGTGATCATCCTGTGCTCCTTGAGGACTCACAGCTCTGCAGGGAGGAAAAAGGCCCTCTCTACCTGTGGCTCCCACATCACAGTTGTTGTCTTGTTCTTTGTGCCCTGTATTTTTATGTATCTGCGACCAGTAGCTACGTTTCCCATGGATAAAGCAGTAACTGTGTTTTATACTCTTGTCACTCCCATGTTAAATCCTGTTATCTACACAGCAAGGAATGCAGAGGTAAAAAATGCCATTAGAATGTTACTAAACAGGAATGCTATTTCAGACAATAAATGATCTAACATGGATATTTTATTTCTGTCATGATCTTTGCAATTTTGTATTTCATCACAGTAGTCCAACTTATCATCCATGGGCTATACATTCCAAGACCCCAAGTGGGTGCCTGAAACCAGGGGTATTACTAAACCCTACAAATATACTGTGTTTTTTCCTATACATATTCAGTCCAATGATTAACAACTGATGACAAGATAAAATAATTATAACAATAAAGCATAATGAAAATTTGCAGTTTGGGACCATTGTTAAGTAAAATAAGGGCTACATTAACACTAGCACTCTGGTACCTACCACAACAGTCCTTCTCATTACCTAGACACCCTACTAAATGACTTACAGGTGGTTAGTGCATACAATGTGGATATGCTGGAAATGGATGATTCATGTCCCAGGTTAAACTGGATGAGATGATGTGAGAGTTCTTTATACTACTAAGAATGGCTTGCAATTGAAAACTTACGATTTAGTCCTTAAATTTGCCATTTAATATTTTCAAAACATGGTTTACCATAGCATAAAAAAGTGAAAGTTATTAACTGTGTTTTAAAGCTTTTTCTTATTACCTATCAACTTACTTTCAAGGCACTTTTGAAAGATAGGTATTATTTTTATTATTGCTGTTTTATAGATGAATAAAATGCAGTTCAAGAAGGTCCAATAAAGTATTCCATGTCAGACACAGAACTTGTGTTCAGATCTGCATTCTTCTAGATCCAAATTCAATGTTCTTTCAAAAATTTCAAAGGGTAGTAGGAAGAGGCAGTATTTACATCAGAAAATATCTAATTTTGTAGTAAGTTAAAATTTTATAATCGCAGAGTTGCACAATGTTTTGGATATATAAGCAATCAGTACTCAGAAAACTGTATTGCTTACTGGTATCTAAGACAATGTGGAATGCAATGTAGAACAAAGACACTAGACAACTAGACTTTGGCACACACTTGATATGTCTGATTTTAAAATTATATTTTATTTCTTGTTCTGTTGAGTAAATATTGTCAGCAATTACAAAAATGAATTGTTTGTAAACCTATGTGAAAAATTTAAAATGTCTTCACATTGTTGCAAAGAACTTATAAAATTGAAACCTATTGTTCTACTATACAGAGAAAAGTTAAATACCTAACTCATATAACACATACATTTACCTCAAGTCCAAATATTCTTACTATATATTCTGTGGTATTTTATACATATATAATTCCCTTGGGCTATATTTAATTATGATTTGATATATAAAACATTTTAACATACATATTTTAGCTTAGGAGTGTCAGTTTATTAGATTAAAAATCAGTGGTAATGAAATCCAGATTTTTTTCAAAGGCACATAATAAAATATATCCACAAAATAATTTCACTGTTAAAAAGTTATTTTTATATTTAGTTTCTTGAATCTGGAATCCCCTTTGAAAACTACTTCAAGAGATGCTTTATAATTATATAGAAATAAAACTCCATAGTTGACCAAAGGAAATATTTCTCAGCTTAACAACTCAACTTACAGTCTTTGTTGTGAATAATATTTTGGTCTTTTAAAAATGCACTCTGTTACTACAAAGCAGACATGAATGTCATGGTTATAAATGTGTTTATAGCTGCCAATTTTGATAGAGCCTGTCTCCCTCTTCACAACAACCATCTTTTTTGTTGAAAAAACCAGTGGACTCGGTGATGTCACAATATTTAGCAAGCATATCCTGATTGCAGAAACATCCTTGAGAATAAGAACATAGACTTCAGCATCAGGAAACCTAGGTTATCTCTTACTGAGACATTATTTCATTCCATGACCTTAAATAGCTCATCCTATAAGCAGTTTACTTAGGTAATTTAGAAGGTGTGTAAGTTCTGTAATTCTGCCCATGTTAATATATTTATTACCTTAAATATTGTTTTATTCTACTTCACTAGAAGAAGTCAAACTGGAAAAGTTTTGAGAGATTATACATAATATATGAGTATATTTGGCCATGTTTCTGAGCTTTTTCATTTTTTGTAAATAGTATAGGAGTGTCCTACTGGGAAAAAAGGGTTTTGTATTGGACTAAGGCAATGTGAGCCCTGCATGTGAGTGTTCAGTTGCTTTGAGGAGTGTTCCTCGGCCTAATAAAGGTCATGAACATGTCTGTAAGGTTTCTGTTTAGGCAGGTACCTGGTTTTTATTGTCAAGGACCCATCAAACATGATGCTAACACTTTGGCTTTTAACTGACTGTGATCTGATCCATATTTAATCTATATCATTTTTCATCCTGGTTCATATTCTGTTTGAAATGCCAATGTTGATGTTCCTCCAGTGTTCTGTCCACTCACTACTTGGACTTGTCTTCTGGAATCAAGGCCTGGGGTTCCATCCCCAACATTGCAAAAACCAAAACCAAAAATGGATAACAATGCAGGATGCGTTGTTAAAAACAATTATAATAAAATTTAAGAAGTCAGATAACTACTTACTCAAATGTTCAATTTACACAATACCAAATATTCAAAATCCATACTAGTATACTAAATTCCTGTATTATCAAATATCCAAATTCTGTAATGCAGACTCAGTTTTGCTTTGTTTTCTATTGACAAGTGATTTGTCTTTGTGTAGACTTACTGAAAAATTAACAATTAAACATGAGTGCTGTGAAAGTTCTCTAATGTTCAGTTAAGTAAGATGAAATAATTGGGTTGTGGCAAGATCTGCTGACTTTGAAACACCCCTGAGGTCTAATTAGCCACAGCTAAAATAGTTCACAGAATTTGTCTGCAAAAGGATGTGTGGCAGCTCTTACTAAGACTCCAGAGAAAGGCACCATCCAAAGGTGCACTTATAAATCAATATGACTGATTGTGGCTGAACTACATGGCAGTTTTACTCTAACTTTACCTCTTGGTGAACTAGCAGCTGCTTGGGGCCTTGACCATGGAACTATGTCAGACAAGTTGGTAGGAGAGAAATTATATAATTACAGATTCTTAGGATTAAATGCACCTGAGAAATCATATAACAATGCCTCATCCCCACGAAGCTGAGGTTTAATCTCTTCTTCAGCATGTCAGGCACCAAGAAAGATTGAATCAACTATAATCCCACCAATTTAGAAGTAAAAATATTTTGAGTCTTTTTTCCCTTTAGATACAGATATTTAAATTAATCAAATTTATATTATCCACTAAAATTTGCTTTCTAAAATTTACCCTTTTATTGTTAAAACATAAGTATTATGATATTATACAAAATTTTAAAATTTCTGTTAACAGTTATCCATTATGGGATGCACTATATTATACTCATAAGCTTCTCTAATGTTGAACCTTCTACACAGTTTCCTATCTTCCATGGTTCTCTATAATTTTTCTGAAGAATTCTCCTCTTCTGAAAATATTTCCTTTAGTGTCTATTTCCAAAAAGAATATTGTAAAGTCAAAGAAAAAAGACAAAATGATTTCCATTTCTTTATAGCTATTTCTCAGTCACATTTTATAAATTTGCTTCTTCTTATTTTACGTACACCATACTCTTTCAGATCTACCAAGTAAACCTCAGAATAATGGAATATAATGAATCTGCTCTACTTCCTTTTCACTTATGTGTAAGATTTTGACAATTAAGAAAGGAAGCCCTTTATCTGCTTTGAAAAGGAAAGAAATGCTTGTTTTTTTTTTTGTTTTGTTTTGTTTGTTCGTTTGCAAAATACATTTGGTTATATGTTTTTCTCTGTTCATTTCATTGGGGAAATTATATCTTCAAATTGGGATGATTTGTACCCATTCTATTCATGGTGAAATATTTTTTAACCAAGAGTTATGCACGAAGAATGCTATGGGAAAGTGAAGACATGAGAATGTACATTGAAGAAACATGGAGAAGTAGAGGTGACCATCCAGCTCAGGAATGGATGAGATGCTGCTGTGCAGTAACAAAATACCAGGGGAGGGATCACTAAAGGTTTTTGATAGAGATGTTTGTACAACTTGTATGGATAAATATACATTAATATAGATAATAAGTGTCCAGTGAATATTTGTGGAGTGAGTGAAAATGTAATAGTTACTTGCAGTAATTAAGAATAATATATGCATTTGTATGAATACGTGTGTTTAGGTATTGTATCTTACCTATTGTATCTGCTTGTCTTTCTATTCTCCACATTAAATTTCTATTTTAAGAACTTTGTAAATAAGGTTTTCTTTTTGCTTAATAGATCTCAATGAACTGAAATCCTGTTCAAAAGCCTTTTGTTTTGTTCCAGTCTATTGGAACTATAAATTTAATGAATGGGACTATATTAAATTATATGTAGAACATAATTTTGAAGAATAAGCACTATTAACTAGCCAACATTATAATGATTTTGAAAGTCAAACGAGCCAATACTCTACCCTAAAATATGTGCCAGAAAATGGACTGAAGTTTATATTTCAGAAATTTATGTTTTTCATAAAGTAGATGGTGTGGAAAAGCAAATTGGGAAGACAAATGTACTTGTATTCTTGGTTTATGGCCAGGGAGGCATGTTTATCCTCATACATGGAAATGTAGGAAGTGAGGGAATTCATTTGCATTTATTCATCACCTCACAGGTGTCAGATGCTGAAGACACTGTACCAGACACTATACTAAGTACTACAAGGAAGAGACAAGAATATCATATTACTATGGTAGCTGTCAGAGAAGGTGAGTCTCCTGTGATTTATATATATTTCCTATCTGTCTGCTCACTGTAGATATGTCTTGGCCATGTCCTTTCATAGGTAAATCTGTGGGTTCAAATGTAAATTTTGGAGAAGAGAATAGCCTTTACCCATGTGCAGCACTTTACAGCTTACAAAATAAAACTCAGAGCTATAATTTGTGAATTCACAGATGCAGAGGGGGCTCAAAGGGAGAGGGCACTGGAATTACTTAGCAGGATGATGTGGAATTGCAAACAGGAGAACTGAGATATCATTTATATAGCCTAGTGTTTCCTCAGTAAATTACACAATAACTGTCAACCCATAGAGGTTACAGGTAGTACTAGGTATCTGGAGAGATGAAAGCATCATGGAGGAAAATGAAAAAGAATAACTGAGACAATCACTAGGGCAGGGGGGTGGGCAAGGACATGCTCCACGATAGCCATGACTGTCCCATCTCTGTACTATGAAACTCAGCCTGCAATGCTTTCATGGCTAATTAGCTTCCTCCCTCCCTCCCTCATCTCTACCTTCCTTCCTTCCTTCCTTCCTTCCTTCCTTTGTAATTCAGGCCCCAGGAAGGTGCTACTTTCTGAAAGGATAAACTCATGCCTCCCAATAATGTGACTGAATTCATTCTCTTGGGGCTCACAAAGAATCCACACCTGCAGAGACTCCTCGTCATCATCTTTTGTTCATTTTTCTCTTTACTGAGCTGGCCAATCTCTTCATCATCATCACCATCTCCCTCAGCCCCACACTTTCAGCTCCTATGTACTTCTTTCTGACTTACCTGTCCTTCATAGATGTCGCTTACACCTCTGTCACCACCCCCAAAATGATCATCGACCTGCTCTACCAGAGGAGAACTATCACTTTGGGTGGCTGTCTGACTCAGCTTTTTGTGGGGCACTTCCTGGGAGGCTCAGAGATCCTCCTCCTCATTGTCATGGGCTATGACCGCTACGTGGCCATTAGCAAGCCCCTGCGCTACATGACCACCATGAGGCAGGGACTCTGTTGCATCCTAGTGGGGTAGCCTGGATTGGAGGGATCCTGCATGCCACTGTGGAAATTCTCTTCATGATCAGCCTGCCTTTCTCTGGTTCCAATGTCATTGATCACTTCATGTGGGATCTCTTCCCATTATTGAAACTTGCCTGCAGAAACACCTCTACTTGGAATGGTAGAGGCAACCAATAGTGGAGCTATGTGCTTGCTCATTTTCTCCATGCTACTCATCTCCTACATCGTCATCCTGAGCTCCCTGAAATCTCAGAGCTCTGAAGGATGGCACAAAGCACTCTCCATATGTGGCTCCCACTTCACCATGGTCAACCTCTTCTTTGTGCCTTGCATATTCACCTTACGTGGGTCCTGTGGCCACCTACCCTGTGGACAAGCTTGTGACTGTGTTCTTTGCCATCCTCACCCCCATGATGAATCCTATAATTCACACAGTGAGAAACACAGAGGTGAAAAGTGCCATGAAGAGCTTGTGGAAGAGAAGAGTAACTGGTCAGTTCATAGTGCCAAGAAAGGGATGGTGTCCATAACTATGGAGGATTGTATCTGCCACACACATACTGCGAGAGAAGTAACACATTTTACAGATCATTGGCAAAAAAGCAACAGCTCTTAGCCAAAAAAACAAAAACAACAACACACCAACAAAAAACCACCACTAACATTTATTGGGTACTTAATAGTTGCTAGACATTTTACTAAGTGCTTTTGGTAGCATGTGACGTATTTTACCAAGGCTGTGATGTTCACATGCAGAGGTTCTGGATTTGCAGTGGAGATAACTGCAAATCTCTGGCTTGATGATTCTGGAGTGTGTTCCTCCACAGTTTCAGTGAAGTGAGACTTGACTAAATTCTTCATACATGGTTTATTTGGGTGAAAGAGGCTTTCTATGTACAGAACTTTGGTCTCAGAACTTTAAAAATAATTTGCTTGGCCTTTTGTGGTAAAGGAAATCCTTAGATGAACATATGGGGGTTGACAGTTGGGAGTAAAAGAACGATCATTGATTTTCTTTATGTTGCTTTTTTTTTTTTTTTTTTTTTTTGGAACCCAAATATATAAGAAAAAAAAACACCCACAAAGGATAAAAGAAATGATTCCTAACCTGAGAAGAAATGATTCCTGATCTATCTCTATTTTTTTCCTGTCAGAAAAATTAGTCAGAAATTTTGAAATTACTCTTCATTTCTTCTTATTTTCTTAGATATCCTCATGGCTCATATTTTTTTCTTGAATATAAAACAAGTTTTTTTTTTCTTCTTTTCTTACCAATACTTAAAGAACTACATTTGCAACAACAAGTGTAAAAAGTGTAAATACTCTTTTATTTAATACCACCAAAAAAGCCGTAAGTGTGTAAAGCTGTTGGGTGTGACACATGTTATACATATATTCATCTCAAATGAATATATGTGTGTATATATATGTGTATATACATATGCATATATATATGTATATATCTATCTATCTACATATCAAGCACGTTCACTTAATTAATCAGTTAGTTGATTTAATCCATGTACTAAACTGATTGTTTCAATATAACTGTTCCTAATTTACAAAGAAGCAAACTGAAACTCAGAAAGTTTGACTTATGTACTTTCCTAAGGTCACACATCCAAGAGTTTCAGCTATGAAATTGGAATTGGTTCCTCCAACACTCAGTCCTACTTTCTTCAATAAAATACAATTGTTGTGGTACGTAGCTGTCTCTAAGTAAGGAATCCATATGTAGTCTCAAGATTCACTTTGTCTTTGGAGAACAGTAATTCCAAATTTGTTGTAGCCTTTCCTGATTTGCAGCAACATATTTCAGGAGCAATAATCCTCTATGAATTCAGAAAATATCAGGTCATTTTATCTTACTACAAATATGTTTGTGAGTCAAAGCTTCTCTGATTATATTCCAACTCTTGCTTCTCACAAATATTCCCTTTGACAAACACTCTCATCACCTGTGTCAATTTCCTTGAAATTGAATCTTTACCTCTGCAGAGACAAGTGATGTTTCTATAGGGATTTCCCCAAACTCTTCCATAGCATTGATATGGTTTCTTGAAAGTGGCTATATGGACAGTTACCATCAGTAAATTTTGACTTATTTTATCTATTTCAAAATGTTGTTTAGTGCTTATAGTGAGTCAAATAATTTCATGGGCTAGATATACAATGTGTCACAATATAAACAAGGGTGTTGTTTGAACTTAAAATTCCAACTGGAAATAGGTGTATAATAAACAAACATATAATAAATAACATAATTTTGTCAGTTCAGTAATAAATATGTTGAATAAAATAATTTTAGGAGGTAGACTCCCGCCCGCGGAAGGAGAGACCCAGCCGCCACTGTCCCTGGCCGCCTGGGCCCAGCGTAGCAGCTCCCGGCTGCTGCACGCAGGGCCAGACCTGGGGAAGGGCTTCCTCCATTATTGGGAAGAGTGCGACCTGCCCATTTGTGACCAGAGCAAGAGGTAGACTCCCGCCCGCTGGAAGGAGAGACCCAGCCACCAGTTTGCCTGGTCTTGGGGGCCCAGAACAGCATCTCCCGGCTGCTGCACGCAGGGCCAGACCTGGCGAAGTGCTTCCTCCACTCCCTGGGGGAGTGCGACCTGCCCAGCTGCAACCAGAGCAAGAGGTAGGCACCTGCCCGCTGGAAGGAGAGAACCCGCCGCCAGTTTGCCTGGCCTCCAAGGCCCATAGTAGCATCTCCCTACTGCTGTAAGCAGGGCCCAGCCTGAGGATAAGTCCCTTCCACTATTCCACTGTGCCACTCTGCAACGGACCAAAGGTGCAGCCTTGACTCCACTAACAGGGTTGCTGACTGTACATGATCTGGGTCAGGTGGCTTAAACTGGAAGGGAAAAAAGAAGGGCTTCCAAGGGTCCATTTTGTTTGAGACTTGTTCTTGGGTTCAACGTTTTTGTTTTTATTTGCTTGTTTGTTTGTTTTGTTGTTTCTTGGGAGTTTTTTTGTTTGTTTTTGTTTTGATTGACAGTGTGTTTGTGTGCTTCTGCTCCTCTTTTCTTTCTTTTCTTCCTTCTCACTTTTATATTTTTTCTTCTTCCTTCATCTTCCCTATTTACACCCTGCCATTGCATTCTCAAGAGAGGCAAAAACAAGTTATACGCACAAATTGAGATTTCTAGAACGTGTACAATTGAAATATATAGCAAAGTGGTGTTATATATGGTTTATTCTCTATTTTCTAGACTTATTCTCTCTCTCCTCTCTCTTACACTAATTACTACTCCTTGGTTATTTTTTTTTTCTCTTCTTTTTTTTTTCTTTTCCATCTTTATTTCTCCTCTCAACCGCTGCATAAGTTAGGTTTATATGTAAATCGGTCTTTCCATCTATTCATTAACTCCATTCTCTTTCCTCTCTCGTCGGCTGATACTAAACCACTTCCATAGAACTCTCTTTTCATACTTTCTAAGAAAGAACAAATCAATACACTCACTTCCTTCTTCCTAAACATATTACCTCTCTGTCCATTACTTGAAACTTTAAAACCCCATCAGAAGCATACAGAGTAAATTGGAAACAACATCTGGGTTAACTAAATCTGTACATTGTGATCAAACTGGGATTCTCTGAATAGAAAGTGTTTGATTTTAAAGTGTAAAGGAAATATAAGGGGATCTGATAGCATTGTACTACAGGAGCAACATAAGGTTTTAAGGTAAAATCAAAGTAGACAAGGTCCCACAGTGCAGGTAGAATAGACGCACAAGCAATATGAAGAAACAAGGGAAGAAAGTGACACAAACAAATCAATATACCTCCTCAGTAGATTCCATACCATGCACAGTTGGTGCAATGCCAGAGATGGAATTCAGAAATTACATATTCCAAATGTTAGCGGAACTTAAGAATGAACTCAAAAATGAGATGAGGGAGCAAATACAGGAGGTGAAAGATCATTTTGACAAAGAACTCCATAAACAAATACAGGAAGTAAAAGATTACTTCAATAGGGAGATAGAAGCTCTAAAGAGAAACCAAACAGAAATTCCAGAAATGAAAGAAGCAATAAATCAAAATAAAAGCTCAATCGAAAGTATCACCAACAGAGTAGATCACTTGGAAGAAAGAACCTCAGACAATGAAGACAAAATATATATCCTAGAGAAAAATCTAGATTACACAGCAAAAAATGGTAAGAAACCAAGAACAGAACATTCAAGAAATATGGGACAACATAAAAAGACCAAACATAAGAGTGATTGGGGTAGAGGAGGGGGCAGAGTTTCAAGCCAAAGGAATGAGTAATTTATTTAATGAAATAATTACAGAAAATTTTCCAAACTTGAGGAATGAAGGGGAAAACCAAGTTCAAGAGGCCTACCGAACACCAAACATACAAAATCACAACAGATCCACACCAAGACACATTATAATGAAAATGCCTAATATACTGAGCAAGGAGAGAATATTAAAAGCCACAAGAGAAAGGAAGCGGATTACATATAGGGGGAAACCAACCAGACTTTGTTCAGATTTTTCTACCCAGACCTTAAAAGCAAGAAGATCCTGGAATAGCATATTTCAAGCTCTGAAGGAAAAGGGATGTCAACCAAGAATCTTATATCCAGCAAAATTGAGCTTTAGATTTGAAGATGAAATAAAAACCTTCCACGACAAGCAAAAGTTAAAAGATTTCACATCTCGAAAGCCAGCACTTCTGAACATCCTGGGCAAAATTTTCCATGAAGAAGAAGAGAAAAATAACAATGAAAATCAACAAAGGGAGATATTAAACTAAGGGAAATACCAATCAGAAGAGAAACCTAATCAAGCTAAAGATCATCATACAAATAAAAATGGATGGGAATAAAAATCACATCTCAATAATAACCCTGAATGTTAACGGCCTAAACTCGCCATTCAAAAGACACAGATTATCTGAATGGATTAAAAGAAATGACCCAACAATCTGCTGTCTCCAAGAAACACACCTCATAGAAAAAGACATCAATAGACTGAAGGTAAAAGGCTGGGAAAAGTCTTATCACTCACATGGCCTGCGGAAGCAAGCAGGGGTTTCCATTCTCATATCAAATAAGGTAGACTTCAAGCCAAAGTTAATCAAAAGGGACAAAGATGGATATTTCTTACTACTTAAGGGAACCATTCATCAAGAGGATATAACAATCATAAATCTATATGCCCCAAATAATGGAGCACCTACATTCATCAAACAAACGCTTCTCAAGTTCAAGAGTAAAATTGACCACAACACAGTTATTCTAGGGGATTTCAACACACCTCTCTCACCAATGGATAGATCATCCAAACAAAAACTAAACAAAGAAATCTTAGGCCTCCTTAAAACAATTAATAACTTAGATCTAACGGACATATATAGAATATTTCATCCCTCAGTAAATGAATACACTTTTTTTCTCAGCAGCACATGGCTCCTTCTCCAATATAGATCATATATTATGTCACAAGGCAAATCTCAGCAAATATAAAAAAATAGAAATACTACCCTGCATGCTATCAGACCATAAAGGGATGAAATTGGAAATCAATGACAAAACAAGGAATAAGAAAAACTACTCCAACAACTGGAAGCTAAGCAACATGCTACTGAATGAACAAGGGGTTGAAGAAGACATCAAAGAGGAGATTAAAAAATTCCTAGAGGTAAATGAGAACACAGATACATCATATAGAAATCTCTGGGACATTATGAAGGCAGTAGTAAGAGGAAAATTCATTGCACTGAGTTCATTCCTTAAAAAGAAAAAAAAAAAAAAAAATAAATGACTTAACAACACACCTCAAAGCACTAGAAAAAGAACAGATCAACACCAAGAGCAGCAGAAGACAGGAAATAATTAAAATCAGAGCAGAAATTAATGAAATTGAGACTAAGGAAACAATTCAAAGAATTGACAAAACTAAAAGTTGGTTCTTTGAAAAAATAAACAAAATTGACAGACCCTTAGCAATGCTAACGAAAAGAAGAAGAGAAAAAACTCAAATCACTAACATTTGTGATGAAAAAGGGAATATCACAACAAACACCTCAGATATACAGAAAATAATTAGAAATTACTTTGAAAACTTGTACTCTAATAAAACAGAAAATGCTGAATGCATTGACAGATTTCTAGAGTCATATGATTTGCCTAAACTGGATCTGGAGGCTATACACAATTTAAACAGATCGATTACAAGCAAAGAAATAGAAGATGTCATCAAAAAGCTACCAACAAGGAAAAGTCCAGGACCTGATGGGTTTACAGCAGAGTTCTACAAGACTTTCAAAGAAGAACTAATACCAATGCTCTTCAAACTATTTCAAGAAGTAGAAAAAGAGGGAGCTCTTCCAGACTCTTTCTATGAGGCCAATATTACATTAATTCCAAAGCCAGGCAAAGACACATCCAAAAAAGAAAACTTCAGGCCCATATCTTTAATGAACATAGATGCAAAAATCCTCAACAAAATCTTGGCAAATCGGATACAAAAACATATCAAAAAGATAGTGCACCACGATCAAGTGGGGTTTATCCCAGGGATGCAAGGCTGGTTCAACATTCGGAAATCAATAAACATAATACATCACATCAATAGACTTAAAGATAAAAATCATATGATTATCTCAATAGATGCAGAAAAAGCATTTGACAAAATACAGCACCCCTTTATGTTCAAAACACTGGAAAAACTAGGAATATCAGGGACATATCTCAACATTATAAAAGCTATTTATGCAAGGCCCAGAGCTAACATTATCTTAAATGGAGAAAAATTGAAAGCATTTCCTCTAAAAACTGGAACAAGACAGGGATGCCCCCTCTCACCACTGCTATTTAACATAGTACTGGAAACTCTGGCAAGAGCAATTAGACAGACGAAAGAAATTAAAGGGATCCAGATAGGAAAAGAAGAGCTCAAATTAGCACTATTTGCTGATGACATGATAATCTACCTAGAAGACCCAAAAAACTCTACCAGAAAACTTTTACAACTAGTAAATGAATTTGGCAAAGTAGCAGGATACAAAATCAATACCCATAAGTCAAAGGCATTTTTGTACATCAGTGACAAAGCCTCTGAAAGGGAAATGATGAAAACTACGCCATTTACAATAGCATCAAAAAAAATAAAATACCTGGGAATCAACTTAACGAAAGAGGTGAAAGAGCTCTATAAGGAAAATTATAGAACACTAAAGAAAGAAATCATAGAAGAACTCAGAAGATGGAAAGACCTACCTTGCTCTTGGATAGGTAGAATCAATATTGTCAAAATGTCCATACTACCAAAAACATTATACAGATTTAATGCAATTCCAATCAAAATCCCAATGTCATTCTTCAAAGAAATAGAAAAAGCAGTCATGAAATTCATCTGGAGAAATAAGAGACCCAGAATAGCCAAAGCAATCCTGAGCAAGAAAAGTGAAGCAGGGGGCATCACCATACCGGACTTTAAATTATACTATAGAGCAATAGTAACAAAAACAGCATGGTATTGGCACCAAAACAGACTGGTGGACCAATGGTCCAGAATTGAGGACACAGAGACTAATACATATAATTTCAGCTATCTTATATTAGACAAAGGTGCCAAAAATGTACAGTGGAGAAAGGATAGCCTCTTCAACAAATGGTGCTGGGAAAACTGGAAATCCACATGCAACAAAATGAAATTAAACCCTTGTCTCTCACCATGCACAAAATTCAATTCAAAGTGGATCAAGGACCTAGGAATTAGACCAGAGACAATACGCCTAATAGAAGAAAAAGTAAGCTCCAATTTCCAACATGTCGGATTAGGCCCCAAGTTCCTTAATAAGAATCCTGTAGCACAAGAACTATTACCAAGAATTAATGAATGGGATAGATTTAAACTGAAAAGCTTCTTCTCAGCAAAAGAAACAATCAGTGAGGTGAATAGAGAGCCAACTAATTGGGAACAAATATTTAATACATGCACATCAGATAGAGCACTAATTTCTAGAATGTATATAGAACTAAAAAAACTTAACACCAAAAAAGCAAATAACCCAATCAATAAATGGGCTAAGGAATTGAAAAGACACTTCTCAGAAGAAGATACACGATTAATCAACAAATACATGAAAAAATGCTCAACATCACTGGCAATTAGAGAAATGCAAATCAAAACTACTCTAAGATTTCATTTCACTCCAGTCAGAATGGCAGCTATCAAGAACACAAACAACAAAAATGTTGGAGAGGATGTGGGGAAAAAGGCACACTCATACATTGCTGGTGGGACTGCAAAATGGTGCAACCGCTATGGAAAGCAGTATGGAGATTTCTTGGGAAAATGGGAATGGAACCACCCTATGACCCAGCCATCCCACTCCTGGGTCTATTCCCAAAAGACTTAAAAACAGCATATTACAGTGACACAGCCACTTCAATGTTTATAGCAGCACAATTCAGAATAGCTAGGTTATGGAACCAACCTAGATGCCCCTCAGTAGATGAGTGGATAAAGAAAATATGGTATATATACAAAATGGAATTTTACTCAGCAATAAGAGAGAATAAAATAATGGCATTTGCAGGTAAATGGATGAAGTTGGAGAATATAATGCTAAGTGAAATTAGTCAATCTCAAAAATCCAAGTACCGAATGTTTTCTCTGATATAAGGAGGCTGGTTCACAGAGTTGTTGGAAGGGGGTACATAGGATCAGAGGAACACTAGAATGGTCAATGGAAAGGGAGGGGAGGGAGGGAGTAAGGGGGGGTTGGAAAAAAATTGGTGGTTGAATGAGATGGATATCATTATCCTAAATGCATGTTTGAAGATCTGAATGGTACTTATATACTTTGTATACAAGCAGTTGTATGTAAAAAGATACTATACTTGTGCATGATGAATAAGTAAATAAATAATTAAAAAATTAAAAAAAATAATAATTTTAGTAATGTGGTGCAGAATTTAACAAAGAGGCATAGACTTGTGTTATTCTGAAGCATAGCTAGAATAATTTTAGTTACACCTAAGTATAAACAACCACATTATTTTTTTATCTCTAAAAAAATACATAAGTTACCTAATGCAGGCATTTATAATCAACATAACATTTTCCTGAAATATGTAAAAATAAGCATATTGGGGGATGAAAAATCTTATTTTCTATTTAAATCACAGATGTACGTAACATGTAAAACAGGTAGAAGGAGTGTCTGTGATACTAAAATTCCAGAAGCAGGGTGATTAAGGGAACAAAAAATTTTAAAAATTCTTCAGAAGGGTCATAATATAAATATAATGTTGAATATCCCTGATCCAATCCATGTCTAAATGGTTAGGTAAGACATGGAGTAAATTTAGAGTGTTAGTAAGGGAATCCAAATGCAGAGTTTAGCCCATCAGATCTGAGGATCATCTTTACTAAAATAGAATCACTTTTTTCTCAGAAGACTCCCCAGGGTTTATAGACAAATATGTTAAAGAACTATTTTGTGAAATATGTTGTGAATGTAGTATATTAATATTTTTTACTATTAAAAAAATCATGTTGTAAGTCCAAATATTTATTCATCAAAAATGTATCATCTGAGATGCTTTTCTGGGTAAGAATATTTTCTGGCTGAGGTACTTTAAAAAAATTTAATAATTGCAGTTATCCTACAGATAGATGTGACCCATTTTCAATAATAGACTGAAAAGATGGAGTAGCAGACTTAGTGATAGAAAAAGTTAATTCTGGTACTTGCTAGGTAGCCAAAAGATTATTATTATTTTTTAAAATTATATTATGAGCCAGGCATGGTGATATATGCCTATTATTTCAGTGGCTCTGGAGGCTGAGGCATGAGTATCAAAATTCAAAGCCAGCCTCAGTAACTTAGACAGTCCCTAAGCAATTTAGTGAGACTCTGTCTCAAAATTAAAAGTTAAGAAAAAGGACTGGGGATGTGGTTTAGTGGTTTAGAGATTAAGTACCCTTGGGTTCAATCCTTGCTTTAAACAAAAACAAAAACAAAAAAAAATTATGAACAGATGGTTGCAGTGTGGCCATTCTGTATTGAAAAGAATTTAATTGTGGAGCAAATTAACTGAATGTTTAATACTATGATCTGTTTTATTGCATATGCATAATCAGGCTGGCGTGGCTCTAGTGAGGTTCTGACTCTTGGGAAAGAACAATCACTGCAAGGATGGATGGGAATTGCTGGTGCAGTGATTAGCTCTTACTCAGAGGAAAGACAGCCACAAAAGATACAATTGGAATGATGCAAATATGCACATTTTGGAATTCTATGCCACTTGAAACTGGCACTCAGTACTCCTTTACCCCATGTCTATTTCCCAAAGATAACATTTTATTGATGGTATTTATTCTAAAATGTGGGTTGGAAATTATTTATAAATTAAGCTCAAAATACTGCAAAGGTAGGTACCAGGCCACCAATCATTTTGGAAGCAGCTTTGGTTGACTGCCAGTATTTTTTTTTTTTTTTTTTTGGCAACTTGTCCTCTTTATAGGAAATGTAATTATACAATTTTCTGCTAACTACAGTGGTTGTTCTTATTTAAGTGCAAGGATACTTAAAACACCTTTTTATAATCTTTCTTTAAAATCACTAGAAAATATATTCTTATTGAAATTATGCCCCCCTTGAATGATTGCTTGTTTGTTCTCTGTGTAGGTCCTGCCTTATTTTGGATTTCTAATTTATTATGATTCCTAATTCTGTAGAAGAAAGTTCAGGTGAGTACATCCTCGATGAGCCTACATCTTTTATCTCCCCTATGTGATCCTAGACTTAAATAAATTACACAATTTTACTTACACAATTTTTGCCTTCTACTTACTTGGATCATCAGGTATCAGACTGAACTTGAATGTAGCCTTGAAATTTTACTTGATTATTAGACATATTCCTATTAGACATATTCCTATTAATTTTAGAAACTAGTTTGAAATTGTGGAGATAATTGAAACCTCTTACCATGTGTACAATTTTGTTTTAAATATGTCAGCATTTTATCTGTTTGCTTTATTTTTATGCACAAATTGATCTCAGGATGAAGAGCCTTGAGCTATCAACAATTTTCAGCTTGATTTACTTTAATCTCTTTGGGCAAGTTGCCAAAATTAATATTATAAGGAGGCAGTGATTCAACACTGAATTAAAAGAGTCCAAGGTACGGTGCAGTTGCCAAATGTGGTTAAAACATGTCTAAGAAAGCAACTGCTACAGATGAAAGATGGTAAATAGGATATTTGAGCCGGGATGTCAGAATAATAGCAGCCATGCCTGGAAGATGATGCTGTCATTTCTACAGGCAGAAACCGACAACAGCAGTGTTTAGGCTTCATAGTTCAATGCAGTTTCCCATGCAGGAACTCCATTTTATAGATTTAATTAAATTTCATTAAATGACTAGTGTGTACTAATGTGGCACATTATTAGAGATATTATGAAAAGTTAATAAATTAGCCATTTTTAAGCATATCCATGAGGAGACAAAGCCAACATGCAATTTAAAAAATATATATAAGCCAAGAAGATAACTGAATTGTTGGTAATATGAACTATATAGGTGCATGCATCAAAGATCAGAATGGCAGCAATGAAACCAGTGGAGGGGAAGAAGTAAGGGATGGAGAAGGAACAGTAGTGGATTTGCTAACGGAGGGCATAGGCAGAAGTAATAGAATACTAGGAGGTTATTGTGATTGGCCAACTCAGGCTGCATAGGGATGGTGTCAGGTTGTAGATCTGGGTTTCTAAAGCAGATAAACAAGCTTAAGTCTTCATTTTCTTTAATAAGTAAATCTGAAAAATGATTGGAATACTTGGAAACTTAGTTAATGGTTATAACTCCCAAGTTTTAGAATTAGAATAGATAGGTAATAGATATACAGATATCAAGCACTTAAAATTATTACAAGACAAAACAATATGGATTGTTATTAGCATTAATTTTGGAAATTGGAAAATATGGATTGAAATTCAGCCTCAGTATTTACTAGTTGTAGGAACATAGTGTCGTTATTTTTTACCTCTTAAATCTCATTATCTAATCTCTAAAAGGAAGAAAATATTTCATGGGATATTAAGACATAGTAGGGACTAGTTGAATAGCAATACTATGCAATAATAATAGTGATAATATTAGTTATTCAAGTTTAGAAGGTAGGTATGTAAATGGAAAGAGTATAATACATAATACACAGAGAGTCCTTCAGATAGAATGTGTTTCAGACTTCTTCAACAAGCACATTCTAAGTATTCAATAAATATGTATGGAATAAATCAGGGCTGGGGATATAGCTCAGTTGGTTGAGTGCTTACCAGCACACATAAGGCCCTGGGTTCAATCCCGAGCACCATATACATATTAGAATAAATCAATGGGAATTTATATGTTTTCTAAGTTCTTGGGTGTGAGAAATGAAGGTCTGCAACCTAGCATGATATACAAACAAACAAACAAACAGGGACTCAGAGAACGGTTTGCATGTAGGTGGTTCATTTTGGAAAATAGAATGGAAGCATTGGAGAGAACGAGACGGGGAAATAATAAGATGGTAAGTTGGTAACATTCTTCCAGTGGCTCTTATCTAATGGTCAATGGTTTCTCCCAAGATATTGATTTCTTCATGTTTCTAGGAATAGGAATGTTCTACAAAGATGAAGTAGGGTTTCTTAAGTGTCACAAGCAGCAAGCAGAACAGAGAGCAAGAGTTGTACCAGTGGGAAGAGGAGGTGTTGCAGGGATCAGTAGGAGCAAGCTGCTTTCAGGCTTTTATTGTTAGTTCGTTTCTGTAGCAACAGATTTAGAAAAAGGTAGTTAATCTTCTCTATGGGATCGGGGAAACTGAATAGATTATCTATCTATCTATCTATCTATCTATCTATCTATCTATCTATCTATCGGTTCTTTTAAGTGATGCATACTTAGACCTATTTATTTAACTTTGGGAAAATAATTTTTTTGTTACCTTCAAGATATGTATTTCCAAATCCAAAGGATGATAATTTTCTTCAAGATTCTTCTATGAAGAACAGTAGGAAGACACTTATGGTGTTTCAAGCCACCTCCTTTGATGAGGTACATGGGAAGCCTAAGTTTCTAGTATGATTTTGCAAACTGTTTCTTTATTAAAACAAATATACATGACATATGTGAAGATAATAATTTTAGCATGAGTTATGGTTTCAAATAAAGCAACATTTAAATCAAGTAATTTTATTTTGAAACAAAATATATATGTGCAATAAACATCTAGCTCTAATAACCCCCAACTGTATTTGTAACTTCAAGATTCATTGAAAGATATTTGCTGAGTTTGTATAAAGTTCAGATACTTTGCTAGGAGCTGGGTAACAACAATGAATATGAAAACTCATATTCCTTTGTCTCAGATATTATATGTTAGTGCAGAAAACAGACAACTTATGATAATGAAAATAAAAAATCATAGGAAAAATTTACATGCTCAGAAAATTGTAATGGAGTGATGTAAAGGTGAATGGGGAACTCTACAAAGGTGGGAAAGTAAAATTTCTGAGAGGATTTTCTAAGCTGAAATTTGAATGATGAGAAGAACCATCCTCAAACATATCCATGTGAAGAGAAAATGTTATGCTGAGAGAAGCCTAAAATGAAGAATGTGCTGATGTTCAGAAGTGCAGTGCAGCTGGGGTGGGGCTTGGTGCAGGTGAGATAGGAAAGTCAAGCCCAGGCCTGGTAAGATATGCCATTAGTTTTAAATACTTAATTTAAAATAGAGAAGTGAGATCAAAGGTACACTATTAACCTACAATTAAAAATAAAATCTTACATGGACTTATAGATAAAATCAGAAACAGCATGAAAATCTTTGCACACAGCTTTCATTCACCCTTTACTGTATCATTGGTAGACCATATTTAATGCATGATAGCAATATTTTGGATTTAAATACTTAGATTCATTTCATATTTCTTTTTTACCAGTTTTTAAATAATTTTTGTTATTGTATTTTTATGCCTTTTATTTTATTTTATTTTATTTTTTTTATGTTGTGCTTACAATTGAACTCAGTGCCTCACACATGCTAGGCAAGTGTTCTATGACTGAGCCACAACCCCAGCCCTCTTTTTATATTTCTTTACATTGTCACAGAAGAAGAAAATAATTTTTATATTATGATAAATGACTCATGTAATAAATTTATGTAGAGCATTTTCTTAGTTTGGTTACAAAATTTAAGTGGAAGAATCAAAATTAGATCCCTAATCTTAAATATTTATAATCAACTTGATAATTTTTAAGTGTCAAAAGTAGGACAGGTCGCCATACCCACTGCCACTGGTTGGGGAACAAGCCCTTGGCCCACCTGCATGTGTTTCCAGGTTGGCCCACCAACCTTGGAGCTGCCATAGCTGCTGCCTTTAGGGGAACAAGCCCTGGCCCACCTGAATGTGTTCTCACCTCTGCCCGCCCACTCCAGAGACACTGGTAGTCACCGCCTCTGCCTGCAGGTCAGGGAACTGACCCCAGGCCCAGGAACAAGGAGTATTACATGGGGATGCCTATCTCTTGTTCTTCCTACTAACACCCGAGTTCTTATGATTACCCTCTCACTAGTCAAATAAGCTAATACCTCTATTTTCTCACATCCTACCTCACAAACATCTTAGGCAACCCCTAAGTCCCCCCTTCTACCATTAGATACTGTAAACCACCAGAGAAAAATACTGACTATATGGTAGAAGATAATTGATCTCATCATTTATGCTTAAAATGTCAAAATTGTAAATATAAAAGTAGAAACTAACTGATATATGACAACACGTTGGGTATATTGAAGGCTGTGATATTGATCTTTCCCTTAAAAGTGAGGCATCAGGTAACCTGTAGGGATGCTATAAGACAATAGGACAGAAGCAGTAACACCTCAGACTTACACTGCAAGACAGGAAAGTGCATGGATATCATGAAAAAACAAGGGAGGAAAATGCCCCAAACAATCCAAGATACTACTGCAATAGAATCCATAGAAAGCACAGGAGGTGAAATGTTGGAGAAGGAGTTCTGGATATACATTGATAAAATGATTTGGGATTTAAAACCATGACCTAACTGAGCAGATACAGGCAAAAATTGATCTCTCCAACAAAGAGATAAGAGATCAAATACAGGCAACCATCGATCACACCAACAAAGAGATAAGAAAACAAACACAGGTAGCAAAAGATTACTTCAAGAAAGAGATAGAGCCGGGTGTGGTGGTACACGCCTGTAATCCCAGCACTTGGAAGGCTGAGGCAGGAGGATCGCGAGTTCAAAGCCAGCCTCAGCAATAGCGAGGCACTTAGCAACTCAGTGAGACCCTGTCTCTAATAAAATACAAAAAAGGGCTGGGGATGTGGCCCGGTGTTCAAGTGCCCCTGAGTTCAATTCCCAGTACCAAAAAAAAAAAAAAAAAAAAAAAAAAAAAAAAAAAAGAAAAAAAGAAAAAAAAAAAAAAGAGAGATAGAGAGTCTGAGAAAAAACCGAACAGAAATACTTGAAATGAAAGAAACAATAGGCCACTTAAAGAACTCAATAGATAGTATTCCAAAAGATTGGATCACTTGGAAGATAGGACCTCAGACAATGAGGACAAAATATATAATATTGAAAATAAATTTGACCACACAGTGAAGATGGTAAGAAACCATGAACAGAATATCCAAGAATTATGGGATACCATCAAAAAAACCAAATATAAGATTTATTGGAATAGAGGAAGGTGCAGAGAATCAATCCAAAGGAATGCAAAATCTCTTCAATGAAATAATATTACAAAATTTCCCAAAAAAGAAGAACAAATTTGAAAACCAAATACAAGAAGCATATAGGATGCCAAATGTACAAAATTACAACAGATCTACACCAAGGCACATTATAATGAAAATGCCTAGCATACAAAATAAGGATAGAATTTTAAAGGGTGTAAGAGAGAAAAATCAGATAACCTATAAAGGAAAATCAATTCACATCTCAGCAGATTTTTCAACCCAGACCCTCAAAGCAAGGAGATCCTGGAACAACATATACCAGGCTCTAAAAGAAAAGGGATGCCAACCAAGAATCTTATATCCAGGGAAATTAGCTTTAGATTTGATGATGAAATAAAAAACATCCATGATAAATAAAAGCTAAAAGAATTTGCCACAAGGAAGCCAGCACTACAGAACATTCTGAGCAAAATATTTCAAATGAAAAACAACAATGAAAACCTGAAAAGGGAAGAACTACAATAGGAAAACTAACCATAGGAGAAATCAAGTCAAGCTGAAAATGCCAAAAATTAAATTATATTAAATTAAATTAAATTAAAAAATGACTGGTAATACAAATCATATCTCAATAATAACCCTGAATATTAATGGCCTAAACTCACCAATTAAAAGACATAGGCTGATGGATTGGATTTTAAAAAAAGACCCAACAATATTCTGCCTTCAAGAGACACATCTCATAGGAAAAGACGCCCATAGACTGAAGGTGAAAGGATGGCATAAAATATACCACTCACATGGTCTATGTAAGCAAGCAGGGATTTCCATCCTCATATCAAACAAAGTAGACTTCAAGCCAAAGTTAATCAAAAGAGATAAAGATGGACATTTCGTAATGCTTAAGGGAATTATACATCAACAAGAAATAACTGTCATAAATATATATATGCCCTAAATAATGGAGCATCCATGTTCATCAAACAAACTCTTCTCAAGTTCAAGAGCCAAATAGACCACAACACAATAATTCTAGGTGACCTTAACACACATCTTTCACCACTGGATAGCTCTTCCAAAAAAAAAAGCTAAACAAAGAAACTGTAGAACTCAATAATATAATCAATAACTTAAATTTAAGTGACATATATAGAGTATATTATCCATCAATGAGTCAATACACTTTATTCTCAGCAGCACATGGATCATTCTCTAAAATAGACCATATAGTATGCCATAAAGCTACTCTAAGCAAATATAAAATAGTAGAGATACTACTCTCGATCCTATCAGATCATAATGGAATGAAATTATAAATCAATGATAAAATAAGAAACAAAACCTACTCGAACACCTGGAGACTAAATAATATGCTACTGAATGAAAAATGAGTTGCAGAAGACACCAAGAAAGAGATTAAAAAATTCTTATAGATAAATGAGAACACCAATACAACATATTGAAATCTCTGGGACACTATTAAGGCAGTACTAAGAGGAAAATTCATTGCATGGAGTTCATTCCTTCAAAGAAGAAAAGGTCAACAAATAAATGAACTAACATTACACCTCAAAGTCCTAAGAAAAAGAAGAACAAATCAACCCCAAAAGCAGTAGAAGACAGGAAACAATTAAAATCAGAGCCAAAATCAATAAAATTGAAACAAGAAACACAATTGAAAAAATTGACAGAACCAAAAGTTAGTTCTTTGAAAAAATTAATAAAATTGATCAACCATTAGCTATGCTAACTAAGGAGAGAAAAACTCAAATTACCAATATCTGTGATAAAAAAGGAAACATCATGACAGACACTACAGAAACACAGATGATAATTAGAAACTATTTTGAAAATCTATACTCCAATAAAGTGGAAAATAATGAAGGTATTGACAAATTTCTAGAAACATAAAATATGCCCAAGCTAAATCAGGAAGATATACACAATTTAAATAGATCAATTTCAAGCAAAGAAATAGATGACACCATCAAAAACCTACCAACCAAGAAAAGCTCAGGTCTGGATGGATACATAACCGAGATCTAAAAGACCTGTAAAGAAGAACTAACACCAATACTTCTCAAACTATTTCATGAAATAGAAAAAGAGGAAACTCTTAAAGACTTATTCTATAAGGCCAATATCACCCTGATTCCAAAACCAGGCAGAGACAAATCAAAGAAGAAGAAGCTTCAGACCAATATCTCTAATGAATATAGATGCAAAAAATTCTCAATAAAATTCTGGCAAATCAAATACAAAACATATAAAAAAATAGTGCATCATAATAAAGTGGGGTTCATTCCAGGGATGCAAGTTTGGTTCAATATAAGGAAATCAATAAATGCAATTCATCACATCAATAGACCCAAAGATAAAAATCACATGATCATCTCAATTGACACAGAGAAAGCATTTGACAGATACAGCACCCCTTCATGTTAAAAATGCTAGAAAAAAATAGGAATAACAGGAACATACCTCAACATTGTAAAGGCCATCTATGCTAAGCCCCAGGCCAACATCATCCTAAATGGAGAAAAATTGAAAGCATTCCCTTTAAAAACTGTAACAAGACAGGGATACCCTCTTTCACACTACTATTTAACATAGTTCTTGAAACCCTAGCCAGTGCAATCAGACAAAAGTAATAAAAGAGATATGGATAGGAAAAGAACTCAAATTATCACTATTTGCAGAAGATATGATTCTATACATAGAAGATCCAAAAAATTCCAACAGAAAGCTTTTAGAACTAATAAACAAATTCAGCAAATTGGCTGGATATAAAATCAATACCCATACATCTAAGGTATTTCTGTATATCAGTGACAAATCATCAGAAAGAGAAACTAGGAAATCCACCCCATTTACTATAGCCTCAAAAAAAAAAAAAAAAAAAAAAAAAAAAAAAAAAATACTTGGGAATCAACTTAACAAAAAAGTGAAAGACCTGTACAATGAAAACTACAGCACACTAAAGAAAGAAATTAAAGAAGATCTTAGAAGATAGAAAGATCTAACTTGTTCATGGTTAGGTAGAATTAATATTGTCAAAATGACTATTCTACCAAAAGCACTATACAATTTCAATGCAATCCCAATCAAAATCCCAATATCATTTCTCATAGAAATAGAAAAAGCAATCATGAAATTCATCTGGAAAAATAAGAGACCCAGAATAGTCAAAGGAATTCTTTCTTATTATTTTTTTTTTTTTTTTTCCGGTACTGGGGATTGAACTCAGGGGCACTTGACCACTGGGCCACATCCCCAGCCCTTTTTATTGAATTTTATTAGAGACAAGGTCTCACTGAGTTGCTAAGTACCTCGCCACTGCTGAGGCTGGCTTTGAACTCGCGATCCTCCTGCCTCAGCCTCCCAAAGTGCTGGGATTACAGGCGTGCGCCACCGCACCTTGCTCCAAAGGAATTCTTAACAAAAGAGTGAAACTGGTGGCATTACTATTCCAGACCTTACATTGTACTACAAAGCAAAAGTAACTAAAACAGCATGGTATTGGCACCAAAATAGACCAGTAGACCAATGGTACAGAATAGAAGACACAGAGACTAACCCAACACATCTACAGTTATCTTATATTAGACAAAGGTGCCAAAAACATACATTGGAGAAAAGACATCCTCTTCAACAAATGGTGTTGGGAAAACTGGAAATCCTCATGTAATAAAATGAAATTAAACCTTTATCTCTCTCCATGCACTCAAAGTGGATCAAGAACCTAAGAATTAAACCAGAGACCTTGCACCTAATAGAAGTAAAAGTAGGCCCAAATCTCCATCATGTTGGATTAGGCCCCAACTTCCTAATAAGACCCCTATATGCAAGAATTAAAATTAAGAATTAAAAAATGGAATGCATTCAAACTGAAAAGCTTCTTCTCAGCAAAAGAAACAATCAGTGAGGTGAACCTACAGAATGGAAGAAAATCTTTACCACAAGCACATCAGACAGAACATTAACTTCAAGGATGTATAAAGCTCTCATAAACCTTTACACCAAAAAAAAAACAAACAAACAAACAAACAAAAAAAAAAAACAAAAAACAAAAAACAGCCCAATCAATAAATGGGCTAAGGAACTGAAAAGACACTTCTCAGAAGGTGCTATACAATCAACATATATCTAAAAAAATTGTTCAATATCTCTAGAAATTAGAGAAATGCAAATCAAAACTACTCTAAGATTTTATCTCACTCCAGTCAGAATGGCAGCTATCAAAAACACAAACAATAAATGCTGATGAGGATGTGGAGAAAAGGGAACACTCATACATTGCTGGTGGGGCTGTAAATTGGTGCAGCCAATCTGGAAAGCAGTATGGAGATTTCTAGGAAAACCTGGAATGGAACCACCATTTGACCCAGCTATCCCACTCCTCTGTCTACACCCAAAGGACTTAAAAAAAAAAAAAAAAAAGAGCTTACTACAGGGACACAGCCACATCAATGTTTATAGCAGCACAATTCACAATAGCTAGATTGTGGAAACAACCTCGATGCCCATCAATAGGTGAATGGATAGGGAAACTTTGGTATATATACACAATGGAACACTACTCAGCACTAAAAAGAGAATAAAATAATGGCATTCTCAGGTAAATGGATGGAGTTGGAGAAAATAATGTTAAGTGAAGTTCGCCAATCCCAAACAACCAAAGATCAAATGACTCCTTTCCTATGATGATACTGAATTATAATGGCAAGGGAGGGGGGATGAGAGGAATGAAGGAATGTTACATAGAACAAAGAGGAGGGAGGGGATGGGAGGGGGCAAGGGGATAGGAAAAATTGCAGAATGAGTTAGACATCAATACACAAAGTACATATATAAAAACACAAATGGTTTGAAAATACTTAATTTAAAACCAGTGACTTGAAACACTGTGTTCTTTATATGTAATATGAAAGAAATTGCACTCTGCAAGCATGTATAACAAATTAAAATAAGTAAATAATTTAAAAAATGTAGGACCAGAAACTATGTTTTTATATTATCATGACAAGAGCTGTTCTGGTAATTCATGCTGAAAATATTGCTGGCCTTTTAGATTCCAAAAGTTTCTTGTCATCCATGTTCTATAGAATCCCCATATTAATTCACATTAATTAGTTTTACTCAGTACATACATTACTTAGTAGCTCAACAGTATGCTTTTTCTAGCACATTCACTTCTGAAACAAATCTTATTTTTTTGTAGTAACTGGTTCTTACCAAAAATAGTTATTAAACCACATGATTATCTGTAGACTAGAATTTGAAAAAATTCAGCACTATTTATAATTCAAAGGCACAGAAAAGTAGGAATAGAGGGGCACTTTAAATGGAACAATAATATCTATCTTTAAAACAGGGCCCACATCAAACATAATGGTAACTATTCTGTTTTGGATATGAGGCATACCCCAAAGCTCATATGTGTGACAATGCAGGACTGTTCAGAAGTGGTCAGATTATGAGAATTGTAAGGTTGGATTAATCAGTGGATTAGTCCATTGACATGGATTAACTTCGTGGCAACTGTAGGCAGGTAGGGTGTAGCTGCAGTAAGTAGGTCCCTGGGAGCATGACTTTGGGGTATATATTTTATCCCTGATGTGAGCAATGGTCTGCTTCCTGATTGCCATGTCCTGAACTGCGTTCCTCCACCATGCACATTTGTCAGCCCAGAGGTATGGAGTCAACCGTCTATGGACTGAGACCTCTGAAACCATGAGCCCTAAATAAACTTTTTATCCTATTTGTTGTTTTTATTCACAGTGACCCCCCAAAAAATAAATAACTGACTAAAACATTAACTCTCAGGTGGACTTGCTTCCTATTTCACTGAGAAACTTAAGCCATCAGAAAAGAACTTCTCCACACCCCAACAACTGTGTCTACTGATCTGCCAGAATCTGTCCACTTAGGTCCTACCTGCTACTGTACAGAAATCATCTGTGTCCCACTTCAAAGCCAGTGAAACCACTTGACCTCTGCACTGGACTTAGGTTTATCCTTGTTGCTTACACAAGGGCATTGATATAACTTGCTTTGATGCTGTTCTTTCATCTCCATTTCCCTCTTTTCACTGGCTAATTTACAGTAGCAAAGAATCAATCTCTTATCTTAAAAAAAAAATCTTCTTGTGACTCCCACTTCCTTCATCAGTTACTACCCCACGTCTTCTTCTTTGCAGCAAAACTGAAGAGATCTCTATAATGCTTGTCTCTCATCTCTCTGCTGTCATGCTTCATTATTTAAGGCTTTCTGAAAGTCTCTTCTAAAGAATATCAGGTGACCCTTATGTCATTAAATTTAATAGTCATTGCTCACTTCTCACCTTAAAGAATAAAATCCACTAACAAATTTTAACCCCATTTTTGTTGAAATACTGTTGTAACAAGACTAAGATTCTCAAATTAGTATCTCCAGCCTCGACTTATTTCTTGATGCTATGATGGGCAAATCCAATTTTCTCCATGGCATTCTCACTGGAAGAGATAATTTCCCAAACTAAACAAGTCCAAGGCTGTCCTGGTTCTACCTTTATCCCTCCGCCTATTCTATTTATGACATTTTCTGTCAGTAGGTGGCACATGTGTTCTATGTCACATGTAATATCCTCTCTATCAGGAAATCCTGTGGACTCAACTTGCAACATACATCCCCAAATCAATCACTACTAATCACTTTTAGAGCTATCACCTAGTTCCAAGCTACCAGCAACTTTCACCTGAATTGTCTACTCTCCCTGCTTTTATGTCAGCATCCTCTGCTCTTATATTTGACCTCAGCACGGTACTCAGAGTTGTCTTTCAAACTCATAGGTCAAGTTACATCACACTTCATGCTACTCAGGGTAAAAGCCCTTATAAGCACTCAAGTTCTGACAACCAAAATATGGCTAAATCTTTCTTTCTTGGAACTCCTCTCTTACACAGTGTGTACCACTGTGATTTCGTGCTCTTGAGGTAGGGCTTTTACATAGACCATTCTGTTGTCTGCCTACAATACTCTCCACTGCCAACCCTCTGCATTGCTAACTTACTAAATTTTAATTGATTGGAAGAGAATTCCTTAGACAGTTCTTCCCTTAGACTTAGGACAGTGGGTCTTCTTGGAGTAACTTTGTTGAACTTTTCAAAGATCTTGTTAAGCAGGTGGAATTGGGCAGTGGTTTCTTAGGAGGTATCTCAGCCAAGACTCAAGTGTCTGGACTGCATTCTGGTATTTCCCTTTTGGGATGTGTTTTAGATTTTAATCACTGTGACTAAAATACCTGACAGTAACAAAGAAGGGAAAGTTCACTTTGGCTCATGGTTTCAGAGGTTTTGGTCCATGGTCAACCAGCTCCATTGTTTGGGGACTGAGGCAATGCAGAACCTCATTGTGGAAGGGCATGGTGGAGGAACACTGCTCAACTCATGGTAGCAGGGAAGCACAGAGAGAGAGAAAGCAAAGAAGAGGCTAAGGACAAGATATATTTATCAAGGTCATGTCCCTACTGACCTACTTCCTCCAACCATGCCCTACTTCTCTACAGTTTCCACTTTCTCCCAGTAGCCCATTCAGATTATTAATCCATCAAAGAATTAATCCCCTAATGAGGCTGGAGCCTCCATAATCCAATCACTTCCCTCAAGCCCCACCCATCTGTGGACATTGCTGTCTTAGGGACAAAGTGTTCAATATGTGAGCTTTTGGGGACATTTTAGAACCAAACCATACAGGTTGTTCTCCAACATTATATCCTACCCATGTGGTTTACCAGATATCTTCAGAAGCCCTTGCTACTGTACCTATGAAGTTATCCCAGGTCATATGGCCAGAACAATTGTTCAAGGATTGTTCATTATTTCTTGTTAGGAGTGCACTACATTGATTGCTAGAGTGGTATTGATATACAGATTGGCTTTACATAGGAGAAGTGCAAGGTTCTGGGCTACAAATTGTCCCTTATTCTTTTAGCATTGTTCATGTGTGTGTGTGGGGGAGGAGGGGTTTCTCACAAGCTTTGCATGCTTCTACTCAGGCTAAAGTGCCAACTCCTATACCATGGAAGGTGGTAGGATTGTGGCAGGCATTATTTATCCTGTTTGTCCTTACTACAGGCACTGAGGAAAGTCACCCCAGCTCTTCTACACTCCCTATGGCAACTTCTCTAGAGATGGCTGTGCTTATCACCTTCAAGGTCTTTCAGGATAGTGTTTCTGCCATGCTGACTCGCACCTCTCTCCTCAGCCTAAATTGAAGTGCTCTTTGATTCCCATTGGATGTGATGGCATTATGTGTTCCTGTGTCCTTCATTCATGGGAATAAGGGATATGACTTACATGAATTTGACCACTTTTCTTGTTCAGCAGTCTGGTCTTCCTTTATTCTATATGATGGTTGTAGTGACAGGAAGGAAGGCATGTGGACAAAGTGAAAAGGAAAAGAAGAAGAAGAAGAAGAAGAAGAAGAAAGAAGAAGAAGAAGAAGAAGAAGGAGGAGGAGGAGGAGGGGGGAAGAAGAAGAAGGAGGAGGCATTCTAGGAATCTGATTATGACCTAACAAGTTCATGGGAAGACAAGGACTGGTTCTGCACATCCTTGGGTTAATCCTGATTTTACAGACAATAATTTTTATGATAAACTAATGACTCCCTCCCATTCCTTTTGTAATAACTAAACATTTTTTTTCAGAGAAATTGATAAGATAGTGCTAAAACTTATATGGGTATGTGCTGGGTTTGAATTACAGGCTTGTTAGTAAAACAATATGAGAACAACAATGAGTACTAGAGTACCGAGTGCTGGATACTGAACGTATAATAAACCTATGATTGTAAAATGTTTTCTATAGACTGAGTAATAAAGAATTCCAAAGAACAGACAAATGGTTCAGATGTTGAGTCATCTCTCTCTGGAAACTTATTTACCAGAAATGTTGTGATTTACTAAGTGATGATAATATACTATGTAATCACCAGAAGTGTGGATACTTGGGTAAATTCTGGAAGAGCAATGGTTAATCTCTCATCCTGAGTTTATTATATCTCCTTTACTGTGCCTCCCTTGGTCTATGAATTTGTCTTTTTCTGAAATAAACTATTTTTAATTAATTTTTAAATTTTAATTAGTTATACATGACAGTAGAATGTATTTATGCACTATGATATATCATATATAGATGGGATATAATTTCTCATTTTTCGAAGTGTACATATTGCAGAATCATATTGGTCATGTAATCACATATATACATAAAGTAATAATGTCTGTTTCATTTCACTATCTTTCCCATCCCCACATCCCCTCCCTCCCCTCCCTTCACTTCCCTCTACCTAATCTAATGCTATGTTTCCCTAGTGCGCCCCCCCTTGCCGCTTTATTGTGAATTAGCATCCACATATTAGAGAAAACTTTTGGCCTTTGATTTTGTGGGATTGGCTTATTTCGCTTACCAGATATTCTCCAGCTCTAACCATTTACTGGAAAATGCCCTAATTTCACCCTTCTTTAAAGCTGAGTAATATTCCATTGAGTATATATGCCATAGTTTCTTTATCCATTCATCTATTGAGGGACACCTAGGTTGAAATGAACTATTTTTAAAAACTAACTTATTTTTTTCATATCTAAGCAGATATGTTTTTCACATTACCTTCCCTACTCCATTTCCAAATTTATTTTACTATTTTCCAGCTCTGTTCCACCCACAGAAACAGGAAAGAAAGCATTAAGCAAGCAGGGCATAGAACAGAGTAGAGTATGCTGTGCAGTTTTGCGGGTAGAACCAGGGTTCCATAATGTGTTGCTGAAGCCCTGTTGCTGAGTGATATTTTTAAAATATCATCCTGACTAGGCATGAGATCCATGTTAGGGAACTATTCTGTATCTGTAAAATATCAACTAAAAGAAAATAATACTTTTAATTCTATGTAAATGGGAAGTGTTGTGCTTTGGGGCTTTAGCTTTTCTTATGACTCACTTTAATTCTGAGTTTTTGTTTGGGGTGTGAATAGACATAAACCACGTACAATACAATGTTTGCAGACTGTGTAAATCACTAAATTGTTTCTTATGGACCCTCCTGAAGGGGCTCTAGGACCTAAATCCTCTTTTTCCCTCAAGCTTTATTCTCCATGATGTGTTCTTCAACACATTAAACAGACCTGCAACATCTTCTTTTCAAATAATTTCTTCTTCCAAAAAAAATTCTAAAAAATACTAGGAAAAAAGTACTAAAATTCATTTGGAAAAACAAAATACCCCGAATATCCAAAGCAATCTTGAGCAAAAACAAGCAGTGCTGGAGCTGGGCACAGTAGCTCATGCTTCGAATCCCAGCAGCTTGGGAGGCTGAGAAAGGAGGATCACAAATTCAAAGCCAGCCTCAGTAATTTGACAAGGCTCTAAGCAACTTAATGAGAAATAAAGAATAAAAAATGCCTGAGGATGCTGTTCAGTGGTTAAGTGCCCCTGGGTTCAGTTCCCAGTAACAAAAGCAAACAAACAAACAATACAAAACAAAACAAAACAAAGCAAGCAATGCTGGAGGCATCACAATACCTAATCTCAAATTATAATATAGAGTTTTAATAACAAAAATAGCATGGTATTCCATCAAAACAAACATGGTGAAGACCATGGAATAAAATAGAAGACACAGAGACAAACCCATACAGACACAGTAATCTCATACTTGAAATAGGTGCTAAAAATCTATGTTGGAGAAAACATATCTTTTTTAACCAATAGACATTAGAAAAGTGGATATTCATGGGTAGAAGAATGAAACTAGGTCCCTATCTCTCACCCTGTACAAAAGTCAAATCTAAGTGAACAAAAGACCTAAGAGCTAGACCAGAAACTTTGCTTCTGCTAGAACAAAACATAGGCTCTATAGTCCAACATATTGGCTCAGGAATCAACTTCCTTAACAAGACCCCCAAAATGAAGAAATAAAACCAAGAATCAGTATGTGGGATAACATCAAATTAGAAAGCTTCTGCACAATAAACAAAATGATAAACCTCATGAAGAGAGAGCCTAGGCAATGGGAGAATATCTTTGCTATCTGTTCCTGTGACAGGAGATTAATATTGAGACTATATAAAGAATTTCAAAAATTGCTTAACACACAACACACACACACATGCACACACACACACAACACAATCAATAAATGGGCAGAAGACTTAAACAGACATTTCTCAAAAGAAGAAACACAAATGGCCAAATAATATATGAAAAAACTGTTCAGTATCTCCAGCATTCAGGGAAATGCAAATCAAAACTACACTGAGATTTCATCTCACGCCAATCAGAATGGCAATTATCGGGAATATAAATAATAATAAATGCTGGTGAAAAGTAGTACACTCATTCATACATTGTTGGTGGACTTCCAATTAGTACAACTACTCCAGAAAGCAGAATGGAGATTCCTCAAAAAACTCAGACTAGTAATAAGCCACATCAATGTTTATAGCAGCACAATTCACAATAGTTGAGTAATGGAACCAACCCACATAACCATCAACAGATGAATGGATAAGTAAAAGGGTCTATATATAGAATTGATATTACTCAACCAAAAAGAAGAATGAAATTATGGCATTTGTTGGTAAGTAGGTGGAATTGGAGAATATCATGCTAAGTGCAATAAACTTAACTCTGAAAGTCAAGTGTCCGATGTTTTCTCTTATATATGGAAGCTAGAGCAGCACGAGGGAAAAAGTCTGGGGGGATGGATACCATAAACACAGAAAAGTTAAGTGATTGAGAGGGAGAAAGGAGTGAAGGGAAAAGGGAGGAAATGCAGAAGGAATTGACAAAATTACATTATATGCTTATGTAGTAAATCCCACCATTATGTATATCTATCCCCTGTAAGCTACCTGGTGCCGTAACCCGGGAGGAATTCTCTCGGAGGCAGAGTAAAGCTTTTACTACTTTTACTTCTACTTTCTTAGAGAGAGCTTAGAGAGGGAAAGAAAGATTTTTAGAGAGAAAGATTAAAGAGCTTTTCTTCTTGTCTTCTTAGCTTACAGTCTTAGAGAGAAAGAAAGATAGAGCTTAGAGTCTTAGAGAGAAAGAAAGATAGAGCTTAGCTTAGAGAAAGATTAGAGCTTCTTTCTTCTCTCTTCTTTCTTCCTTCTTCTTTCTTCTGTCTTCTGTCTTCCTCAGGAGCCTCGGCCTAACTCTGACCAGTCATTACTTCTTCTATCTGGTTTCTCTTCTGTCTTCTATCTGGTTTCTCTTCTGTAACCGCTCTGCCTACGTTCTGGCCGCTCTGATTCTTCTGACCGACCGAGTGACTGCCCGACTGACTGAATTCTCCGTTCTCCTAACTCGGACCGCTTTCACCCGGTTATATACCTTCAGCTTTGCCGGTGCCTACAGGTGCGTCACATACAGATCAGGTGGAACTTATGGCTTCCAGCTAGCTGCAATAGCCCTTCCTAATTAGGGCTCCTTCAATCCCCCAAATTAAAAATATATAAATAAATGAAAGGCAAACCAATAGAGTTGAAAAAGGGGAATGTGGAGAGGGAGGAGGGAAGGGAAGGGGAGAACTGGGGACTGAAATGGAATAAATTAAATTTCACTCATTCATGATCATGTCAAAATGACCTCAACTATTATGTACAACTATGACATGCCAATAGAAGCAAAAGAGAAAAAGAAAAAAATGAAAAGTGAAAAATTAATGTGTAGTATTTATGTTTTAATTTTACAATAATAGAATCTCTAAATCAACTTCTGAGAGTACTTTGTGTTTAAAAATCACAAATCTTTCCATATGCATATGTATTATTCTTTAGTAAGCACTCTTTACCACCCTAGTTTCAAATGCAATACTCATCATCCTATGAGTTGATGCTGCCCTCTTTCAGAACTCAGATATTTTAAAAATTTCAAATCTTAAATATAATAAGAGCACAGGCATGACTCAAAGGTACACTGCTCTGTCCCATTCTGTCTAGTGTTCTAATCCAGTACAAGACAGAAAATAAAAATAAAATCTTCAAATAGAAATACATGTTTGAAAAAAACAATATTTGGGACACAAGAGATTGACAAACACTTAAGCAAGTGTAAAACCACACAAAATTTTGTCATGGAAAGTCATACTAATGGAAAAGTTCCTATTCCCATGGGGTTTTGAGAGGCATCTGTACAGGTTTGTGAACTCTCAGGGAAACTTCTTCATATTCCAGTGGAAACCAGGGAGGAAGCTTTTCTTCTTTATTTTATTCATGAAGCATGTTCAAGGCAGCATCAAACAGTAGTGACAACACTGTCCCTTTTGACTGCCAGGGATGCTCTTTCTCTAGCTCTTAGATGCAGAATGAAGAGTTGGAGATAACCTTTTTCATTTTTGCCATCCCTGAATGGAATTTTTTCATAGACAATAGGAATTATCATCACCAGAATTCTCAAGGTAACTGATATGTGGTGAGATTCTTATTTCACAGATTTTCATTTTCAGAGCACTTCAAACTATGATGCAGTGGCTTAAAAGTGTGGGTATTGTGGCTAGGTACAGTGTTTAATACAATGCATGGGCCTGTCAAGAACAGTGTGCACTTGTGTTAGTTTACTAATCTTTCTGGCTCTCAGACTCCTTATCGTTAATGTTTCCAAGATAAAAGAATGTGTATGCAGGGCTTGGGCTGTAGCTCAGTGGTAGAGCACTTGCCTAGCATGTGTGAGGGTCCATTGACAACTAGAGAAAAAGAATAAGAAATTCTTTTTTTAAAAAAAAATAAAAGAATGTGTATGCAAATGAAACAATACATGAGGAGCCCACAGAACAGCACTTGATGCACAAAAGTTTCCCAACAAACAACAGCTCACAAAAGCAGCTATTTTAAGAGAATCAAATATTTGTCCAGGTGGGGTGGTGTGGTTAGGAGAACCTATTCCTTAAAAACTAATGAAATAAGAACTGTATTTAGTTTTCATCTCAAGGAAAATCCAAGTTACTTAGAAATGTTACAAGTGTACATTTTTGTGTTAGCTCCCCAACAGCATGTTCTTTGTTCTTTCTAAATATATCTTCATTGATCCTTTATCTTCTAATGTTTCCCCCATCCATATATTTCAGACCAAAATATGGAATTTTATGAGGCCATATAACAAATGCTGATATGGGGGTGTGGTGAATTCAGATGCTCTCTACCATACCTTCCACAGTTATTGATGTAGAATGTGGTATTTATTATTTCCACATCTACAAACTGGCAGATGGAATGGGGAAGTACACTAAGGTAATAAAGAGGTACTGAAGTTACAGAGTAGAGTCTTCTGATTTAACTCTGTCCATTTAACTCTTCTTAAGTGAATTTGAGGTCATGAGTTGCATTAGGTTCCTGCCTGAGAATTGTTCAGGAAAGATCACAGTGGCTGGAATTCTAAACTACTTCAATGCTAGTTGTTGTTTCTTGGTCTCTCCCTTAAAATGAACTAACTCAGTAAAACAAAAGAAAAGAAGAAGGCTTATACAGTCATTGGAAAGAAAAGGTGGAAACAGAGAGGTGGATTTCTTTTCTCAAAATCCAGAAATAGTAAGAGTATAAACATTAAGAAGTTTAGGGAAATCAGCAGAGCTACTTTGAAGGAAGACAAAAAGTACTGAAATCTAAAAGGAACACATTTTTCTGGTAGTCATGAAAAGGAATATGCTTAGGGAGAGATGAGAAATAAAACTTTTATTGGTAAATAATAATGTTGAATCAAAAAATATGGTGGAATGAATGAACTTGCAGCCAGAATAATCACAAAGAACATTTTTAAATTGTTCTTTTTATTTGTAATAATATTTATTTAGAAATTATTTATTTCAAAATCCAAAGCAAATGTGACTGACAAACACACATAATGCACATGTAAATACATCTGAACTTCACTGGCTGAATAGTGTTACAAAGAACTACTTAACAATAATGAAGGTACTCCTAATCCCTCTTATGTTTGAATGTTATGTGTGCTTCAATTTGAAACAGAAATTCTGTTATTTTCAGAAGGATGGGTGGTAAAGTGGGTTTTGACTAAAATGAATCAGAAGGAAAGAGTGGGCAATGTGGGCCATGGAGCACAGACAGGCAAACTTCCCCAGGTCACCTCCCCAGGAGATGGCCCAGCACCCACAGTTCATGCTGCCAGGGGTCCCTGAGTAATCTCAGAAAGCTCCAATATATCCAAGGGCATGGCTTTCCAGGGATAAAAAACAAAAAGGCCATGAAAGTTTAAGGAGAAAAATGAACAGAATATAATAGAATGTTTAAAATTTATATCAAAACAAATGCATAAAGGATGGGGAGGTCTGGGCCATGGTATAGCTGTTAATGGAAAATGTACAAAAATGTTTAAAATAGTTTAAAATTTCAATATAAGGTTCTTTTAAGTATGAGCATGTTAGTTTCATCTTTGCAAACAAATTTTCTTAATATCTCATATCCTCTTTCTGAATCGTTTAAATGAAGAATCTGGTGCTGTGTTTTAAAATTTATATGCAATTTTAAATATTTTTCTAATCAAACAATTTGCATTGTAAATTTAAAATCTCTATAATTTTTATATTTTTCACTTACAGATTGTGAAATTATATTTAAGATATCTGTACAAATGGGAAAAGTTATTAGAAATGTTGTTCTATGCTAGGAACAAAGGTACACACCTATAATCCCAGAGACTCAGGAGACTGAGGCAGGAGCATTGCAAGTTTAAGGCCAGTCTGGGAAATTTTGAAAGACCTGTCTCAAAATAAACAAATAAATAAATAGGACAGAGGATGAAGCTCAGTATTAAAGTGCTCCTGGGTTCAATTCTCAATAAACACACACACACACACACACACACACACACACACACACCCCTACATATACACATACCTTACTGCAAAATGCTTTACCTTTTCAATCCTCACATTATTCTTTCTTTATTCATGGCATCATGTGAAATTAACTTGTAATAGTCTGATTTGCAAAAACAGCTTACTCTTATTGAGTATTTTAGATATTCCCTCTTTCCCATGATAATGCATTTTCTTCTTCTTTTTCTCCTCCTCTTCCTCCCTTCCTTCCTTCCTTCTTCCTTCCTTCCTTCTTTCCTTCCTTCCTCCTCCTCCCTCCCTTCCTCTCCTTCTCCTTCTCCTTCTCCTTCTCCTTCTCCTTCTCCTCCTTCTTCTTCTTCTCCTCCTCCTCCTCCTCCTCCTCCTCCTCCTCCTCCTCCTCCTCCTTCTTCTTCTTCTTCTTTTTCTTCTTCTTCTGCACTGGGGAATGAGCTCAGAGGCACTGGACCACTGAGCCACATCCCCAGCCCTATTTTTTATTTTATTTAGAGACAGGGTCTTAAAGAGTTGCTTTGCACCTCACAGCTGCTGAAGCTGGCTTTGAACTTGTGATTCTCCTGCCTCAGTCCCCCAAGCCGCTGAGATTACAGGCGTGTGCCAGTGTGCCTGGCTTGCATTATCTTCTGGAATAAAACTTCTCTATCTCATTTCAATTTTAGAATAAATTTTTAATGTTGGGTTTCTTAGCACAAGATTATTGTTCTGGAAGAATTTACCAACATGTTTTGAAAAGAATTACATGAATGAACCAGTCTCATTGCAATTTTAGTTGGCATAACTAGTGAACAGCCTGATTTTTATTCTTATGCCAATCCAATATGTAGCTTATTTGTGTTTGTTGATACTGCTTAAAAATAATGGCAACATTGATTTTCCTACTTTCCTTTTGATGCACTCTTGGTAAAACTGTTCATAATGACTGTGCTCTTGATTCCTGCAGGTCAGGGAGCTGGGCCAGTGGTACTATTGCTATTGTCCAGCAGAGAAGATGGGAACAGGGTGATTTGCTTTAGGACACTTGGCTATTACATGAGGAAGTTGAAATCACTAGCATTTTGGTAGCAGAAAATGAACAATTTTTTAATTGAATTCTTGTTTGGAATAAATTCAGATAAAGAGAAACCTTGCTCAGATGGTCCAGAAGCTTCCTGCCTACCTCTCACTCAGTATCACTAATATTATCATCTTATATGATCAAAGGTACATCTATCAAGATGATGAAATAAACATAGGTACATTATTCCTAACTAATTTTAAATAATCTTAAATAATGTTATTTATATTTATGTGATTTTTCTACTCCTGTGATTATTTGCTTTAGCAGTCTATTCATCAAAACTCATTGAATTTAAGACAATTACTTTTAAAAGATCCAAAATCATGAACCATGAGTACACTATGTTTTTTATTGCTAATATTTTAAATACTTCCATTGCCACTAATTTTAAATACTTCTTTATTTGATTAATGGAAGAGTTGGTTTGTTTAGATTTGATTCACATTTCAATTATTTCAATTCTACAGTGGTATTGCTTTTACAGCACCTCAAATAAAGTGGAGAGAGTGTGAGAAAACATGCCAAAAATGTCCAGATCATTTAGTGATTGCTAATTAAAAATGATATTCCTTTTGCAGATTTTCCAGCGCAGAGTGACATGCAGACCTCAGTTCACATTCAATGGAGAATGCAAACAACGTGACTGAATTCATCCTTTTGGGCATTACAAAGAATCCAGAGTTGAGGAAAACACTCTCTGGTTTGTTTCTAGTGATGTATGTGGTCACAGTACTGGGAAACCTACTCATTGTGGTAACCATAACTGCAAGTCAGAGTCTGAAGTCTCCCATGTATTTTTTTCTTACTTCCTTGTCCCTCATGGATGTCACCTACTCTTCTGTCATTGCCCCCAAGTTGATTGTGGACTCCCTCTCTGAGAGCACTACCATCTCCCTGAAAGGCTGCTTGACCCAGCTCTTTGCAGAGCATTTCTTTGGGGGTGTGGGGATCATCCTGCTCACTGTCATGGCCTGTGACCGCTATGTGGCCATCTGTAAGCCCCTGCACTACACCAGCATCATGAGTCCTCAAGTGTGCTGCCTGATGGTGGGAGGGGCCTGGGTGGGTGGATCCATGCACGCAACCATACAGCTTCTCTTCATGTATCAAATACCTTTCTGTGGCCCCAATATCATTGATCACTTTATGTGTGACTTGTTTCCATTGTTGGAACTGGCCTGCATGGACACCCACATCCTGGGTCTCTTAGTCATCCTCAACAGTGGGGTGATGTGTATGACCATCTTCCTTATCCTACTTGCCTCCTACGTGGTCATCCTCTGCTCCCTGAAGTCTTACAGCTCTGAAGGGAGGCACAAAGCCCTCTCCACGTGTATTTCCCACCTCACAGTGGGAAACACTACCTCACAGTGGTAGTGTTGTTCTTTGTGCCATGTATTTTCTTGTTTGTTAGGCCTGTGGTCACTTACCCCATAGACAAGGTGATGGCTGTGTCCTTTACCATTGTTGAACCAATGTTAAATCCCTTGATATACACCTTGAGGAATGCAGAGGTGAAAAATGCCATGAGGAAACTATGGGTGAAGTGAGGGACCCTGGCTGGTCACTGGATTACATACCAAGGAACACATTTGCCTTACAATGCCAGTGGAGTCTTAGCCTCTCCATAACTCTAATCCATTCAGCACAGGCAAACAGATGCTATTTTATTTTATTTTATTTATTGGTTCTTTTTGATTACACATGACAGCATAATCCATTTCTTAAAAAGCAAGTCAAGATGTCAAGCTATTATAGTGTCCTGTGCAACCAGGATGTATCTCCAGGACCTCACACAGGTGCATTTTGTACTACCTCTTCTTCCCCACAAATAACTAGGCATAATTTTAAATTAAATTCTAGTTTGAATAACCCTATCTACCCAAGTTTAGGGCTTTTAATTAATTAATTTACTTTTCTTTTTGACATCTCAAAAAGAGATGTCTTTTCTTTCCCAAAGCCTTTGCTTGGCTGGGTTCCTGACCTATTTTTTTATTTTTTCTTTCCCATTTCCAAATAAACTCATATCTGAAAAGAAAAAGAGAGGGTATTTCCTGAGCTTTGCTTCAGCTTTCCTCCACTTCTACACCTAGGTTGTTCCCTCAACATCTACAATCTCAAATTATCCCTTAAATTGCTTCTTAAGATTCATGTTCTGTTTTTCCCTCCTCAAATCATAATTCTTGTCAATGCAAGGATTACTTTTATTCCCTTGTGCATAACCCCAGGGGTGAGGACACTCCTGGTCACCCAGTGTGTGCTTGGATGACTCCAACTCCAAAAGAGACTTAGGAGTTTAAAATAGTTGCAAATAAACATAAAGAAGTGAGGAATACAAATACTTAAGAGCACTTTAGTGGGTTAGACTCCCTCCCAGTTGGCATACTTGCATTGTCCCTTTAGACTCATTTTTTATTTGTTAGGGTGCTGTTTATATAGAGGCCATGAGTATGCCAAGATTTTCAACTACTTATAGCCACTAGTTGTCATTTCAAGTGCTTCAAAATCAAGTGTCTATGTCTTGAAGATATACATTCTCTATGGGACTAAAGCAACTGTATAGGCATTTATTTTATTGGTTCTTTTTAGTTATACTTACCTAGACCTATTTTATTAACTATGGGAAAATGATTTTGCTTTTATCGTCAAGATGTGGATATCTAAATCCAAGGGATGTTCATTTTCTCCAAGAGTCTTCTATGAAAAATACTACAAGACACTTATGGTGTTTCAAGCAACCTCACTTGATGAGGTATATGGGAAGCTTAAGGTCCTAGCATGATTTAGCAAACTGTTTCCTTATTAATACAAATATGCATAATATATGTGAAGACAATCATTTCAGCATAGTTATGGTTTCAAATAAAGTAACACTTAACTAAAATTATTTTGAAATAAAATATGTATGTGCAACAAACATGTAGCTCTAATAATCCCCATCTGTATCCACAACTTCAAGATTCATTTGTTCATTGAAAGATATTTGCTGATTTTATATAAAGTTCGGATACTTTGCTAGGAGCTGGGTTATAGTAATGAATAAGAAAATTCATGTTCCTTATGTCTCAGATTTTATACGTTAGTGCAGAAGACAGACGACTTTTGAAAATGAAAATAAAAATTCAGAAAATTACATTCTCAGAAAATTGTAATGGGGTAGCGCAAAGGTGACTGGCGAACTCTGGAGAGGTGGGCAAGGGAAATTTCTGAGAGGAATTTCTAAGTTGAAATCTGAATGATGAGAAGATCCATCCTCAAACATACCCATGGAAAGAGAAAATGTTATGCAGAGAGAAGCCTGAAGTGAAGAATATGCAGGTGATCAGTGCACTGCAACTGGGGTGGGGCTGTGGTGCAAGGTGAGAGACAAAAGGCACGCCAGGCCCTGGTCGACAATGCTATTAGATTTTAATACTTAAGTTAAAACAGATCAGTGACATCAAAGAAACTCTATTTTAGACCACAATGGAGAAAATTGAAGATGACATGGGGTAATAACTGATGAAGGAAGTGGGGGTCACAGGAAGATTTTTTAAGAGATTGATTCTTTGCTACTGTAAATTAGCCAGTGAAAGGGGAAATGGAAATGAAAGAAGAACATTAAAGCAAGTTATAGATCAATGCCCTTGTGTAAGCAATAAGGAGAAACCTATGTACAGAAAACAGGTCAAGTGGCTTCATTGGCTTTGAAGTGGGACACAGATGATTCCTGTACAGTAGCAAGTAGGACCTAAGTGGACAGATGCCAGTAGATCAGTAGACACAGCTGTTGGGGTTGGTCGATGTTCTTTCTTGAGGGATGAAGTTTTCTCAGAGAAATAGGAGGCAAGTCCACCTGAGAGTTAATGTTTTAGTCAGCCTTTTAGTCCCCTCCTTTGCAGCAAAACTGAAGAGATCTCTATATTGCTTGTCTCTCATCTCTCTCCTATTTTTCTACAAGCCCTTTTCTGTCATGCTTCATTATTTAAGGCTTTCTGAAATTCTCTTTAGAAGACTATCAAATGACCCCATCTCATTAAATTTAATAGCCATTGCTCACTTATCACCTCTAAAATAAAATCCATTTGCTATTTTTAACCAAGTTTTTCTTGACATACTGTCTTAACAAGACTAAGATTCCCAAATTAATATCTCCAGCCAGCCTAGAATTATTTCTTGATGCTATGATATGTAAATCCAATTTTCTCCACAGCATTCTCACTGGAAGAGATAATTTCTCAAACTGAACAAGTCCAAGGCAGTCCTTCTGGTCCTACCTTTATCCTCAAGCCTATTCTACCTACCTACAACGTTTTCTGTCAATTGATGGCACATGTGTTCTGTCTGCGTCACATATAATATCCAGTCTATCAGGAAATTCTGTGGAATCAACTTGCAACACATATTCCAGATTCAACCACTTCTAATCACTTTTAGAACTATCTTTGAGATACTCAGAGCTTCTGATTACTGGAGTAGAAGTGAGAAAATTTTATGCAGGTCTTAACTGGCATCCCAGCCAATCAATGCCAGGTTAGAGGGAAGGGTCACATAGAGAAAGAGAGACACATCTGACAAAATTATGACAGAAACAGTGCCAGAGGGGGAAATCATTCTGGATTCTGCTGAACCCCAAACCACATAGCACTGTGTGAGTAATACTCCACTTTTCCTATTCATTTATAGGGAACTATGGCAGGGAGCAATCTTATTGGAGATATCTAACCCTTCATCTTAGGAAAACATAATCCCATGCATTTTCATATCTCTTGGAGAAAACAACAAATAGTGTCATGGAACAGTGGCCTATTGGCAAGATATCTGAATAATTTATAACAATGAAATCACTGAAAGTCTAAAGTCTGCAAAGATTGCTGCCCAACACAGAAAATCCAGCAAAGCTCGTTTGGTTGCCCAGGAGCACAGTGCTTCTTCTAACACACTGAAACTCCCAAGTGCATACAAAGTGCCCTTCCCACATCTGACTAGGTTCAGTCTGCTGTTTATGGGATGCCTTGACACCAACCCCTGTGCAATACAAAGGGGGCGCATGGGTTCCCAGACCAGTCACTGAGTTTTCAGATCCACCTGAGTGCTCTCTTAGTGCAGACTCAGGAGTGTTGATGTTTTTGTCAACCTGGGTTTGTAGTAATTTTTCCTGCTCACCAAGAAATCTGTGAGCATACAAAACTGCTCCCTATGCCAGTGTGTTCCCTGTAAGTCTAAAGCCTGCAAAACACAATGTCCAGCAGGTAGAAGAAAGATAGGCCAGATCCACTATCCATGTATACAAGCTAGTCCTCACACCCTGAAGCTTTATTGTTATTGAATATTTTAGGTAGTCAATGTTTCACATGATAATGCATTATCTTATGTAATACACCTTCTCCATATCATTTCAAATTTAGAATAAATTTTTAAGATTGGGGTTACCAGTAAAAAATTATGATTCTGGAATTACTTACCAATGTTTTGAAAAGGATAACATGAATGAACCAGTTTCATTGCAATTCTATTAGTTGTGACTAATAACAGCATGATTTTTAAGATACATATTTTACTCTTATGCTAATTCAATTTCTAGCTTATTTGTACTTGCTAATACTGCTTATAAATAATTTCAACATTCCAGTTTCATTGCAATTGTATTAGTTGTGACTAATAACAGCGTGATTTTTAAGATACATATTATATTCTTATGCTAATTAAATTTCTAGCTTATTTGCATTTGTTGATACTGCCCAAAAATAATTTCAACATTGATGTATCTTATCTTCTTTTTGATGAATTCTTAGTAAAACTTTTCATAATGATTGTGCACTTGATTCTTGCATATCAAGTATCTAGGACAGAGGTATTATCACTGTTGTACAGTAGAAGAGAGAGGAGCAAGGTCATTTGTTTAAGGACACTTGGCTACTAGATGATGAAGTTGAAACTGCCAGTGTTTTGGTAGCAGAAAATGAACAATTTTGTAATTGAATTTTTATTTGGAATATACTCAGTTCAAGAGAAAAACCTGATCAGATAGTATAGAAATTTCCTGCATATCTCTCACTATCTCCTAATGTTCTCTTAAGTACATATGTTAAGATGATGAAATAAGCATGGATGTGTTACTCTTAACTAAATACCAAATTCTCTATATGTTTATTTTTCTACTTCTATTATTTTTCTGCTCTAGGAGTCTATTCAGGATAACTCATTGAATTTAAGACAATTACCTTAAAAAGATTTGAAATTATGAACCATTATCACACTATTTTCTCCATTGCCAATATTTTGACACTAATTTTAGGTATTTATTTATTAATCAAAGAGCTGGTTTGTTTATATTTTATGCATACTTGAATTCTAAACTGGTATTGCTTTTAGAGCACTTCAGATAAAGAAAGTGAAGCATAAGAAGTATTTATTAGATTAATATAGGACCTAGTCTTCCTTCCTACCTGCAGCCCTCTTGGCTTTTCTTGGTACAATGCGGCCATCTGAAACAGAAGCAGATGCATGTGGGTCTGAGGCCACAAGTCATTTACGGTCTACCAAATTTTCAAACGTTCAAGGTCTGCCAAGGACATTTAAAAGTGTCACACACCTAAAAATAAATTTTTCACTGTGAATATTCAAGGAAAATATTCTGTATTTTATACACATGAGAAGAAGAGTAAAACACAAGCCTAGGATATGGTGAGGCAGAAATGAGGAGTAAACCTGATGCCATCTGTGCTTTGCGTCAGGGGCTGGGGCAGGTCACTCTCACCACACCTCATCTTCCCCAGTGCTACTGACTATCGATGGTTTTACATCCAAGTCTTTATCTGATTCTCACAAGAAGTCTACTGACAGACATGCTTATTAAACCATAGGGCAAAGAGTTTTCAGCTCATGAACTTTAACCTGGTGCATGCGGTAGAATAAGTAGAAGAGCCTAGAGCCATGGTTCTTTCTGTTTTCACTTCATGCTCTTCCTACTTTGCCCTAGGGTGAGGTGACCAAAGGTGGATTCCAGATGGAAATTCTTTCCCCTCTGGTATAATTATTGTAAATAATATGGTAAGTAATTATGGTGAATGATTTCTTGCCTTATTTCAATCAGTCCTATGTCAACACACAGAAGTAGGCATTATTGTCTCTGTGAAGTTCTGTTCTAATTTTTAAAGGATGAATTTAAAAAAACAACAACTTTTATGCATACTTATGTCTGCAGCTGGGTACTTTTTCATAGATCCTTATCTTTTAAGAAAAAAATTAAATAATTAAAAAGCACATTTAGGGCTGGGCCTGATGGAGCACTCCTGTAATCCCAGTGGCTTGGTAGGTTGAGACAGGAGAATCGCAAGTTCAAAGTCAGCCTCAGCAAAAAGCAAGACACTAAGAAACTCAGTGAGACCCTGTCTCTAAATAAAATAAAAATAGGGCTGGGGATGTGGCTCAGTGGTCAAGTGCTCATGAGTTCAATTTCCTGTGCCACAAAAAAGCACATTTAGTATACAAATTTAAAGAAACTTTTAAGGAGTATCCACAATTTTCAGATGTCTCCTAAAATCCATGTTATTTCTTCTATTTATAGATGTAACAGTCTCCAGATTACAGATGGCTTGCTCTTCGCCCTGCCCACTTCCATGACAATGGCCAACCTAACTACTACAATTACAGTCAAAATTTCCTCATTGTATGGATGAGCTTCAGATACTTCTGAACAAGTCACTTCAGGAAGTCACAAGTAAATGACCAAAGCTGGCACTCAAGATAAAACTATGAATTTTCTCTGTCACATGTGGATACTTATATTCCCCTTTATAGAAACCCCAGCGATTTAAGTCCTCAAAGATTCATCTCTACCTTACCTCTGCCTGATCTCCAACTCCTATTCTCAGTAAATGACTTAATTTGTGTTCTCAGTGACAAAAGAAGCACTAAAGATAAATTTGCATCTGGGTGCACCTAAATATTGAGGACTACAAAATTATAAACTGGTCTGAAGGAAATATTTCTTCCTCATATTTGTAGATAAGCAGAATAGCTTATCTTAGAGAGGCATATCTTTTAACAGAATACTTTTTCTCAGAAATCATGCACAATCAATGCTTCATAACTGAATTGTCTTCATGGGGCTTTCACAAAATCCTACTGTTCAGAAAATAGTATTTTTTTTTTTTTTTTGGTCTACATTGTGACTATTATAGGAAACATGATGATTGTAGTGACCATCCTGACTGTATCCCTGCACTGCTGGGCTCCTCCATGTACTTCTTCTTGGCATTCCTGTCCTTCCTGGATGCAGGTTTCTCCTCTGCCATCACACCAAAAATGATTGCAGACTTGCTATATAAGCGGAAAACCATCTCTTTTAAAGGACATATAATTCAACATTTTGCTGAACACTCTTTGGTGGGGCAGAGATGATTACCCTCACAGCTATGGCCTATGACCACTGTGACCATATGCAAGCACTTGCACTACTCTTCCACCATGAACTGGAGGTTCTGTGGCATTTTGGTTGGGGGTATCCTGGACTGGGGGCTTCTTGCATTCCATCATACAGATTCTTTTTACTTTCCAGCTGCCCCTATATCATTGATCATTTCTTATATAATTTGTACCTGGAGCAGCTGGCCTGCACTGACACATTTTTGGACTTATTTTTATTTTGTTGTTGGTAACAGTAGTTTTATCTGTATTATAATACTCACCATGTTACCTGTCTACTATGGTGTTATCTTGCTCACTCTGAGAACCCTCAATTCTGATGGGTGGAGGAAATTTCTGTCCACCTGTGGATCTCACATTGCTTTTGTGGTTTTGTTCTTTGTTCCTTTTGCCTTCTCCTTTGACATAATGGTGGCAATATTTTATACCATGCTAAGCTCCTTGTGCAATCCTTTGATTTATACTTTTAGGTATGTGGAAATGAAAAATGCCATGAGGAATGTGTCCAAGAGATTGGTGGTGATTTCTGATGAAGAATAAAATTATTAAACTTTGTAAAAGATAACATAATGAGTAACAAATTCAAAATGGTCTTAAACAAAACTTGATGGGACCCTCATTATCTTTAAAGTGGTAACATAATTCTATAGAAATCTCAGTACTGTGGGATCAGAGATGATGTTTTCACTATCTCATCAGGCATCTACTCAAGTTTGCAAGTCAACATTCTATTATATAAATTGAAGATAATTGAATTTTATGCTTATTTAAAATATAATATTTTTTAAATGGTAGGAAAAAAATACTTATCAGACTGTGGACCACTGACTCCAGGCTTTGAAAAATCTTATGGAGGGATGACAAAAGTGTTTTAGAAATTAGAGACAGATTCTTAAAGTATTTAAAGTGCAAAGAACTTTTGATTTAGGATATTGATCTCATTGATGCTGGAGAAAAATGAACTCGAACTCAGGAGGGGCATTCAGAAGAACATTAGTGGAACCTTCATTTTAGATTTCCTGTAGGCTGTGACCCTGTTTTTTAAGGTTGGTCCATTACCATCTGTATAAGTTTAGTCATTTTTTTGTTTTAATTAATTTATTTTAATTCAGTATATATGACAGCACAATGCATTTAAAAAATATTTATTTATTTGCTTTAGTTGTACACAATGCATTTGTTTTTACATGGTGCTGAGGATCGAACCTGGGCAGTGCACGTGCTAGGCGAGCGCTCTACTGCTGAGCCACAACTCCAGCCCCAGAATGCATTTTGATTCATTGTACACAATTGCAGCACAACTTTTCATTTCAGTGGTTGTACAGGATGTAGTATCACACCCTATGTGTAGTCATACATGTACCTAGGGTAATGACGTCCATCTCATTCTACCATCTTTCTTGCCTCCATACACCCTCCCCACTCTCCTTATCCTTTACCCAATCACAGTTCCTCCATTTTTCCTATGCCTAACCAGTCTCCATTATGGATCAGCATCCACTTATCAGAGAGAGCATCCAGCCTTTGGTTTTCTGGGATTGGCTTACTTCACTTAGCATGATAGTCTCCAACTCCATTCATTTATCTGCAAAAGCCATGATTTTATTCTCTTTTAATGCTAAGTAATATTCCATTGTGTATATATATATATATATATATATATATATATATATATATATATATACAAAACAGTTTCTTTATCCATTCATCTACTGAAGGGCATCTATGTTGCTTCCATAGTTTAGTTATTGTGAACTGAGCTGCTATGAACATTGATGTGGGTGTGTTATTATAGTATGCTGATTTTAACTCCTTTGGGTATAGACCAAGGAGTGGGATAGCTGGGACAAATAGTGGTTCCATTCCAAGTTTTCTAAGGAATCTTCATACTGCTTTTCAGATTGGTTGCACCAATTTGCAGTCCCTCCAGCAATGTATGAGTGTGCCTTTTCCCCACATCCTTGTCACATTTATTGTTGTATTCTTGATAAGTGCCATTCTGACTGGTGTAAGATGAAATCTTAGAGTAGTTTTAATTTGCATTTCTCTAATTACTAGAGATGTTGAACACTTTTTCATGTATTTGTTGATTGACTGTTTATCTACTGTTATGGGACAGGTTATATTGGCAGTGACCAAACAGGACCCATTTTGTCCTGAGACTCCACATAATGTAAGAAATGCTTCTCCGAGGGAAAGCCCCACCTCCGTACCCATTGACAGTTGCTTAGCATAGTATGTTTGGCAACACAAGATGGTAATTCTTATAAAATGTAAAAGTAATCCCTATTTGATTCCCATTTTTCTTGGACATTGTACCCTGTCAGAAATTGATTGTCTAGATGTTAGTAACCATTCTTTAACTTGTACACAACTAGAGATGTTTTGACCCACTTCCTTTCTGCTTGCTTGCTGTTATGCAACTTGGAAAGTCCTGTGGGAAATACCAATGTACCCATTGCATTGTCTCACCAACTGCCCAGTTCAGCTTCTTTACCTGCTTGCCTGCAGCTACATCACCCCAGATGTAGTTTTTGCCTTTAAATGTCCTAAAATGCTCAGGTTCAGGGCTGTTCCAGGTATTGGAGTAGCTTCTATTTTTAATTTTATCATTCATTTCTAATTTTATTCCATTGTGGCAAGATGGAATGTACAGTAGTATCTCTATTTTTTTTTTTTTATTTTATAAGACTTGCTTTGTGGCATAACATATGGTCTATTTTGGAGAAGGATCCATATGCTGCTGAGAAGAAAGTATATTTTTGCTCATTGATGGATGGAAAATTCTATATATGTCTGTTAAGTCCAAATTATTGATTGTATTATTGAGTTTACAGTTTCTTTATTTCATTTTTGTTTGGAAGATCTATCCAGTAGTGAGAGAGGTGTATTAGAGTCACCAAGTATTATTGTGTTTGGGTCTATTTGGTTCTTGTATTTGAGAAGGGTTTGTTTGACATACATAGATGCCCCATTGTTTGGGGCACAGATATTTATGATTGTTATGTCTTGTTTATGTATGAATCTCTTAAGGAGTATGAAAGGTCCTTCTTTATCTCTTTTCACGAGCTTTGGTTTGAAGTCCACTTTATCTGACATGAGGATGGAAACCCCTGAATGTTTACAAGGTCCATGTGAGTGGTACATTTTTTTCCCACCCTTTCACCTTCAGTCTTTGGATGTCTTTTCCTGTGAGATGAGTCTCTAGAAAGCAATATATTATTGGGTCTTTTTTTTTTTTTTTTTTCTTAATTGAATCTGTCATCTGTGTCTTTTTTTTTTTTTTTTTTTATTTTTATTTATTTATTTATTTTTTAATCAAAGTTGTTGTATTTATAATAGTAGTGCACATTATAATCCATAATAAACATATAGAGCATCTTTTTACAAAACACTGTTTGTATACAATGTATATTTGTACCATTCAAATTTTCAATCATGTATTTAGATAATGACATCCATGTTATTCAAACACCTTTTATTTTTTCCCCTCCATCCCCCCTTGCTCCCTTTCTTCCCCTCCCTCCCCTTTGACCTTTTTAGTGTTCCTCTTGTCCTCCTATGTACCCCAACCCAACACCACTGTGAATCAGCCTCCTTATATCAGAGAAAACATTCGGTATTTGGATTTTTGAGATTGACTAACTTCACTTAGCATTATATTCTCCAACTTCATCCCTTTACCTGCAAATGCCATTCTTTTCTTTTCTTTTATTGCTGAGTAAAATTCCATTGTGTATATGTACCACATTTTCTTTATCCATTCATCAACTGAGGGATATCTAGGTTGGTTCCACAACCTAGCTATTGTGAATTATGCTGCTATAAACATTGAAGTGGCTGTGTCACTGTAATATGCTCTTTTTAAGTCCTTTGGGAATAGACCCAGATGAGTTTAGGCCATTCACATTCAGGGTTATTATTGAAATATGATTGTAATCCCAGACATTTTGATTTATTTTTGGTTTTTTAACTTATATTGGTTTCCTCTTTGATTAGCCTTTCCTTTAGTATAGTTCTTCCATTTGCTGATTTTTATTATTGTTTTTCATTTCCTTCTTGTGGAATATTTTGCTGAAGATGCACTGTATTGAGGGCTTTCTCACTATAAATTTATTTGACTTTTGTTTACCATGGGAGGTTTTTATTTCATCCTCAAATCTAAAGTTTAATTTTGCTGGATATAATATTCTTGGTTGGCATCCATTTTCTTTCAGAGCTTGGCATATGTTGTTCCAAGATGTCCTGGATTTGAGGGTCTTGGTTGAAAAATCTGCTGAGATATGAATTTGTCTCCCCTGTATATGATCTGATCTCTTGCGGCCTTTAAGATTCTATCCTTATTCTGTATGCTAGGCATTTTCATTATACTATGCCTTGGTAATATCCATTGCAATATTGTACATTTGGTTTCCTGTGAGCCTCTTGTATTTGATTTTCCAATTCATTCTTTATGTTTGGGAAATTTTCTGATATTATCTCATTGAAGAGGTTGTCCATTCCTTTGGTTTGAAACTCTGTGTCTTCCTTTATCCCAATAACTCTTATATTTGGCCTTTTGATGCTATCCCATAATTCTTGGATGCTCTGTTCATGGTTTCATACCATATTCACTGTGTGTGGTCAACTTTATTTTTCATATTATATACTTTGTCTTCATTATCTGATGTTCTGTCCTCCAAGGGATCTAGTCTTTATGTGATGCTTTCTATTGAGTTTTTTTATTTGGTTTGTTGTTTCCTTCATTTCAGGGATTTTTCATTGATTTTTTCCCCCAGAATTCCTATCTCCTTCTTGAAGTATATTGTTCAGTTTTCCCTAGCCTATCAACCCTAATAAAACACCTACTAAGTATTGTGGGAAAAAATACCAAATTTTTCTGTTCTTTCTTTTGCTAGGCACGAAATAAAAGAGTATGTGATAATAGTTTTCTTCCCCAGAACAAACATGGTAGGAGATAGAAAAGATTTCACTGTTCTTGTAAATCCATGGAAGATTAAAATTTAGGGTCTAAAACTTCATCTGAACAATGTAAGTGCCCTGCAGCAGACCAGGTATGTGTGACAAAGGTTTAGACTATACTACACAATTCCTTTTTTTCTCCATCATCTTCTGTTCTTATAGAATGGATGCCATGTCTTTTCCATGCACACAGATGTACATTCATTTCTACAAACTCAAACTAGTTTATTCATCTCTATGAGATCCTCAAGTAATGCATATCTGTTATAAATGGCTCAGTTACTGTAAGAATCTGTAAATCCAAAATTTGAAATACTATAAAATAATATATTATTCTGAACTGATTGCAGTGATCACCAAAGATCCCTATCTAATCTATCATAAACTTAGGGATATCATGATGACAGAGAAAGGGCACTGAAATCTGAAAAGAACATATGTCTCAGCTGGCCAAAAAAAATGAAATGGACCAATTTTTTTCACTTAATTCTAAACTCCTCATTGTGTACTCTAGTAATGATAGATGATTAAAGAAAACAAAACATTCACCAGATTAATCATTCAACATGTTCAAAGAAAACAAACCATTTTGCACAAACAATTCCTAAAAGACATCTAAGATATTCATCCTTTCTAATTTAATAAACAGAATTTTGCAGAAGCCTCTTTACAACAGTTCTTGCTTTAGCTTTGTTTTCTATTCCTATGCTGATTTTGCCTAGTGGTGGTGAAATTCATTCCAATGTTTTTACCTCTTTGGCAATGTAACTTTTGTTTACTATAATTCAACCTATTATACTTACTGTAGTGATCAAAATAATTTTCAGAAACAATGCCACAATATAAAAAGTGAAACTTTTAAGAAACTAGACACAAGAATGAAGGTGATAGCTGATTCCAAGTTTAAATAATGAAATTATTTAGGAATTATATTGTGTTACACCACAAGTTGAACAAAATCATGATTTTGCTCAAAATCTTATAGTATTCTCCAATCTCAAAATATTGTTTATTTCTACCATGGATATTTGAATTGTTGATTCTAAGTGCCTGAATTTCTGAACCATTTCAGTGCTAGTTGACAAAACTTAGACCCTTTTTAAAACGAGCTAAATTACTGAGATAAAAAGGTTCAAGCACCCATAAGAAAGGTCAAAAATAGAAACAAAAAAAATGTTTCAAATTGCAGAAATATTAAGTGTATAAATAGTGAGATATTTAGGGATATCATGATGTCAGAGAAAGAGCACTGAAATCTTAAAAGAACATATGTCTCAGCTGGCCAAAAAAATGAATATGTTTAACTAGATAGACAGGCAATAAATCTTTTATAGTTGAATGATAATCCTGTGTCAAAAATATGTTAAGTAACTTAGCATAAAAGTACTTACAAAAAGGATTTTAATTCATTCTCTTAATTTGCAATAACAATTTTTACTGAGTAAAATAGATGCAAATATGACTTGTGTGCACTTATATGTATATGTAACTGCATCTGAAATTTACAGCTTGAATATAGTTGGAAAACACTATTTATAATGACAACTTCACTACTAACTACTCTCAGTTTTGAATATTATATGTACTTTTAAGTTGAAACAGAAATTCTATTATTTTCAGAACCATGGTGATAGAGTTACTTTTGTTGCTAAAATGAGTAGAAAGCAAATAGTGGGTAATGTGAGTAGTGAAGGAAATAGTGGGTAATGGGGTAGTGGGACAGTGTGGCAAACTTCCCAAGGTCACCTACTGAAGATGGCCCAGTGTGTACACAGTTCATGCTGCTGAGGAGGGGTTGGAAATCTCAGGTACAGCTTCAGCATTTTCAACAGTATGGCAATCAAGAATAGAAAGACCAAAGAAGGTTCCAGGAGAAATATGAAAAAAAATAACCTGCTGCTTGTAGGAGAATCTGTTTAAAATTGATATCAAATTAGTGCATAGAGGACAGGAAGAGTTGTGTCCATGGGATAAATTTTATGGAAAGTTAACAATATGTTAAAATTTTTCATATGAATTCTGTTATGTTAACCAGTAATTTCCTCCAATATATATCAATATCCCTTACCTTCAACTTCTTTTGCTGAACTCTAGATGGTGGGAAATCTGGTATTGTGTGTTTAAACTTATGATCAACTTTAAATATTGTTAAAACCATAACCAGATATATATTGCAATTTAACAGTATTTTTTATTTTTAATCATTTTTATGTTTCCTTTCAGATATATTACAATCAATTTATCTATTTAATAGTCTAGCTTTTTTGCCTTAAATGCCTAGCTTATAGGCATTTTTCTTGTTTTTATCATTTAAGATACTGTAAAAGTGTTTCACCTATTTTTAGTTTTTTTTGTTTTTGTTTTTGTTTTTGTATTAGGGATTGAACTCAGGGGCACTCATCCACTGAGCCACATCCTAAGTCCTATTTTGTATTTGATTTAGAGACAGAGTCTCACTGAGAATTGCTTAGTCTCACCTTAGAACCTTCGCTTTTGCTGAGGCTGGCTTTGAACTTGCAATTCTCCTTCCTTGGCCTCCTGAGTCACTAGGATTACAGGAGTGCACCATTGTGCCTTGCTTTTTAATCAGTTTTGTTACCAACATATGGTATTAATTTTTAAATATATGATTTGCATAAACAACTTTTTGTTATTGACTGTTTTAGATATGTCTCCCTTTTTCTATCACAAGTGGCATTGTACCATTTGCCACTGTAAACCTTCCTTCATTTCCTCATTTGACTTTCAGAATAAATGTTTATGGTTGAGGTCGCTAATATGAAAATTACTAAAATGTTTATTATTATAAAATTATTTACTGATATGATTTACAAAAGAATAGATGAATGAACCAGATTTATTGCTATTTTAAGGTATAATTTAAAATAGTGTGATTTTAAAAAGATAAATTTTTACAGAGATTCAATTTCATCTCACTTTGTGTATATAGGTAGTGCTGAAAAATTCTGCTGATACCAATTTTTTATGTCATGTTTTCAATTTATACTTTGGAAAACATATTAGTTATAAGCAATTAACTCTTTTTTGGGTTAGGTAGTTGATGAGTGTTCCTCTATTTTAGACTCCAGGAGGTGGGAGCATGATGGTTTCTTTAATGACATGTGACTACTGGATGATTTCCCTGGCTTGACAAGTTTTCAATAGCAAACATGAAAAGAATTTTAAAATTAACATTTTTATTAACATAAGTTTAGGTAAACAGAAATATGTTAAGATAGTTGGGAAATAGCCTGTGTACTACTCATTTTCCCCTATTTTGTCACATTAAATTAGCATAGATTTATTTATCAAAAATATGAAATAATAATGGATGCTACTAACTTACTCTTCACTAAATGGTAGATTGTATTTGAACCATTTTTTTATTACTGTGTTTATTTCTGTTCTAAGATTCAATCCACCTTAATCCATTGCCTCTAAGACAAATACCTTTCAAAAAAGTTTTTAAAAATTCAAATAATAAACCTACTTATCAAAACCATTAGCAACTATATTCTCCACGGTCAATGTTCTGATACTAATTTAGTAAATTCCTTTATTTGATAAAATAAGGAGTTGGGTGTTTTATATTTAATGAATATTTAAAAATTAAAATTTTATTATTTTAAAAACACCCTTAAAAAAGAAAGTGAAAGGGAAAGATTTATTTATCTATTAGATTAACATAGGACCTGTTTTCCTTTTAACTTCCCAGTCCACTTGGTTTCCTTTGCACAATGAGTGTATCTGAAACAGGCATGGTTGCATGTGGAGCTGAAAGCCACAGTGATGTATTCAAGGTCTACCAAATATGTGTAAATGTGTTATACAGTTAAATAGGCTATTTCTTCTCTGCTGCTTGCTATTTTTTTTTTTTTTTTTTTTTTTTTTTTTAGTTTTTCAATACATTTGAAGGTGAGTAACACACTTATCAGCCTGAGACAGGAATTAGGAGTAAGCATGCTATCATTTCTGGTCTCAGGGGCTTGGCCACTTGTTCTCATCGCACATCACCTTCCCCTGAGCACTTGACTGCATCAATGATTCTACCTGTAGAGTCTAATTGGATCCTCACAGGCGTCCTATAGATTGACAGTCTAACTAAACTCACATGGAAGCATGACCTGAGGCTTACGGAATTTTAAAAATTTTAAGTGACCTTTTGGAGTAATTGTCTGGATAACTCATGGAAATACTTTCACTGGAAAAGGCAATTGGCTTTTCATGGAGTACATAATAACTATAATTAGTAAGAGTGTATTATTATAAGGAACACTTTAAATTTTCCAAATATGACTGTCAACATGAACTTGAGAGATGAATGTGTAAGCTACATATAAATATATTAGGGGGTTTCATGGATTAGACCCAGTAACATAGTATAAATGATTAATAGAGCCAGAAGACTCTGGACTATGGTGGTTGCCTATTTGCCTATGTAAGTGATTGGCCATTACCTTCTGATTCCTCATCATTTCCTATTTCCTTCATTAAGATGACCATTCACTAATGAACAATCAGAGGCTTTAATGATTCAGGTGGGTGGGAACTCTAGAAAGGTTAACCCAGCCCTGAAATCCTTGACAAAAACGGGAAATCCCTACTCCTTTCCAGCGTGATCCAGTGGAAAGAACTTGGTTGTGGAGACAGATTTTCTGTAAAATATATTAGATCAAGCATCTCATGTTTGCTTGAACTTCACCTCCTGAAGCATGAATTTCCTGTCAAAGTGTTATGGTTTAGAAAAAGCTCATGTGTGAGACAATGAAAGAAGGCTCAGAGGAGAAATGATTTGGTTGTGAGAGCCTTAAACCAATCAGTGATTTAGTCCCCTGATAGGGATTAACTGAGTGGTAACTGAGGTGGTAGGGTGTGGCTGGAGGATATGGGAATTAGGGTGTGGTTTTGGTGTATATATTTGTATCTGAAAAGTGGACTCTCTTTGTTTTCTGATTATGATGTGAGCTGCTTCTCTCTGCTGAACCCACCATGATGTTTAGCCTCACCTCAAGCCCTGAGAAATGGAGCCTCCCTTATATGCACTAAGGCCTCTGAAACTGTAAGCTGGCAAATAAACTTTTCCTCCTCTATATTTGTAGTGGTCAGATATTTTAGTCATAGCAGCAAAAAATCTGACTAAAACACAATGAAATAAGTATACAAATCCTGGAGTGTTCCCTGGGCAGTGAGTGAGTCCTGTGTAATTGAACTCTTATTTCACTTAGTTGCTATTACAACAATTGGAGGTAGGTATTATTATTTTAGTGAAATTCTATTCTAATGTCTAAATGAAGTAATTAAAAAATAAGAACCTAAATATTTAGTGCAGTGGTGTGATGTATTATCTCACTTCATAATTTTTCATAGACCCTTCATTTTGATAATGAAGAAATTGAATCATGAAAAGACCAAATTCAGTATAGACCTTAAAGAAAGTTTTGATGTGTAGCCATGCTTTAAAACTATCACTTAAATTGCATATTATTTTTTCTTGTAGGCATGAGGGTCTCCAGATTAGAGATGACTTATTTGTAAACCTTGCCTCCTCCCATGAAAATGGCAAAAAGGAATAATACAGATACAGTCCTCATCTCCTCATCATGGGGTTGAGGTGAAGAATTCTTCCCAATGCTCCACTTGGGAACATCACTAGTAAATCAACAAAGCTGTCTTTTGAGATTAAAATATTTCTTCTTCTTCTCTATCATTCATCTTTATAGAATCTCTAAAAAATTCAAAGGTAGTGAATACTGTATCTTTACCTCAGTTCTGCCTGATCTCCAGCTTCTATCCTCAATAAATGTTTAAATTTGTGTTTGCAATGACAAAAGAAGACTTAAAAACAATAGTGCATCTGGGTGCACTGAAATAATCGGTGACTCTAAAACCAAAAACTGGTCTGAAGCAAATGTTTATCATAATTTCAAATTTTAATGATAACTGTTGCACATTTGCCTTTTTCTTGGAAATCATGCAAAACCAAAGCTTCATAACTGAATTTGTACTCCTGGGGCTTTCACAGAATCCTACCGTTCAGAAAATAGTATTTGTTGTGTTTTTGTTGGTCTACATTGCAACAATTTTAGGAAACATGCTGATTGTAGTGACCATCCTCTGTAATCCTGCACTGCTGGGCTCCCCCATGTACTTTTTTTTGGCATCCTTATCCTTCCTGGAGGTCTGTTTATCTTCTGCTATCACACCAAAAATGATTGTGGACACTCTGCACGAGAGGAAAACCATCTCTTATAAAGGATGCATGATTCAACTTTTTGCTGAACATTTATTTGGTGGAGCAGAGGTGATTATCCTCATGTCCATGGCATATGACCGCTATGTGGCCATTTGCAAGCCCTTGCATTACTCTTCTATCATGAACTGGAGGCTCTGTGGCATTCTAATGGGGGTGGCCTGGTCAGGGGGCTTCTTACATTCCATTATAGTGGTTCTCTTCACTTTCCAGCTGCCCTTTTGTGGCCCTAATGTCATTGATCATTTCATGTGTGACCTGTACCCATTACTGGTGCTGGTGTGCACTGACACTCACGTCCTAGGCCTTTTGATGATTGCCACTACTGGGTTAATGTGCATTATAGTGTTCTGCTTGTTGCTTGTGTCCTATGGTGTCATTTTGTTCTCCCTGAGAACACACAGTGCTGAAGGGAGGAGGAAAGCTCTGTCCACCTGTGGATCTCACATTGCTGTTATGGTTTTGTTCTTTGTCCCATGCATATTTATAAATGCCCGGCCTCCTTCTGTCTTTCCCTTTGACAAACTGGTGGAAACATTTTATACCATGTTCACCCCGTTGCTCAATCCTTTGATTTATACTTTCAGAAATAGGGAAGTGAAAAATGCTATAAGGAGAATGTGGAAGAGATTGGTGTTAGCTTGTGATGAAAAATAAGATATTAGGTACAAAAAGTAGTATAAAGAGCAAAGCAATCAGAGTGGTCCTGGATAAAACTTTATGGGATGCTCAGTACCTATTAAGAGGTAATACACTTCTACAGAAAAACAAACAAACAAACAAACAAACAAAAAACAACAACAACAACAACAACAAACATTTGAGCCATCAAAAGATGAGGTTTTCATTTTTATAGCAGGTGTCTATTCTGATTTGCAAAGTCAGTATCCAGATATGTACATTAAAGCAGCTGAGTTTTATGCTTACCTCAAATCTAATAATAATAAAAAAAAAAACATGGAAAGAAAAATCACTTCTCATAGTGTTAGACATTAACTTTATGCTTTCCAGAAACTTGGGCAGGAAAAATAAACACATCTTTGACATGAGGATCCGATGCTTATTCAAACTATTTCAAGGGGAAAAAAAAAAAAAAGAAAGAAAAGAAAAAGAAATAGATTTATTTAGGACAGTGAGCTCATTGATTCTGAATCAAAACCAAGCTGAATTCAGGAAGGGCACAAAGAGGAGCAATAACAGAACCTCTGCTGTAGGAGTTCTGCATCACATGACTCCATCATTGAAGATGGGTCCATTACCATTTCTATAGAATTGGTGTAGCCTCATGAATTTCTGCAGAGAAAAGCCATAGTGGCCAAGTGCTGCCTACTGTGAGTTCCTCCTGGGCAATGATCAGGCTCAAGAGAGGAGGAGGCAGATTCCAGAGGGAGACAGCCATGAGCATCTCCTATTCCAGCACAATCAAGGGGAACTCTTGAGATGCCCCATTACCAGCAAAACCCAGACCAGCTGCAGATGTGAAGAGTTGATTCCTCCCAGCCCCAAAGAAGAAATAAATCTAAAGGCACCAGAAAGTGAAAGGGAAGTTTCAAAAGATTATATCTCAATTTACTTGGTGATTTGAATTTTTGTGAGTTTGTGCTGCCTTTTGAAAACACTTCTATTTGAACAATTATCAATAAAGAGATATTTCAAATTTTAGACCCATCTTATTTGTCATTCCCGTAATTAAGGTTGTTTAATATAAGGTTGCCATGTGGCTTCTGGAATAAATGCATTTACAAAACCCATTTCATCCTTCCCAACCTATCAATAAACACACACACACACACACACACACACACACACACACACATATGTATAATAAGATGCCCATTGAGTAATTTGGGCAAAAATACTGAATTTTTCTCTCATTTTCTTAATCACTCGGGCCAGGCCCAAAGTAGAAGAGTGCATATAATAGCTGACTTCCTAAGAATAAACATGGCAGAATATAGATAATATTTCATTGCTCTTTGGGGTAAGCCCTCATGGTATTGAGATTTGGTCTAAAATACCATCTGGACAAAGCTTGGGGCCTGCAAAAGACCAGGAGAGTCACAAAGGCTTAGGCATGCCAGTGCACCTATTTTTCACTGTTCTCTTTCTTCTCCATCAGCTCTCTGTTTTCATAGCAGGAGTAGCTTCATGTCCTTTGTTTTCATACAGTTCTCTTCATTAAGTAGTTCATGTATCTCTAAAATCCAGCTTGAGAAATGAAGGATAAATATAAGTGGGTCAATTAATATATGGATCTGTGAAACCAATATTTGAAACATTATTCAGGACAGATTGTTGCGACCACTTCAGATTCATGTCTGATCTGTCATGAACTTGAATACAAACACATTTTATCATTTTAACTTGTAACCTCTTATTGTATCTTTAGGTAAGAAGATATAATATTTAGTCAAGAAATAAACAAATACTGAAAGACATTTACCCAACATTTTTTATTCTTACAAGTCTGCTTATCAAAATTTTGCAGAATCCTGGCTACAAGAATTTTTTGTTTTACATTCCATTTTCAATATTGATTTTTGCCTAGCCATGTTGACATTCATTCCAATGTATTTATCTTTGGTTGTAATTGTGTTAGTGACAGTTGGCTCATGTCATTAATTTAGTTAGAAATGCCATTTCAATATAGAATGTGGGAATTAGTGCAGTTGGATATCTGAAATAAGTTAATGGAGAACTGGTTTCTAACTTAATTGAATCCCGAATTTTATTTGATACATCATAAATCGGATAAAAATTACCATTCTATTACAAATCTTGCAAAAGTTTTCCCTCTCAACTCTTGGTTATTTTTGCTGAGGATCTCTGATCTTTGGACTGTGGGTTTTTCCTTATCTCTTTTCCTGCTAGTCTTCCTTTCTTGCTGTTGATCAAAATGACATTTTTCCTTTTGATTCTGTCTTCTCCCACCTCTCTCTATTTTTTCTGCCTTCCTCAGTATAATATTTTAAATACATATACCCAAGGCTATTCTTTTGGGTGAAGGTCAAGATGGCAGAGGAAAACCTGGTAGCACTCTCATTTCCTCCACTATGCAAACCTGAAACTGTGGATAGGAGCTACTCAGCAAGGTGGGTGACTGAGGGAATGCAATGAGTTCAGTATTGGATGGTGAGATAGTCAAAGATTCTGGTGATTAGAACAGAGTGAGAAAGAACACATGGGCACTAATCCTGTCCTGGCAGATCTGGAGCCAGGCAGGGGAGCCTGGTGACAAAAAAGGGAAAGAGAAAGAGACATAGAGAACAATATTGGCATAGAAATATATTTGCAGAACAGAAAGGAATCTGAACTTAACTGATTTGGGAGCTGAATAGCAGGCGGGTAGGTGAGAAGTGTTCTAAGCTTCAGCACCTACAAATGGAGTCGCTGCTATGGGAAGCCGTCTTGTGGGGTCATGCCTGAGCTTGTTGCTTTGGTAAACAAAGTCCCTGCATCTTCATTTTCCCTGGAGATTACAGGAAATATTGCTATATGTCACAGCCAACATCTACCTCATGGCACAGTATGGCCCTGGTCTAATGCCACTGAAGGAAGGTGTTGATTTGAATATGAGATGGCCACACCCAAAGTTCCTGTTATTAATACAGCAATGAGAAATGATTGGACTGTGAGAGCTGAAACAATCAGTCAGCCCTAGTTTGAATGACTAGGTGGTAACTGTAGGCAGGTGGAGTAGACCCAGAGTAATTGGGTCACTGTGGGTGTTCTCTGAAAGGCTGCATGTCCCCTGGGGTACTTCTACTCTGCTCTCTGCTTTCTTGCTTCCATGAAGAGAGCAGCTTTTCTCTGCTAGGCCCTTGCCACGTTAAGTGCTGCCTCACTTGGCCCAGAGCAATGTCATTGGCCATCTGTGGACTGAGATCTTTGAAACTCTGTGCCCCAAGTGAACTCTTCTTCTTCTAAGTTGTTCTTGTCAGGTATTTTGGTCACAGTGATGCAAAAAGCGCCTAAAACGTAAACTGTCTGAGTTACTCTATATACTGAAATATTGAGAGCAAAGGCCACCCAAGTCCACCTCCTACTAGGCAGCTGGAACATAGCCTAGGCTAACCTTAGAGTGAAGGTCCTCTATTGTCTGGACATATTGTGCTTTTCCCTGGGAACTGAAGATTATGGGGTGAGGAAAGGGGGCACATTTCACAGAGCTGCCACTCATGCTAGGGAGGGAGCTACTGAGATCACTGAGCTGCTAGAATCACCTCAGTTGTGCCAGAAGTGGGCAGGCTGAGAGCTTTGTGAATGGGCTCTGGAGGCTGATTGTGTCCAATTTTCTGAAGCAAGATGATGATCTAGATGTGGTAAAAAAAATAAAAATATGGTTTTCCAGCCCAGTGCTGATCTGGTTGACTTGGTCACCACCTTCACTCCTACATGCATTCAAAAGATATGGTATTGTAGCTTGGACATTTGCCACCCCAGGATACCTGGTGGGTTCCAAAACCCAAAACCCTCAAAGAGGTCTCACCATATTAAATACCTTTTCAAGGAGGAGTTTCAGCCTTTGTTGTTTGTTCTTTTGTTTTCCTTGTATAGTATTTATGTTGTTTTGCTTTGTTTCCCTCATTGTTTCTTCACACATTTAAGTAATTTTACATATTTAAAAAATCATTAATTGGATATCTTCCATCTCCTGTCTTTTATTATCTTGATTCTCTTCATTACTCTCCTTTATTTCTTTTTCTTATAATTTGGTCTTCTTTCTTCTTATGCTCTTTTTGTTTTTCTCTATATTCTAATATTAACTTTATTCTCATTAATGCCTAGTTTTTCAACATTTGCTACATTATTACTCCCCTTTTATTTTCTTTTATACTGGAGTTGAAGAGATCATTTTCAATAAGTTTTATATAAATGTAGGTTTTCTGATTTAGATATGAAATATCCCCCACACATTCATGTGTGAGACAGTGCAAGAATGTTCAGGAGTGAAATGATTGTGTTATGAGAGTCCTAACCCAATTAGCAAATAAATCCTCTGATGTGGGTTAACTAAGTGATTACTATAGGCTCCTAGTGTGTTGCTAAGAAGTAAGTGACTGGGGCATGCTTTGGGGGTCACTTTTGTCCAAGGTGAGTAGAGTTCTTTCTGTTTGCTGATTGTCATGTTCTGAGCTGAATTCCTCTACTACACTCTCCCACCATGCTGTTCTGCTTCACCTTAGGCCCAGAAAAATGGAGTAGACCGACCATGGACTGAACCTCTGAAATCTGAACCAAAATAAGCTTTTTCTCTACTATATATATTTTTTTGTCAGGTCCTTTGGTCACAGTGACAATGCTAACTAAAGCAGAAATGGGGTTGTTGCTGTGACTAACCTGACCATGTGGATCAAAAGACTTTGGACACTCCTCAAGGGGCCTGAAGATTTATGTCCCAGTTTCCTCTCAGTTTCAGTCTCAGTGCTCTAGTTCTTTGTATTAAATAGACCTTCATAACTTCTATTCAAATAAATTTACAGAGAAAACATAATCTCTAGAAATTGCACTTTTAGTTTTAAAGTCATAGAATCTTAAAATCAATTTATGATCATATATAATATATAATATATATTATATGTATTATGTATTATGTATTATATCTGTATTTATATGTATATATAAAACAAACTGTGGGTGTTGTGGTCAGGGCACCAAGTTTAATGCAGTGCCTAGTCCTGTCCAAAACTATATATTTGTGCTAATTACTCAAATTAGACCTGTATTTAGATTTCTATATCAAGTTAAGATAGATCCAATGAATTAGAAATAGAAAAAGTGACCATTTTTTACCCAGCTACCAAATATCATTTTATTTGTTAATTTTTGGAACATATGCTCATTTATCATTTAACCTCTAATGTTCTCCCCATCCTATGATTTCAATTATAAAGTGGAATTTTTGAGGCTATATAAAGCATACCACTGTTGGAATATGGTAAATGCATACGCTGGTGAACCTTTATACTTATTGGTAGAGAATATAGCATTTACTATTCCTATACTGCACACTAACCAGCGCTGTAATGAAAGACATTAAATGTAAGAAATGGTGATTCAAGTGTTAGAGTACAAACTTTTGATTTAGCTATGTCCTCTTGATTTTCCTTGAGCTCGTTGGATGCCAGGCAGAGCGTCAGATTGCTGCCTAGGAATTGTTCAGGAGAACTGTGCAGACTGAAGTTCTGAACTGTTTTACTGCTGGTTGTCAGCCAGTTGTCGAGGTGAGGTGTCTCCCATGAAAAAAGACAAATGAAATGATACAGGTTTATGCATCGATTGGGATGGACAAAGATGGAAATAAAGGTTTTTTTGGTTTTCTTTATTTCTTTATTTTTTTTTAATTTTACAAATTCAAATGTGCTAATTCCTCATATTTCAGTGTTTTATTGATCATATCATGTGATATTGCCCAATTTACATTAAACATCATTAAAGTACTGAACACTTAGATATGTCTCCATTTCACTATTGTACACATACGATCTTCCATTTAAAACTCCCTCATCTTGATTCACTTCTAGAGCACATTTTTTAGGATTGAGGTCACTAGTTTAAAATGCAAACATGTTCATGATCATAAAATTATTTACTAATATGTTTTCCAAAAGAATTAGATGAGTGAAAGAGTTTCATTCATTGCACTTTTGAGATATAATTTAAAATAACATGATTTTTAAAAGATAAATTTTGTTAGGAATGATTCAATTTCTTTCTCATGTTGTGTAAATAGAGACTGCTTAAAATAATACTGAATCCATATTTTATATTATCCTTTTGATTTTACTTTGAAAAACATACTACTAATAACTGATTTTTATAGTTTGGGCAGCTTGACAAGTGCTAGCTGTTTCATAGCTGAAGACTTGGAAGTATTGTATTTTGTTTAATGACACAGTATTAGACAAGTTTGCTGGGATTATAATTTCTGATGGCAGACATAGAATAACTTTTAAAATTAATTTATTATACATTTAGATTAACAGAAAATTTACCAAGAGAGTAATACAATAATTTTAAATGACAAAAGGAATATTTATTAAGAATATAAGAGAATAGTGGATACATTGCTCTTAACTGAACATATGATAATATTATTTTTTCTACTTCATCCTTTTTTTTGTACAAAGTTGTTGTATTTGTAATAGTAGTATGCAATACAATTCATAATACACATAACAGAGCCTCTTTTTACATAACACTGTTTGTATACAAAGTATATTCGTACTATTCAAGTCTTTAATCATGCATTTAGGATAATGATATTCATCTTATTATACCACCTTTTCTTTTTTTTCCCCTCCATCCCCCCTTGCTCCCTCCCTTCCCCTCCCTCCCCTTTGACAAGTCTAGTTTTCTTCTAATCCTCCTATGTACCCCGACACCCAACACCACTGTGAATCTGCCTCTTATATTAGAGAAAACATTTGGTATTTGTATTTTTTGAGATTGACTAACTTCACTTAGCATTATATTCTCCAACTTCATCCATTTACCTGCGAATGCCATTATTTTATTCTCTTTTATTGCTGAGTAAAATTCCATTGTGTGTATATACCACAATTTCTTAATCCACTCATCTACTGAGGGACATCTAGGTTGGTTCCACAACCTAGCTATTGTGAATTGTGCTGCTATAAACATTGAAGTGGCTGTGTCACTGTACTGTGCTGTTTTTAAGTCCTTTGGGAATAGACCCAGGAGTGGGATGGCTGGGTCATAGGGTGGTTCCATTGCCAGTTTTCCAAGAAATCTCCATACTGCTTTCCATAACAGTTGTACCATTTTGCAGTCCCACCAGCAATGTATGAGTGTGCCTTTTTCCCTACATCCTCTCCAACATTTATTGTTGTTTGTGTTCTTAATAGCTGCCATTTGGAATGGAGTGAAATGTAATCTTAGAGTAGTTTTGATTTGCATCTCTGTAATTGACAGTGATGTTGAGCATTTTTTTCATGTATTTGATGATTAATTGTGTATCTTCTTCTGAGAAGCGTCTTTTCAATTCCTTAGCCCATTTATTATTTGGGTTATTTGTTTTTTTGGTGTTAAGTTTTTTGAGTTCTTTATATATTCTATATTAGTGCTCTGTCTGATGTGCATGTATTAAATATTTTGTCCCAAATAGTTGGCTCTCTATACACCTCACTGATTGTTTCTTTTGCTGAGAAGAAGTTTTTTAGTTTGAATTTATCCCATTCATTAATTCTTGATACTAACTCTTGTGCCACAGGATTCTTATTAAGGAACTTGGGACCTAATCCGACATGTTGGAAATTGGAGCTTACTTTTTCTTCTATTAGGCGTATTGTCTCTGGTCTAATTCCTAGGTCCTTGATCCACTTTGAATTGAATTTTGTGCATGGTGAGAGATAAGAGGCTATCCTTTCTCCTCTGTACATTTTTGGCATCTTTGTCTAATATAAGATAGCTGAATATGTGTTAGTCTCTGTGTCCTCAATTCTGTACCATTGGTCTACCTGTCTGTTTTAGTGCCAATACCATGCTGTTTTTGTTACTATTGCTCTATAGTATAATTTAAAATCTGGTATGGTGATGCCACCTGCTTCACTTTTCTTGCTAAGGATTGCTTTAGCAATTCTGGCTCTCTTGTTTTTCCATATAAATTTCATGACTGCTTTTTCTATTTCTTTGAGGAATGTCATTGGGATTTTGATTGGAATTGCATTAAATCTGTATAGTGCTTTTGGTATTATGGCCATTTTGACAATATTAATTCTGCCTATCCAAGACCAAGGTAGGTCTTTCCATCTTCCGAGGTCTTCTATAATTACTTTTTTACTGTTCTATAGTTTTCTTTATGGAGGTCTTTCACCTCTTTCATTAAGTTGATTCGTAGGTATTTTATTTTATTTTTTTATAGTATTGTAAGTGGGGTAGTTTTCATCATTTCCGTTTCAGAGGATTTGTCACTGACATACGAAAATGCCTTTGACGTATGGGTATTGATTTTGTATCCTGCTACTTTGCCGAATTCATTTACTAGTTGTAAAAGTTTTTTGGTAGAGCTTTTTGGGTCTTCTTGGTATATTATCATGTCAATGGCAAATATAGTGCTAATTTAATCTCTTCTTTTCCTATGTGGATCCCTTTATTTTCTTTCGTCTGTCTAATTGCTCTGGCCAGAGTTTCAAGTACTATGTTAAATAACAGTGGTGAAAGGAGGCATCCCTGTCTTGTTCCAGTTTTAGAGGGAATGTTTTCAATTTTTCTCCATTTAAGATAATGTTAGCCTGGGGCTTTGCATAAATAGCTTTTACAATGTTGAGATATGTTCCCGTTATTCCTAGTTTTTCTAGTGTTTTGAACATAAAGGGTGTTGTATTTTGTCGAATGCTTTTTCTACATTTATTGAGATGATCATATGGTTTTTATCTATGTCTATTGATATGATGTATTATGTTTATTAATTTCCATATGTTGAGCCAATCCTTGCGTCCCTGGGATAAACTCCACTTTATCGTGGTGCACTATCTTTTTAATATGTTTTTGTAATCAATTTGCCAGGATTTTGTTGAGAATTTTTGCATCTATGTTCATTAAAGATATTGGTCTGAAGTTTTCCTTTTTGGCTGTGTCGTTGCCTGGCTTTGGAATTAATGTAATATTGGCATCATAGAAAGAGTCTGGGAGAGCTCCCTCTTTTTCTATTTCTTGAAATAAGTTGAAGAGCATTGGTATTAGTTCTTCTTTGAAGGTCTTGTAGAACTAGGCTGTAAACCCATCAGGTCCTGGACTTTTCCTTGTTGGTAGCTTTTTGATGGCATCTTCTATTTCCTTGCTTGAAATTGACCTATTTAAATTGTGTATATCCTCCAGTTCCAGTTTGGGCAATTCATACAATTTGAGAAATCTGTCAATGTCTTCAATATTTTTAATTTTATTAGAGTACAAGTTTTCAAAGTAATTTCTAATTATCTTCTGTATATCTTAGGTGTTTGTTGTGATATTTCCTTTTTCATCACAGATGTTAGTGATTTGACTTTTTTTGTCTTCTTCTTTTCGTTAGCATCACTAAGGGTCTGTCAATTTTGTTTATTTTTTCAAAAAAACAACTTTGGATTTGTCAATTTTTTAAATTGTTTCTTTAGTCTCAATTTCATTAATTTCAGCTCTGCTGAAATTACTGCTCTTAGTGTTGGTCTGTTCTTCTTTTTCTAGTGCTTTGAAGTGTAATGTTAAGTCATTCATTTTTTTTTTTTTTTTTTTTTTTTTTCCTTTTAAGGAATGAACTCAGTGCAATGAATTTTCCTCTTACTACTGCCTTCATAGGGTCTCAGCGATTTCTATATGATGTATCTGTGTTGTCATTTACCTCTCAGAATTTTTTAATCTCCTCATTGATGTCTTCTTCAACCCCTTGTTCATTCAGTAGCATGTTGTTTAGCTTCCAGTAGTTGGAGTATTTTTTTTTTTTATTTCTTGTTTTATCATTGATTTCCAATTTCATTCCATTATGGTCTGATAGAATGCAGGGTAGTATCTCTACTTTTTTATATTTGCTGAGAGTTGCCTTGTGACATAATATATGGTCTGTTTTGGAGAAGGAGCCATATGCTGCTGAGAAGAAAGTGTATTCGCTTACTAAGGGATGAAATATTCTATATATGTCCGTTAGGTCTAAGTTATTAATTATTTTAAGGAGGCCTAAAGTTTCTTTGTTTAGCTTTTGTTTGGATGATCTATCCATTGGTGAGAGAGGTGTGTTTAAGTCCCCTACAATAACTGTGTTGTGATCTATTTTACTCTTGAACTTGAGAAGGGTTTGTTTGATGAATGTAGGTGCTCCATTATTGGGGGCATATAGATTTATAATTGTTATATCTTGTTGATGAATGGTTCCCTTAAGTAGTAAGAAATATCCATCTTTGTCCCTTTTGATTAACTTTGGCTTGAAGTCTACCTTATTTGATATGAGAATGGCAACCCCTGCTTGCTTCTGCAGCCCATGTGAGAGATAAGATTTTTCCCAGCCTTTCATCTTCAGTCTATTGATGTCTTTTTCTATGAGGTGGGTTTCTTGGAGACAGCATATTGTTGGGTCATTTCTTTTAATCCAGTCTGACAATCTGTTTCTTTTGAATGGTGAATTTAGGCCATTAACATTCAAGGTTATTATTGAGATGTGATTCGTATTCCCATCCATTTCTATTTGTTTTTGGTATTTAACTTAATTTGGTTTCTCCTCTGGTTGGTAATTCCTTTAGTTTAATATCTCCCTTTGTTCATTTTCATTGCTATTTTTCTTTTCTTCTTTGTGGAATATTTTGCCCAGGATGTTCAGAAGTGCTGCTTTTGAGTTGTGAACTCTTTTAACTTTTGTTTGTCGTGGAAAGTTTTTATTTCATCTTCGAATCTAAAGCTTAATTTTGCTGGGTATGAGATTCTTGGTTGACATCACTTTTCTTTCAGAACAGAAATATGCTATTCCAGGATCTTCTAGCTTTTAAGGTCTGGATTGAAAAATCTGAACATAGTCTGATTGCTTTTCCCCTATATGTAATCTGCTTCCTTTCTCTTGTGGCTTTTAAGATTTTCTCATTGTTCAGTATATTAGGCATTTTCATTATAATGTGCCTTGGTGTGGATCTGTTGTGATTTTGTATGTTTGGTATTTGGTAAGCCTCTTGAACTTGGTTTTCCCATTCATTCCCAAGTTTGGAAAATTTTCTGCTATTATTTCATTGAATAAATTACTCATTCCTTTGGCTTTGAACTCTGCACCTTCCTCTACCCCAATCACTCTTAAATTTGGTCTTTTTATTTTGTCCCATTTTTCTTGAATGTTTTGTTCCTGATTTTTTACCATTCTTGCTGTAAATTCTACATTTTTTTTCCAGATTGTACATTTTGTCTTCATTATCTGAGGTCCTTTCTTCCAGGTGGTCTAATCTATTGGTGATGTTTTCAATAGAGCATTTAATTTGATTTATTGTTTCTTTCATTTTCATAATTTCTGTTTGGTTTCTCTTTAGAACCTCTATTTCTCTATTGAAGTATTCTTTTGCTTCTTGTATTTGTTTATGAAGTTTTTTTTGTCAAAGTTACCTTTTACTACCTATATTTTTTTTTGTCAAAGTTACCTTTTACTATCTATATTTGCTCTCTCACCTTCTTCTTGAAATCATCCTTGAGCTCCATAAACATTTGGATTATGTATTTCTTGAATTCCTGTTCTGACATTAGATATACTATGCTTGCCAGGGAATCTGCTAAGGAGGTATGTTGATTTGTCTGGGACATTTTCTTCCCTTGTTTTTTCATATTGCTTGTGTGTCTTTTTATTTAGCACTGTGGAACCTTGACTTTTTTTAGTTTTACCTTAAGGCCTAATAATGCTCCTGTTGTACAATGCTATCAGCTCCCATTATATATACTTTACACCTTAAAACCAGACATTTTATATTCAGTTAATCACAATTTCGTCACAATGTACAGAGTTAGAGAATTTAGATATTGTCTCTAATATACTCTGAGTGATTGTAATGGGGTTTATAATTTCAGATATTGGGTACAAAGGTGATATGCTTAGGAGAAAGGAAGGAAGGATATTGCTTCCCCCCCTCTTAGGAAGTGTAAAAATATAAATCTATAGAAGTAGTTTAATAGCAGAAGAGAGAGGGAAGGAATTGGAGTGAACAATTTAGTGTGAAGACTGATGTATATTTAAGCCAAACTTATGCAAACGTTGAGAGAAATTAGAAAATGTCTGGGTAGTAAGAATTAGTGAAAGAGAGAAGACAGAGTGAGTAAAAAAAAAAAAAAAACAAATAGAGAGAGGAGACTATATATAACACCCCTTTGATCTACTATTCAGTTGCCCCAGTTCTAAAATTCCTAATTCTTGTATACAAGTTGTTTTGTCTCTGTTGAAAATGTAGGGGCAGGGTGTAGATAAGAAAATGAGGAATGAAGAAAAGAGAGGAAAGAGGGAAATAAAAAAAGAAAGAAGAAAAAGAAAGAAAGAAAAAAACAAAACAAAAAACAAAGTCGAACCCACAAGTTTCAATTAGGCAGCCTTTTCTCTTTCTCTCTCAACTTGTTAAATTAGCTGTCTGGCTGATTGGCCCTAGCTAGCTGTCTGGATGATTGGCCCTAGAGAATTTGTGGTTGGAGTCAAATCTGCATACCTGGTTAGTGAGGGGTGATGCTGGGGATGGGGCTTTGTGTGGCTGGCCCTGAAAATCAATCCATCCAGATGGCATCTACTTTCCGTGCTCTTCCTCAGTTGAAGGGTCACAGGGGGTCGTCATGCTGGACTCGGATAAGTGTTTCTCTGCTGACTGTTGAGGGTCCTCCCAGTCACGGGTTCCTCCTTGCCTGTTCGCTGGTTTCTGCGCTGCTTTCTCTCCAGCTTCACTGCTGAGGGTTGTGTCCGGCCGAGTGTGGTTTTGAACTGGTGTCGTCGCCACGCAGTCTCCTGTGGTCTCCAGCGGTTTCCCAGCTCTGATCACACTGTTTTTGCTGGCTTCACTGCTGAGGGTTGTGGCGTGCTGTGTGTGGATTTGATCTGGTGTTGCAGTAGCTTGTTCTCCCGTGGTCTCCCAGCTCTGGCTTTGTTTTTTTTTTTTTTTTTTTTTTTCCAAATCTTTATTTTAATCAACCTTAATTAGGTATGATTTACATGCAATAAAATTTACACCACTTAAGTAGGAGTCAATCAGTTTTGTCACATATAACCCATCAGTATAACTACCACTCCAATTAAGATCCAGAGCATTTCCATCTGCCCCCACAGCCCCTGTGCTGCTTTGCAGTTGATTTCTCCCCACCTCCAACCTTGTACAAGAAGCAGCTACTGATCTGATTTTTGTCACTAGAGGACAGTTCAGACTGTTTTAGAACTTCACATGAATGGAAGCATTACAGTGTGTACTCTTTTGTGTCCAGCTCCTTTCACTTGGTATAATTCCTATGAAGTTCATCCTCTGGCTTTGTTTTGCAATGCCTTTGCTCCAGGCGGTGCTGCTGAAGCCACCTGGCACTAGGCGCTGCCATCAGCTTGTCCTGCTCACTCCCTGGTCTCAGTATTCAAACCATGAGGAGTTGAGCATTCTCAGTCTATATATACACGAGCTGAAAAGCTATTTATCTGCTTTGTTGGATTCTTTCCACGGAGCAGCTCTGAAAAGCGGCTTCCTCTAATCCGCCATCTTGGATCCTCTCTTCATCCTTTCTCTGTTCTAAGATTCAATGCAGGATAACTCATTGTATTCCAGAAAATTACCTTACAAAAATTTGAAATCATAAACTGTGATCATAAACACTATAATCTCCCTTGTCAATGTTTTAACACTAAATTTGGAAATTCCTTTTTTTGATAAAAGTAGGAATTGTTTTGTTTATAGTTAATGATTTAAAAAATTTAAGTAGTATTACTCTTACAACACCCTGTAAAAAGGATGTGGAGAGACAAGACTTATTTAATCATTAGTTTAACATAGGGTCCTGTCTTTTTTTAAGACTCCACTTGATTTGGTTTTCTTTGTACAATGAGTCTTTCAAAACAGGAGTGAATGCTTTTGGGTTGAGAACAAAATAAAGTATGCAGGGTCCATCAGAAACATTTAAAAATATCATGTACTTAAAAGCATATTTTTTACTGCATCTAAAAAATATGATACATTTTTATGCACATTTGAAGATGTATAATACACTTATCCGCCTTAGTCATGGTGAGGTAGGAATTAGGAGGAAGCATGCTGTCATTTCTACTCTGGATCAGGGGATATGGATGCTTGTTCTCACCACACATCACTTTCCCTTCTACTATTGATTGCAGGACATTTCTACCTGTTGAGTCTAATCTGGTCTCACAGGAGTCCTATTGATAGACAATCTAACTAATCCCAGATGCAGATGTTTGGCCTGAGGCTTATGGAATATTAAGAATTTTAAGTAACTTTCTAAAGTTCTATACAATTAGGTAAATAAAAAGCCATTATTTTAGGTATCAATAATAAGCTTTCTGCTCTCAAATTCTATCAAAGGCTTAAATGCCATGCTAAATATGACTGTATTATTATAACCAAATTTCATGCTTTCCAATAAATGTGGAAAAAAATAAAGAAACATCTGATGGGTGTTTGGCATTATGATAATAACTGCTTAAACCTCATGGGGATATATCAAGGCACCCAGGCAGGGTACTTAAAAAGCAGCACCAATCTCATGGGCCCTGCATCTCTAGCTGGTTGAACACTTTGTAAACTAATTTGTTCCTATCCTAAAAACATGTTGAAACATTCTACATGGTATGTTATTGAAATGAGATGTTTTCTACTAATTATTTTTATATTGTAATAGTAGATCATGACACCCTTGTATAAAGGATCCAGTGATTCAAAGTTATAACCCTTTATCCACATTTATAAATTAAGAAAGAAGGAGATGTTATGAGCCATCCATGGGTTGTATGTGGACAGTTGTGCATAGTAGCCTCCTGAGGGGATAGATCTGGCACCGGGAACTCCCTGTGGCAACCCTTACAAGAACTGACTGCCTGATGCAGGTGAACTTCCCCCTCAACCTCTGCCTAAGATCCCACACAGCACCTGAGATGGGTGTGGCCGGCCAAGATGTCAATCAACCTGCTGACTCCAAGATATCAGGAAGCAAGACTCCGTCCTTGAAAACTTATCTGTGCCTTTGATGTACCCTCTTAAATAAACTACCAGAGCCATCTTTACCCTTTGTCTATTTCCAAAACCCCTATGGACTAGATCAGGGGCTTTGCATTATGTAAACATATATCTGAGTAATCTGTGTTTTGTTACTTATTAATAATCTGAGATTGTAAGTTTTAGGGTGGTCTGGATTCCCCTGGGCAGAAAAGAACCCTGCAAAGAGATGCTGGAAGTCAGCCCCCCAAAATATTCCCCATGATACTCTACCTCTTCCCTGTTGATCTAATAGAAATGGCCTGAGTGTGGAGGAATGTTTTTTGTAAGATCCCTGATCCAGCATTTTGCATATTTAAACTGAATATTTCAAAGCGTGAGTTTCCTATCAGTAAAAAAGTTTTAAGAAAATTTTTTTTTTTTTTTTTTTTTTTTTTTTTTGTGGTACCGGGGATTGAACTCAGGGGCACTCGACCACTGGGCCACATCCCCGGCCCTTTTTTGTATTTTATTTGGAGACAGGGTCTCACTTAGTTGCTAAGTGCCTCGCCATTGCTGAGGCTGGCTTTGAACTCGCCATCCTCCTGCCTCAGCCTCCCAAAGTGCTGGGATTACAGGCATGTGCCACCGTGCCCAGCTAAGAAAAAGTTTTAATAAGACCTAGGTTATCCCCTAGAAAGTGGGTTTTGTGTGATTTCTCTCCTTGCCTTATTTCACTTACCCAATAGTACAACATTGGAATGAGGCTTTATTTATTTTCATGAAGTTCAGTTCTCAGTTTTAAAGATGAATAATAAAAAAAAAAGACTTTAACATTTGATGATGTGTTAAGTGAGTAACTAGACACATTTTTATAGATTTCTTTTATAAAGAGGGAATTAGCCAGGTGTGGTGGCATATGCCTGTAATCCCAGCGGTTTGGGATGCTGAGACAGGAGGATCTCCAATTCAAATCCAGCCTCAGCAATGGTGAGGTGCTAAGCAACTCAGGGAGACACTGAATAAAATACAAAATAGGACTCGGGATGTGGCTCAATGGAAGAGTGCTCCTGAGTTCCATCCCTGGTATAAAAAATAAAAGAAGAAGAAATTAATCCAGGAAAGGCCAAATTCACTTTAGACTTTAGACTTTGAAGAAACATTAAAGGTATAGATGATTTTTAAGTGCCTCCTAAAATGAATGATGTTTCTTTTTCTATTTGTAAGTATGAGAGTCTCCAGCTCAAAGATGACTTCCTAGGCACCCGTGGACCCTTCATGATAAAATCATTGTCCTCATTTTTTTATATGAATGTGACTTTGAAATGCCTCCTAATGCTTCATTTAGGGAAGACATTAGTAAATTATCAAAGGTAGTATTTGAGTTTAAAATCAATAATCTTTTGTACAACATGAGAATGCTTCTATTTCCCTGTATAGAAGTTCTAGCAAACTTAAAGTACAGAATAATTGATCTCCAAATCAATTATGCCTGATCTCTAAGTGCTATCCTTAATAAGTGTCTAAAATTGTGTTCTCAATGACAAAAGAAACATTAAAGATAAAGGTGCATCAAGGTGTACTGAAATATAGATGACCATAAAATAATAAACTGATAAAAGCAAAATCTCCTTTATCATAATTACAAAATGAATGTTAGCTGTTTATATTCACCATTCCCTTGCAAATAATGCAAAACCTAAGCTTCAGAACTGAATTTGTTATTTTGGGGTTTCACAGAACCCTAACCTTTAGAAAATAAAATTTGTTATATTTTTGTTGATCTACATTGCAATTATTGTAGGGAACATGCTGATTGTAGTGACCATCCTCTGTAGCCCTGCCCTGCTGGGCTCTACCATGTACTTCTTCTTGGCAGTCCTGTCTTTCCTGCAGGCCTGATTTTCCACTGCTCTTATGATTTTGTTATTTGTCCCATGCCTATATGTATTTGAAAGAGCTCCATCTACCTTCCCTTTGATAAAATGGTGACAATATTGTATAACATCCTGTCTCCCTTGCTCAATCCTTTGATTTAAATTTTGAGGAAGAGTGAAATGAAGAATTCCATGAGGAAAGTGTAGAAGAGACTAGTGGTGGTTTCCAATGAAAAATAAAATTTTAGAATTTACCAAGAAAGGGGCAAAAAGTAAAGAGATCAATATGCTATTAGACTAAAATTTTATGGGAAACCTATTATCTATGAAGTGAAAAGGCAATTCTATAAAAATGGCAATGCCCATGGGATCAGAGACATTATCATTCACTTCAGACATCTACTTTTGGGTTGGCAATTGAGTATCCCAATATTTAAAGTAAGGAGAATTCAATTTTATTCACATATAGGCTCTAATAATCAATAAAAAGATAAATTAAAAAATTACTTGTTAGATTGTTGGCCATTAATTTTGTAATTTCAAAAAAAAAAGTATGTGGAGGGCAGACAAAAATGTTAAATATTCAGGACACAAACATAGCATATTTCAAATGAAAAAAATATTAATATTTATTATTATTACTACTTTTTGCAGTGCTGGTGAACAAACCCAGGGCCCCATGAACTCTAGTCAAGCACTCTCCTAATGATGTATGACCCCAATGAGCATAGGGAATTTTTTTTCTCCAATAACATCTTTTAAATTTATTCTTTGATTAAGTTTGTTTTAGTTATGTATAATGTTGTTTCATTTTGACATGATTACAAAACACAGAATATAATTGTCTTGAGTATTTTTCCTTTCTCTCCCCTCCACCCTTCACATGTTCCCTTCCCTCTACTGATCTTTATGCTATTTACTTTCAGTTATTTTTTGTTTTTTAATTAGGGTCTTTTGGATGAACATGGTGGTGAGATTCACTGTAGTATATTCATATATCTACAGAAGAAAAGTATATCAGCTTCATTCCTCTGTTCTTCCCTTATATTATTATTCTTCCCTCCCTCTCATTCCCCTTTATCTAGTTTGTAGGTTTTGCTTCTATTGTGATGCAGTCTCTTACTTGTTTTCCCTTTCTCTCTCTTATCCCCTCTGTTATTACGGACTGGTCTCTCAAGATTTGAGAAAACATTCACCCCTTGGCTTTCTGAGACTGATTTATTTCACATGGCAAGGCACTCTCTAGTCTCTAGATTTTCAGTCGAGTTCTACCAGACCATCAATGGAAAACTTACACCAAATACACGTCAACTTATTCCATGAAACAGAAAAGGAGGGAACACTTCCAAACTTATTTTATGAAGCTAGTATTACCCTGATACTAAAACATATGGAGACACTTCAAGGGAAGAAAACATCAGACCAATATCCCTGATGAACATAGATACAAAATTCTCAATAACATATAGGCAAACCATATACAAAAACATAGTAAAGGTTGGTTCAACATATGGGAATCAATAAATGTAATTCACCACTTCAATAGACATAAACATAAGAATCACACAATTATCTTAACAAATGCAAAGAAAGCATTTGAAAAGTTCAACATCCATTCAGGTTCAAAACACTAGAGAAACTAGGGATAGTAGGAACACTCTTCAATATGTAAATGCTATGTATGTTAAACTCAAAGGCCAACATCACTCTACATCGAGAAAAATTGAAAGCATTACCTCTAAGAACTGGAATAAGACAGGGATGCCCTCTTTCACCACTTTTATTTAACATAGTCCTTAAACCCCCAGCCATAGCAACTAGAACAAAGAAACTAAAGGGCTACTGTCGCTGCCTGAAGCGGAAGTCGCTTGGAGCAGCGAACGCCACAGGAAAATTCGGAGGCAGGATGAAAATGAAAAAAGGTCTTTTATTCTTCTCCTCTCTCCAGCTCCAGCAATCACTCCAAATGCTCTAACTCCAACCACCACCTTCTTCTTCCCCACACACACTAACGAACCTCACCCAGTTATATACATATAGCTTTAACAAGGACACGTGCTTACAGCTCGAGCTTACAGGTGCGTCACGCAGTGTTCACGGGCATACAAAGATTCTTTGAATAATGTATCAACATCAGGTGGAAACTAGAACATCTTTTATGGCTCTCAGCTAACCGCAATCTTTAGCTATCTCCTTGATTATAGGCTCCTTCATTTCCCCCTTTTAGTTTTAAAAGAGGGGATGTTCTAGGACGTCCATGTGCAACCGACATTCTTACCCGTCATGGGAGTCTAGGCTGTCCTGACTCCTGGCTTAGGTTGACATGCCGGCCACATTAGACTGTCCCGTGCGACTGTGCCGTGTCTTAGGTTGTCCCCTTCTGGGGATCTTACCCGTCATAGGCTAACCAGCCATCCAATAGAGCCCTTCAGGATCGACTGTGTGTTGACTAACAGCCGTCCAATTTTTAGGAGATGCTGCGGCTTTAAGGTGGCAAGCCTACTGCTGACGAGCCAAGTTTCCATAGCGTATCAAGTTCTTTAAGCCAATCAGCTGCCCTTAGTTTCATCAAGTAACGCACTGAGTTCTCTTAGACAAATACCCGCAAGGCATTGTCCCGCAATGTCCCAAAATAATGGAAAATCAAAATGTCCATAAGTTATAACACATAGATTCAGGAGGCCCCATGCATGCAGAGCAGAGGCCACACTGCTGGTGAGGTTGTTGATGCTTGAGCAGCAGGGATGCTTGCAGCGACCGCGGTCCCTGCAGTTGTAGCAGCAGCCGTCTTTTTTATGTCCAGACATTTCCACCGGCAAATCTTCAGGACCCGCTACCTAAAAACTCAAGCATCCATTATTAAGGGAAAGGCAGTGCTATTCCAGCACTGAGATCAAAAGGTGAGCTGTCAAACTAAAAAAAAAGAACTATTAGAGTAGAAAATAAAAGTTGATCTCTGCTCACACACATTGCTGCTCAAGCTCCCACAAACATAAGCTGGCAAAATATCACATTCAGAAATAATCAAAGAGAAACTGAGGGTGTTTACTGCATTAAAGATAAAGAAAAGCTAAAGGCATTTTGGAAAAATAATTTGTTAGCTGGAATCCTCGAGTCTCTATATACACAGCAATCCTATACCTGTTGAAATAATTCAAATTAATCAGCTACTAAACAAATGAAGTCAATAACAAATAAATGATCCTCTGTCGGAACACCAAAATATCAGGTTATATAACATTAAACATATTCACAGCTGAAGAGAAGTCCCGGAGACAACTATAAATCAAAATTGATTATCATTATAATTGATTATCTAAAAATATTCTGAACTTATATAAATATCTATTTATCTATCTATCTATTGATTATCAAATTAGAATATTCTAAGCTTAAATGAATTAACGTTATTTGTTATTTGGATCTATATCTATCTACCTTTTTTTTTTTTTTTTTTTTTTTAAGCGCTTAATTATTTGTGACGTCACACTAGACAGACGCACATATAAACATATTTGTGACATCACATTAACATGAAATTTAGACAAATGCACAGACATAAAGACATATATAAAAGAGAAAAAAAAAAATTACAATTGTGTATACACTGAAGAGAGATCTTCTTGTCCCGGCCGGGAAGAATAAAATTTAAGTTGTAAATTTAATGGAGAACTCTTTTAAGGGAATCACTCCATACCTTCATTTTGGTCCTCTTGACCTTGCACTTGTTTATTCAATCTAGACTCCTCAATAACTTCGTCTTGATCTCTTTGACTTTGTACCTGCTTTATCAATCTAGATGGTATCCATATTGGAGAGGATTCGTGCTTTGGAAAAACACAAACAGATCCTCTCCCCCAAATTAATACTGGGTCTGGACCCTTCCATGTACCTGAGAGAACATCCTTCCAGTAAACCAAAGGTTTATGTTGTTGGTGTGGGTTCCAGTGTCTATCTCCAGCCGAATGTCCATTAGAATCTAAAGTTAAGAAATTTAGGGTAAACAGGGCAACTGCCAATCTGTCCTTAGGATTTTTCCAGTTTCCATCTTTTTGCTTTAGTAACATATTTTTAAGTGTCCGATTTGCTCTTTCAATTATTCCTTGTCCCTGAGGATTATAAGCGATACCTGTTTTGTGGATAATATTGAAATTTTGTACAAAATTGTTTGAAGGATGTGGATGTATATGCAGGGCCATTATCTGTTTTAAGCATTTTGGGGATGCCCAATGCAGCAAAAGCTTGCAGACAATGAGATATAGTATCTTTAACTTTTTTCTCCGGAATGTAAAGAAGCAAAAATCATGCCTGAGCATGTATCTATGGTGACATGAATAAATCGTAATTTTCCAAAACTTGGCTCATGTGTGACATCCATCTGCCACAAATGATTGGGCAACAAACCTCGTGGGTTAACCCCATAATGTGGATTGGGCAAGAGTGTTACACAAGATGGACATTCTTTTACAATTCTACGAGCTTGTTCTTTTGTGATTTTAAATTTTTGTCTTAAGGTAGTGCTGTTAACGTGGAACTGGGAATGAAATAAAGTAGCTTGTTGTACTGTAGTAAATATAAATATTGTTTTTAGTGAGGGCGTCAGCTTTTTGATTACCTTCATGGAGAGGACCAGGCAGATTAGTGTGAGCTCTTATGTGACCTATAAATAAAGGTTCTTTTCGTTGCCATAGGAGATTTTGGATTTGAGAAAACAATTTAAAAGCTGGAGTATGTGGTGCTATTGGACCTGCTAGCTCCAATTTTGGGACAGCATGTACAATATAATGGCTGTCTGAAAAAATATTCATAGGCTGTTCTTTAAAATTTTCCAGAGCTATTATTATAGCTTCGAGTTCCACTAATTGAGCTGATTTTTGATTAGTGATATGAATCATTTTTTCATTTTGAGTGACTACTGCAGCAGTACCATTAGAGGATCCATCTGTAAATACATTAAATGCTTTAGGAATGGGTTGATTTTTTATTACCTGTGGGAATATGATAGGATGATTGATACAAAAGGACAGTATAGGAGATTTAGGAATATGATTGTCAAAATTTGCAGAAGTAGAGCATCTAGCTACAGCCCAATCATTATCATTGAAGCACAAATATTCAACCTGTGACGATGAATAAGGAGTAATAATAGTAGCGGGATGAATTCCAAATATTTTAGTAGAGGTTTTAAGTCCTTGAAGAATAAGTTTAGCCACCATGGAGGTATAAGACTCAATTGTACTTTTAGGAGAGACAGGCAAATGTATCTATAATATAGGTCCCTGTTGCCAAAATACTCCTGTTGGAGTATATTGTGAAGGAATAATAATCAATATTAGTGGTTGTGCAAAATCAAATCTATCGCAATGGGATCTTTCAATGGCCTGTTCTACTAATTTTAGAGCTCTCCTGGCCTCAGGAGTTAATGTTCGAGGTGAGGATGGGTCAGGGTTCCCACGAAGGATGTCAAATAAGGGTTTTAATTGTCCAGTAGTGAGGCTTAGTGTAGGGCGAAGCCAATTAATGTCACCCAGTAATTTTTGGAAATCATTGAGGGTGGTCAAATGTTCTTTACTTATTAGAATTTTTTGGGGTTTAACAAAAGTATCCATGATTTTAAAGCCTAAATATAGTATAGGTGATCTGCTTTGAACTTTTTCTTCTGCTATATATAATCCATATTTTTTTTAGATTTTTTGTTATTTCACTAAATATATTAAATAAGATTTGTTGATTAGGGTGAGCTAATAAAACATCGTCCATGTAGTGTAGACACATAAGGTCTTGATATTTGTTTTTAATGGGCTGTATAGCTCTGTCCACATATAGTTGGCACAGTGTAGGGCTATTTGCCATTCCCTGCGGCAATACTTTCCAATGATATCTTTTATCAGGGCCATTATTATTAATAGAAGGAATTGAAAAAGCAAACCTGGGGGCATCCAGAGGATGTAGGGGAATGGAAAAGAAACAGTCCTTTATATCAAGGGTTATAAGGTAATAGTTTTTTGGAATAGCTACAGGATTAGGAAGTCCAGGTTGAGTAGGGCCCATAATTTGCATTGTTTTGTTAATTTGTCTTAGATCTTGTAATAGTCTCCATTTACCTGATTTTTTCTTAATTACAAATATGGGAGAATTCCAGGGAGAGGTGGAAGGCTCTATGTGTCCTGCTTCTAATTGTTCTTTAATTAATTGATGGGCCGCTTGCAATTTTTCTTTGGATAGGGGCCACTGAGGGACCCAAACTGGCTTATTAGAGAGCCATGGTATTTTTAAAATTGTTTTCTCAGTGGCCCCTAGAAAAAATGTCCTTTGCCTTTTTTATTATGAGTAGGATTTTTATTCTTAACACCTGCAGGCTTGGTCGCTAGGTGTAGCCCCATTTGATGTAAAATATCTCTTCCCCATAGGGTAACTGGCAAGCTGTTTAAAACATAGGGTTTGAATGTTCCTGTATGGCCTTCATTGTCTTGCCAATTTAAGATTACAGCACTTTGAGCTGGGGTATTACTGTATCCCAAGCCTCTTAAACTGGTTGAGGCTTTCTGTAGAGGCCAGTGCTTAGGCCATTGTTGTAGATTTATGATGGAAGAGTCAGCTCCTGTATCAATCAGCCCCTCCATCTCTATACCTTGAATTTTTAATTTGCACATAGGCCTCCGTGAACAGTCCTGGACCCAGAAAGCCATAGGTCCTGAACCAGTGGAACCGAATGCTCTGCTATTTCTATTTTGTGGCATGCTTTTAAAAGAATTATGGAGACTGGGAATGAGGAGCAGCTGTGCGATTCTGTCTCCTTGATTTACGGAGATGATGCCCCTGTGTGTACTTAGCATTATTTTAATCTCTCCATTATAATCTGAATCAATAACCCCTGGTATAACATTAAAGCCTAATAAACTTTTGGAACTACGCCCAAGGATTAGTCCCACAGTTCCTGAAGGGAGAGGTCCCCTGATTCCCGTAGGAATCAGCTGAACCCCCATTTCAGGTGTCAGGACCATCCGGGCAGTAGAACAGAGATCTAATCCTGCACTTCCTCTTGTCCCTCTGATAAGGGAGTTAATGGGTAGGAGGGACTGTGACGAGGAATCATTTGAATCTGAGGGCCTTCCTCCTCTAGTGCCTCGTACATTTGTGGGCCCCGGGCCCCGTTTTTTGGGGCATTGGGCCCCGTATGAATTTGATTTTATTACCCCCCGTTGATTTTTTTTGAAATCCTTGATAAATCATTTTTCCATATATATCATATCTAGAATGGCATTGATTGGCCCAATGTATACCTTTTTTGCATCTGGGGCATCGGCCTGGAGCACGGTATGAATTTGATTTTATTACCCTTGGGGGATATTGCTTAGCATATCTTGGTTGATTATAATCCCTGTTCATTTTGAAATAATTTTGTCTGGAATATCCTGTTCTAGGTTGAATCCTTTGGGAAGGGCGCTAGTGGTTCCTCTATTTGACGGCCTTTTCTCTTTTTTAATTTCTTTTTTGAGGGGAGGAATTTTTCATCACTGCAGCAACTTTTACGTTGCCTGTGATTTTGAATTTACATTCCTACTCTCCTTGCTGGTCTCCACTGAGTCAGAGGATATGCTTTCTTGTTCACTTTTCTCACTATCCTCTGAGTTCTCAATATCAAAAATTTCATTCATGGCTTTTATAAACCGACTTTTTGTTATATTTGCTCCCATCTTTTTAAATTTTCTTTTTTCTTACCTTGCCGCCGAATTCCCCGTACGGGCCGCCACCTGTCGCTGCCTGAAGCGGAAGTCGCTTGGAGCAGCGAACGCCACAGGAAAATTCGGAGGCAGGATGAAAATGAAAAAAGGTCTTTTATTCTTCTCCTCTCTCCAGCTCCAGCAATCACTCCAAATGCTCTAACTCCAACCACCACCTTCTTCTTCCCCACACACACTAACGAACCTCACCCAGTTATATACATATAGCTTTAACAAGGACACGTGCTTACAGCTCGAGCTTACAGGTGCGTCACGCAGTGTTCACGGGCATACAAAGATTCTTTGAATAATGTATCAACATCAGGTGGAAACTAGAACATCTTTTATGGCTCTCAGCTAACCGCAATCTTTAGCTATCTCCTTGATTATAGGCTCCTTCAGGCTACAAACAGGAAAATAAAAGCTCTATCTTAGGAGAGCAGTGACAGAGAATTGGAGAGCAGTAACTGAGATTGGGGGTCTCTGATGACCTCACGGCTGTGGTGCACTTGGTGCTTACTAGAGTTTCTGTGCAAGGGCACAGGATGCCTAGCTGCTTTGGTAAAGCCCTGTCCAAGGAGGCTCTGTGCAAAAGGTTTATCAGCTTCTACCATGATCTCAGGCACATAGCTCCCAAGGATAGAGGAATTATGCTAGACAACTGCAATTTTTCACCAGCTCTGCTACTCTTGAGCCTGCCCACTTAATGGTAACTTTAAACAATGGACCTCCTTGAGTGCTACAAAAAGCTCCTAACATTGCACATTGCAACTTTGGTAAAGCTGTGTAGATGTTTCTAGTTCTGGAACTTTCCTAAGTACAAAGAATAATTCTTGCATTCTCTTTAACCTGATGATATTGATATATATATATATATATATATATATATATATATATATATAAAGATTGCTGTCATAACTCTTTATATGTCTTTCTCCATCAAACAATAGCACTCCACCCAATCTCAGCTTTATCTTCTGCATGTCTGAATCTTTATTTTCTAATGCCTCATTATCCCTTACAGGTGAAGTTTGGCCACGCTGGTCATGACATCCATCTGTCCCTATTTGCTGATGACATGGTTCTATATGTGGAAAAGCCCCCCACAAAAAAACAAACAAACAAACAAACAAACAAAAAAAAAACTCCACCAGAAAGCCTCTAGAACTCATAAACAAACTCATTGAAGTAGCAGGATATAAAATTAACACCAATGTATCAATTGTGTTCCTATGTATTAATGATGAATCAACTGAAAGAGAAAGTAAAAAAATCTACCTCATTCACAATCGCCTCAAACCAAAACCAAACCTTGGAAATCAATGTAACAAAAGAGGCGAACGACTTCTACAATGAAAACTACAGCAAATGAAAGAAAGAAATTGAAATCCTTACAAGATGAAAAGATCTCCCATGTTCTTGGATAGGCAAAATTAATTTTGTCAAAATGGCCATATTGCAAAGCACTATAGAGATCTAGTGTAATTTCTAATGAAATTCTAATGATGTTCTTTATAGAAATAGAAAAAGCAGTCTTGAAATTCATTTGGAAAAATAAGATGCCCAGAATAGCCTAAGCAATCCTTCGCAAGAAAAGTGATGCAGGAGGCATTAATCTTTATAGTAGCTCATTCACAATAGCAAAGCTATGGAACCAACAAACTAAGTGCCCTTTAAGAGATGAAGAGATGAAGAAATGTGGTATATAAACACAACAGAATATTACTCACCCATAAGGAAGAACGAAATTATGGCATTTGACAGTAAATGGATGGAATTGGAGTCTATCATGCTAACTGAAATAAGCCAGTGCCCCCAGACCAAAGACTGAATGTTCTCTCTGATATGTGGATGATAACACACAATAAGGAGGGTGTAGGGAAGAATAGAAGTTCATTGGACTAGACAAAAATGAATTAAGGGAAATGAGACACATGGAAATAGGAAAGACAGTAGAATGAATCAGGCATAACTTTCCTATGTTCATATATGAAAACATGATCAGAGAAACATCATGTACAACTGCAAGAATGGGATCCTAATTAGAATAAACTATATTCTACTTATGTGTATATCAAAATACTTTCTACTGTCAAGTATATCTAAAAAGAACAACCTCAAAGAAAAGAAGTAGTATAGAATTAAGAGTGCCCCACAGAGAATTAAAAAAAAAAAAAAAAAAAAAACTGAACCAGATGTGGTGGCTCATGCCCCAAATCCCAGAAGCTTAGGAAGTTGATCCAGGAGGATCATGGTTCAAAACCAACCTCAGCAACTTAGTGAGACCCTTTCTGAAAATAAAAGATTTTAAGGGACTGGGGGTGTGCCTCAGTGGTTAAGTGCACCTTGGTTCAATCTTTGGTACCAAATAAATACATATGACAAATGAAATATATGAAAATATGTATGGAAAATATATGAAAAATGTTGGGTGGATGTCTTTCATTGCCTCAAGATAAGGCGAAATCCAATTAATGAAAGATTTTGAAGCAATAATGAAGAAGTATATACTTAGAATATTACATGTTTCAATCAACATACACACATGCACACTCACTTAATAGTGGAAATTTATTAGGGATAATTTTCAGGGGGATGATGGCAGTGAACTCTTTGAGGGGAGTTCTTCCTGCCCAGGGAAATCCAAGCCACCCTAAACCATACAATTTCAAATAATTAGCCAATAACAAAGCAAAAAATACTCAGAAACATATTTACAGTAAATGAAGCTCCTGATATATCTAGTCTACATGGGTTCTAGAACTAGACAAAGGGAAAATGGCTCTTTTGGTTTATGTAAGAGGGTACATTAAAAGCAGGGATGAGGTTTCAAGTGTGGAGTCTTGCTTCCTGATATCTTGCACTCAGCAGGTTGATTGGCTTCTTGGTGGGTCACACCCATCTCAGGTGCTGGGTGGGATCTTAGGCAGAGCTTGAGGGGAAGGTTTACCTGCATCAGGTTAACAGTCCCTCTGGGGGTTATCACAGGAAGTTCCCAAGGCTGGACTTATCCCCTCAGGAGGCTATTATGAGCAACATTGCACACACAGCCCACAGATGGCTTGTGACAAGTAATCAGGAACATTTGCTGAGGTGAGGCTATTTTTACTTATTGTTGTCTATAGTTAAAAATGTAAAGTGGAGATGACAGCAAAAGAAAGGCTATCAGAAACTGTGAGATAAGGAACACTTGGAGAATGAGACTTTCCAGGTGTGTTTATGAGGAGCAGAATGTGATTGGCTTTACCTGGGTTTGGCTTAGATGAGGCATGGATTTTAGAGATAATTTTTGATGAATTAATATCCTAGTACTATTTCTCCCACAAAGACAAAAAAATGTTTCACAACATTTGATAAGCCATCTCTAAACTTTATACAGATAACAGTCTGTGTCTGAACAGCAGTCTTGTTAGAAAACGCGTGAATACAAATGGAGGCCTAGATCTATTGTATGAGAACAAACCTTAAAGCGTTGTTTTAAATTTTGCTATAAACTGAATAAATTAATAGGATATTCAGAATACAGAAAAAATTGCCCTGGAAGCCACATGTTCTACTTGGCTTTTAGTTACTGTGACCAAAAGACTTGATGAGAACAAAGTAAAGGAGGAGATGCTTATTCTGGTTCATGGTTTCAGAGGTTTATTCTATAAGACTGAGATGAGGCAGAATATCAAGGTGGAAGGGCATGGTGTAGGAAAGCAGCTCGGGATGTGGCAATTAGGAAGCAGAGAGAGAACTCTACTCAACAGGGACAAATTAGAAACCACAAAGTCATATTTCCAGTGACCTACTTCCTCCAGTCACACCCTACCTGCCTATAGGTAACACCAGGCTAATCATTCAGTGAACTAATCCACTGATTAGCTTCCATCTCTCCTAATCATTTTATCTCTGAAAATTCTTGCATTGTCTCACAAGTGAACTTTTGGGGAACAGCTCATATCTAAACCATAACACCATAAGTCTCTGGAAACTAACTAGAAGTTCTGTGATTTAACAATGATGAATATGGAACTTTTGATCAGTTGAAAAGTGTAGATCATTGGGCAAATTCTGGAAGGGCAAATTGCTAGTTCCTTTCCTTGTACCTCACATCTCTTGGTATGACTTCCTCCCTCTATCTCTCTTTTTCTAATTCCTCATTTGAATTTGAGGGAGAAAATACACACCATTTTTTTTTTATATTGTGCAAAATGACATTTTAGTTAACTGTACTACTTCATCTTCACAACATTGTTTACATGTTATGGTACACTTTCTCTAACAAATAATAAAGGATTAAACAAAGCATAAGAAGAAGATGCTAAGTATGTTATTAAGTGAGAACCAGAGTTGCAGAAAGTATTGATAGAGCCTAATTGCTGAATTATATTTTAAAATATCACCTTAATCTAGAGAATGACTCATATATGGTGATTCCTCAGTGTCAGGAATCACATGTAATATTTCAATTAATGGAAAATAACACTTCTCTTAAGTCCACAGACTATGGAAGTGATGGTTCTTTGGGCTCTAAACTTTTTAATGTATCATTTAAATTTTTCAATATTTGTAAAGTGTGAATAGGCATAAAGATACATACACTGCAATATTTAAATAGTGCAAAAATACTGAATTTTTGGTGAGGATCTTCTTGAACAGGCTTGAGGAGTTATGTCAATGTTTTCCCCAAACTTCATTTTAAGTTCTATGCTAGTTTACATTAATTATATTTGCAATAGCATCTTTCAAATAAATGAAAAGTGAAAAGTTCCTTCAATCTCCTCTCTGAATTATATTTTTGTTGTTAAAATTATTATTTTATAAGTTTCTTAAAGGAAAAGTAATGTTTCAAATAATATATACCTCTTCATATATTGTATTTGAAATGTCTTTTTAATAAGTAATTCTTGCTACTTCCATCTCAAAACTGTACATGGTTTCCATATGGACTGATGGATGGATTATATTATCATGGAACTCTGTTTTTACATTTACTAGATGCATAAGCATTTGGTCTGAATCCTGCAGGACACAGTATATTCTGTGCCCAAATATCCAGTGTTTTTTTCTTGGGTATCATGGGAAATGAAAGCATCTTCAGATAGAAACCCAAGAGTAGTAAGAAAAGAAAACAGAAAAAAAAATCTTTAATTGCTTGGGACAAAAGGTTTTCAAATACTTGAGCAAGTGAAAAACCATGCAAAATTATGTCTTGGCACATCATGCTTATGGAAAATTTCCATGCCCTCAGGAGAATCAAGCAATACTTCTATAGGTGCGTGACCAATGAGGGAGGACTTTTAAAAGTCCAAATGGAAATCCATAAGAAAACTTTTCTCTCTTTTTCTTTGAGAGAAATAAGACCATAGTGAAAACAGCTCTTCAGTAGCATTGAGGACATTCTCTACCTTGACCATCAGAGAGGCTTTTTCTCTTTCTCTTAGATGTAGAGCAAATATTGGATATACATATTACAGTTTGGGGTCCACTAGTGAAATTTTGTCCATAGACAACAGGAGATGGCCATCACTAGAAATTTCAAGGAACTGACACATGGTGATATATGTAATTTACCTTCTTGGATTTTCATAAATGAGTATAAATTATGATGCAGTCCTTAAAAGTGTGGGTGTTATTGTGGTGCGGAGTTCAGTGCACAGTATGCCTCTGTCAGCAGCTGCCTGACCTTCACAAACTCTGACTTCTCATGTTTAATGAGGATTATAACATTAGCAAGTTCAAGGAATGTGGTTGGGATACAATTACAAAACACTATTTATGATGACAACCTTATTTCTAATCCTACTTTTAGTTTTGAAGGTTATGGATATATTTGAAAGTTAAAACAGAAATCGTAGTTCTTTTACAATGGTGGTAAAATTATTTGTGCTGCTTAAGTTGGGAAGAAAAGAGTAGACATTGTGCATAGTTGTGCAATGGGAAGGAAACTTCTCAATATCTGTGCCCCAGGACATGGTCCAGTGCCTACACTTCATACTGTGAGGGGGCCTGAGCTATGTTAGATGCAGCTCCAGCATATTTGAGGATATGGTTACTGAGGAAAGGAAGACCACAGAATGTTCTAGGACAAATGCAGACACATTAAACTTCTACCTGTAGGAGAATAGGAGTTTAAAACTGATATCAGTAAATGCACAAAGGGTGGGGAGGGTTGAGCCTATGGTAGGACCATTAGTGGAGAGCTAACAATAAGTTACAATTTTAATTTAAGATTGCTTGTTTTGGTAGTGTGTTGCTTCCACTTTATAAATGAATTTTTTCAAACCTCACATGCTCTTTCTGAACTGTTGAGTTATTGGAGAGTTTTGAGCTGTTTGTGAATTATCTTCAATTATAAATTTTCACACAACAATAACCAGATATTTATTGCAAATTAGTTTCAATCATTTTAAAATTTTCTCTTCTGGAGGTAAAACTATATTTAAAATATCAACATAAATGGTGGGGTTATTAGTAATGATTTTCTGTTTCTGACATAACATATTGCAAAATATTTCTCTATTTCTTACATCAATAATTATTGTTTTATTCATCATATCATGTGAATTTTTTAAAATTTATTTTTTCTAATTTGTTATACATGACAGCAGAATGCATTTTAATACATTATGTGATATTAATGTAATGGTCTGATTTACATAAATATTTTTCTCACTGACTATTTTGGGCATGTTTCTGTTTCATATGATACTATAGAATTTTCCAATATAAAATATCTCTATGTTATTTCACTTTCATAACATATTTTTAGGGCTTAGGTAATTAGTAGAAATAATCCAAATATGTTTATGATCCTGCAAATATTTAGCAATATATTTTTTAAGAGAATGGCATGAATGAATTTGTTTTATTACAATTTTAGTAGAGCCAGAACTTTAAAAAACAACATTCCTTCAAAGACATGGTGTAAACCTCAACTCTTGTGTATGTACATGCTCCTTAAAAATCATGGCATCAGAATTCCTTATATTACTTTGACCTCTACTATGCAAAACATGTCATAATTGCTTTGTATTTGACTCTATGGTCAGGAAGCTTGAGGCACAGGCTTTGTTTAATGGTTTATTAGTATCACACAGTGAGGCTAGAATTGTTGAGTTCTGTCAGCAGAAATTGATCACTATTCTTTTTGTGTGTGTTTGTTTTGATCTTTTTTTTCTTTTTATTCAAAATTGTTTGTATTTATAATAGTATTATACATCATAATTCTTAATAAACATATAGAGCATCTTTTTACAAAACACTGTTTGTATACAATGTATATTCGTACCATTCAAATCTTCAATCATGCATTTAGGATAATGACATCCATCTTATTCAACCACCTTTTCTTTTTGCCCCTCCATCCCCCCTTGCTCCCTTCCTTCCCCTCCCTTCCCTTTGACCTTTCTAGCATTCCTCTAATCCTCCTATGTACCTGGACCCAACACCATTGTGAATCAGCCTCCTTATATCAGAGAAAACATTCGGTATTTGGATTTTTGAGATTGACTAACTTCACTTTAGCATTATATTCTCCAACTTCATCCATTTACCTGCGAATGCCATGATTTTATTCTCTTTTATTGCTGAGTAAAATTCCACTGTGTATATGTACTACATTTTCTTTATCCATTCATCTACTGAGGGACATCTTGGTTTGTTCCAAAATCTAGCTATTGTGAATTGTGCTGCTATAAACATTGAAGTGGTTGTGTCACTGTAATATGCTGTTTTTAAGGATCAAACCCAGTGCCTCATATGTGCAAGGCAAGTGCTCTGCCACTAAGCCAAAATCCCAGCCCTATGACAATTACTTTTATTTAAGATAATATCATTTAAATGTTTCAAAATCCTAAATCTTGTGATCAAAAACAATGGGTCACAACATAGATTTTATAGAAAGTTTTCATAATAATATTTGGAATTACTTTTACTGGGAAAAGAATTGATTTGTTTACATACAACAATATTTTACTTATATAATGATATTGCTTTTAGACCATCCAGAAAAAGGAAGTGGAGAGATAAGATTCATGTAATGCTTAGATTAATTAGGGCCCTGTCTCTAATTTGGGTTTTTTTGCACAATGAAGCAATCTGAGGGAGGCATGGATAAAGGTAGGTCTGTATCCATAATAACATATTGAGGGGTCACTATGGATATTTAGAAGTAGTGCATTTAAAAATACTATTTTTTCACAGCTAATGACTGTTAGTATTTTTATATTTATGACCTATCTGAGTTCCACAAGAAACCTATTAACATACATTCTTATTAAACCATAAGCAGAAGTATAACTTGAGTCTTATAGAATTTTAAGGATTTTAAGTAACCTGATCTTTGTCATAGAACAAATAGAGGAATCTGGGTTTTTTTAAAGATATTTTTTAGATGTTGATGGACCTTTATTTTATTTATTTGTTTATATGTGGTGCTGAGACTCGAACCCAGGGCCACACACATGCTAGGCAAGTGCTCTACCACTGAGCCACAACCCCAACCCCAGGAATCTGGTTTGAATAGAGCTCTACACAACTCTGGTGTTGATGTTCGCACTTGTTTCCTTTTTTCATCTTTCCTGCTTTGGTCCTAGGCTATGGTGAACACTATGGATGATGCATTGCTATCTTTTATTCTGTAATCAGTGGGTTCCAACTGATCCAACGAGCTTTCCTTTATATTTGTGTTTTCTTATAAATGGCTATAGAGCTCATATTACAGAGGGTTGGTCAGAAATAACCTGTGAACAAAATGGAAATAATTAAGATAAGTGAACAAATAAATATTAATTTACAGAAATGTATATTAGTTAATTGTAAAATTATTAAATTTTTCCTGCTTATTCTAAATGGGAGGTCATGAAACTCAATTTATTTTTTATTCTCATATAAAACCCATTGTCCATTGATCTTTCAGTTAATCTTTATACACACACACATACACACACACAAACACACACATTGGAAGGAATCCTAATTAATATTCCTATATTCTTATATGTATACATCATAATGAATCCCACAATCATGTACATCAATAAGGATTGGGTACTAATTAGAATAAGATATATTCCATGCTTGTATAATTCTATCAAAATGAATTTTACTGTCAATTATCAGTAAAATGCACCAATAAAATTATATATGTGTGTGTATATATATATGTACATATACATATATACATACATATGTATGTGTAAAAGTTTATATGGACACACCCAATTGCTATTTCACTGATATATTTGTGTTGTACGTTCAGGCAAGGGAACATCATCGGGTGAAGCTCTGTCAGTCTGTGGGCTGTGATATCAAGAGTTCAAGTAGTTATCTGCCTGATTTGTGCAGGAGCCTTCAGCAAGCAAGGCTGTTGGCTTCTTTAAGGGAGCACTTGATAACTATCATTGGCAAGGGCTCATCATCATAAACAGTGTTTCCATACTTTCAAATCTGACCCTCATGATAATCTGAGGAGCCTTCAGCAAGCAAGGCTGTTGGCTTCTTTAAGGGAGCACATGATAACTATACTTGGCAAGGGCTCATCATCATAAACAGTGTTTCCACACTTTCAAATTTGACCCTCATGATAATCTGGGGGGATGAGCAGGTAAGCTATAAATGAACATCTCTGCCTGACAAGAAAATCTCATCAATTTTAAACATCTATCTTGAGTTATGCCTGGTGAGAGTGGGTCATATTGTAGTAAGCACTGGCAAATGATTAGCTAAGCCTCTGGACTATGGCTGATAGCTAACATGTTCTCTTCCTTACCTAGGTGGTTGTTCCTGGTCTGCATGGTTAGGGAAATGGCCATATGTTCTCATTCCTCATCATCTGTTGTGTTTCCTTGATCAGGTTGCCTCATTCAAACATGAACAAAGAATCAGAGGCTTCCAGGTTTTCAATCAAAGAGAAATTCTAGAAGGATCAGTCTGTACTAAAGTCCTTGCTGGAAAAGGAGAATCCCCATTCTTTCCCCAGGTGTTGGAACAGATGTGCTGTGTGTGACATTCCATATCAAGCATCTGTTGCTTGCTTGAACATAAAGTTGTTAATCTTGGGTTTCCCGTTAGTAAAATTGGTATAACACCTAACAAAGACTGGCACCTATATAGTGAGCCCTCCGCTGTGGCTGGCCTTCAATATATCACTTAGGGATCAGGAGGACACTCAGGATTATGCATGATTAACTTTTTATGTGTATTATGGAGCTGGACACTTTCCCATGAGCCCTCCTTTTATAAAAAAAGAAGGAATTAATTCATTGAAAAGCCAATTCACCTCAGATTTTTAAAGAAATATTATTGGAGCATCAGTTATTATTTTTGAGACACTTTTATAGTTCATATTTTTCTCCTTCTTTTTATAGATGAGATGTTTCCAGATGATAGATGACCTGGTAGTAACCATTGTTGTATGACCAGGACAAGCATAGCTAATAAATCACAGTCCTCCTTCTCTCATATCTTTGGTTCTGTTCTAGAATGGCTTTCAGTAATTCATTATGGAAGTTACTATTAAATGATTAAGATGGCACTTCTTATAAAAGTTCTCTTCTTTTACACCTGTGGATGCATTCCTTTCCCCTTATTAAACCTCTGGCATTTTGAAATATTCACTAGCTCATCCCAATCTTTATTTTTTCAAATCTCTGACTACTACCTTCAAACACATCTAATTTTATGTTTTTGAAGATAATAACACCTCAATAAGTAGCACTCATGATAGCAATACACTACTCATGGGAGCCATCATCTCGTTGGTGATTATGATATTATGAACTGGTCTGAAGCAAATTGTTTTTTTTATCATACTTGCAGACTTACATGAAAACTGTTGTGCTTTCACCCTCTCCTTGGAAATCATGCAAAACCAAAGCTTCATAACTGAATTTGTTTTTGTGGGGCTTTCACAGAATCCTACTATTGAGAAAATAGTATTTGTTGTGTTTTTGTTGGTCTATATTGCAACTATTGTATGCAACATGCTGATTGTAGTGACCATCCTCTGTAGTCCTGCACTGCTGGGCTCCCCCATGTACTTCTTCTTGGCATTTCTGTCCTTGCAAGATGCAGGTTTCTCCTCTTCCATCACACCAAAAATGATTGCAGACTGCCTGTATAAGCAGAAAACCATTTTGTTTAAAGGATGCATGATTCAACATTTTGTTGGACACTTCATTGGTGGAGCAGAGATGATTACACCCACAGCCGTGGCCTATGACCTCTATGTGGCCATTTGCAAGTCCTTGCACTACTCTTCCATCATGAACTGAAGGCTCTGTGGCATTCTGGTGGGTTGCCCTGAACAGGGGGTTTCTTGAAATCTATCATACAGATTTTCTTTACCTTCAATCTGCCCTTTTAGGGACCTAATGTTATTAAACATTTCACGTGTAACTTGTACCCATTATTGAAACTGGCCTGCACTGACACACTCACATCTTTGACCTTTTGTGTTTGCCAATAGTGGGTTAATCTGCATCATGAACTTCTCCTTGTTGCTGGTATCCTGTGGTGTCATCTTGTTCTTCCTGGGAACACACAGTGTTGAAGGGTAGAGGAAAGCTCTTTCCACCTGTGGATCTTGTGGTTTTTATTTTTGTGCCATGCATATTTATATATGCACAACCTTCATCTTCCTTTCCCTTTGACAAATAAATGGAAATAGTTTATACCATACTAATTCCCTTGCTCAATCTTTTAATTTATACATTAGAAATAAAGAACTGAAAAATGCCACAAGGAAAATGTGGAACAGATTTGTGGTGCTTTTTTTTATTTGTCTTAATTAGTTACACATGACTGTAGAATACATTTATACACTTTGATATATCATACATAGATGGAATGTAATTTCTCATTTTTCTGAGAGTACATGTTGTAGAATCATTTTGGTCATACAGTCACATATATACATACAGTAATAATGTCTTTTTCATTCTACTATCTTTCCTATCCTCACATCCCCTCCCTTCACTTCCCTCTACCTAATCTAGGCAAAGCTATTCTTCTTTAGTGCCCCCAGCTTATTGTAAATTAGCATCTGCATATTAGAGAAACTATTCATCCTTTGGTTTATTGGGATTGGCTTATTTCGCTTAGCATGATAGTCTCCAACTTCATCCATTTACTGGCAAATGCCATAATATCACTCTTCTTTAAAGCTGAGTAATATTCCGTTGAGTATTTGTACCACATTTTTTTATCCATTCCTCTATTGAAGGACACCTATATTGGTTCCATAGTTTAGCTATTGTGAATTGAGCTGCTGTAAACATTGACGTGGCATGCATCACTATGGTATGCTGTTTTTAAATACTTTGGGTATAAACAGAGGAGTGGAATAGATGGGTCAAATGGTGGTTCCATTCCAAGTGTTCTGCAGACTCTCCATGCTGCTTTCCCTAGTGGTTGCACTAATTTTCAGTCTCACCAGCTATGTATGACTGTACCTTTTTCCCCATACTCTCTCTAACATTTATTGTTGCCTGTATTTTTGTCGATTGCCATTTTGACAGGAGTGAGATGAAATTTTAGTATAGTTTTGATTTGTATTTCTCTAATTGCTAGAGATGTTGAATGCTTTTTTATATTTGTTGATTGATTTTAATTCTTCTTCTGTGAAGTGTTGTTGGGACTATGTCTGCCAAGGGGCAAGGTTTTGGCTGCTTACCACGCCCTAAAGGACCGGGGCTAAACCAAGGGGTGTGGCTATGACTTAGCGTGAGAGACTGAACCGCCTTGCTTGCTGATTGGTTAGTTCTAGGCCTATTTAAGTCAATGCTTGTTCAATAAATCTGAGTTCTTCGGGCATCCCGCATGCTATACAAGACTCCCTGGGTGTGGCGTGTTTTCTGTTCAAACAAACAGAGGTAAGGCACCTAGCGGTTTCTGTCCTTAAGATCACCCCGCCGGGTGAGTTGCAATTTTTCCTGCAGGCAGGAAAAATTCCCTTTTAGGGCCCAAAAAGGGAAGCGCAACTTAGAGCCCGGCTCCATTCATAACTCAGCAGCCCCGGCAAGTGTCTATCCATCTATCCAGTTCCTTAGCCCATTTATTGATTGGGTTATTTTTTTTTTTTTTTTTTTTTTTTTTTTTTGGTGTTAAGCTTTTTGGGTTCTTTATATATCCTAGAGATTAATGGTTTATAAGAAGTGCATGTAGTAAAGATTTTCTCCCAATCTGTAGGCTCTCTCCTCACGTTATTAATTGTTTCCTTTATTGAGAAGTTTTTTAATTTGAATCTATCTCATTTATTGATTTTTGATTTTAATTATTGTGCTTTAGGAGTCTTGTTAAGGAAGTCAGATCCTAGGCTGACATGGTGAAGATTTGGGCTTACTTTTTCTTCTACTAGGCACAGGGTCTCTGTTCTAGTTCCCAAGTCTTTGATCCACTTTGAGTTGATTTTTGTGCAGGGTGAGAGATAGAGGTTTAATTTTATTTTGCTACATATGGATTTCCAGTTTTGCCAGCACCATTTGTTGAATAGGCTATCTTTTCTCTAGTGAATGATTTTGGCACCTTTGTCTAGTATGACATAACTGTATTTATGTGGGTTTGTCTCTGTGTCCTCTATTCTGTACCATTGGTCTACAAGTCTATTTTTGTGCCAATACCATGCTGTTTTTGTTACTGTAGCTCTGTAGTATAGTTGAAAGTCTGATATTTTGATGCCTTCTGCTTCACTTTTCTTTTAAAGGATTCCTTTAACTATTCTATGTCTCTAATTTTTCCAGATAAATTTTATGATTGCTTTTTCTATTTTTATGAAGAATGTCATTGGGATTTTAATAAGAATTGCATTAAATCTGTATAATGCTTTTGGTAGTATTGCCATTTTGACAATATTAATTCTGCCAGTCTAGGAGCATGGGATATCTTTCCATCTTCTGAGGTTTTCTTCAATTGCTTTCTTTAGTGTCATGTGGTTTTCATTGTAGAGGTCTTTCACTTCTTTTGTTAGATTCATCCTCATGTTTTTTTTTTTTTGTTGTTGTTGTTGTTTTTTTTTTTTTTTTTTTTTTTTAGGCTACTGTGAATGGCGTAGTTTTCCTAATTTCTCTTTCAGTGCACTCATTGCTGATATATAGGAATGTGTTTGATTTATGGGTGTTGATTTTATATCCTGCTACTTTGGTGAATTCATTTATTAGTTTATAAGTTTTCTGTTAGAACTTTTTGGATCTTCTAGATATAGAATCATGTCATAAGCAAATAGTGATAGTTTGAGTTCTTTACCTGTTTGTATGCCTTTAATTTTTTTCTTTTGTCTAATTGCTCTGGTTAGAGTTTCAAGAATGATGTTGAATAGAAGTGGTGAAAGAGGACATCCTTGTCTTGTTCCAGTTTGAAAACTGGAATGCCTTCAATTTTACTCCATTTAGAATGATGCTGACCTTGGGTTTAGCATATATAGCTTTTAAAATGGTGAGGTATGTTCTTACTATCCCTAGATCTTATAGTGTTTGGAACATGAAGGTATGCTGTATTTTTTCAAATGCTTTTTCTGCATAAATTGAGATGATCATATGATTCTTGTTTTTAAGTCTATTATGATGAATTATGTTTATTGATTTCCTTATGTTAAACCATCCTTGCATCCCTGATGAACCCCATTTTATTGTGGTGCACTATATTTTTAATAAGTTTTTGTATGTGATTTGCCAGAATTTTATTGAGAAGTTTTGCATCTATGTTCATCAGGGATATTGGTCTGAAGTTTTCTTTTCTTGATGTGTCTTTGTCTGGTTTTGATATCAGGGTGATATTAGCTTCATAGAATGACTTTGGAAGGGTTCTCTCCTTTTCTATTTCATAGAATACTTTTAGGAGTATTCGTGTTCATTCTTCTTTAAAAGTTGTAGAACTCAGGTGAGACTCCATCTGGTCCTCAGCTTTTCTTGTTTGGTAGGTTTTGATGGTGTTTTCTATTTCATCACTTGAAATTGGTCTGTTTAAATCACCTCTTTCAGTTTGGGTAGTTCGTATGTCTCTAGAAATTTGTCAATGTCTTTGGTATTTTCTATTTTATTGGAATATAAATTTTCAACATCATTTCTAATTATCTTCTGAATTTCAGACATGTCTGTTGTGATATTTCCTTCTTCATCTTGTATTTTAGTTATGTGAGTTTTCTCTTTTTCTCTTCGCTTATGAAGGGGTTGAACTATTTAATTTATTTATTTCAAAGAATCAACTTTTTGTTTTGTCAATTTTTTGAATTGTTTCTTTTGTTTCAATTTCATTGATTTCAGCTCTGATTTTAATTTGTTTTTCTGTCTTCTATTGCTTTTGGTGTTGGTTTGTTCTTCTTTTTCTAAGACTTTGGGTTGTAGTGTTAGGTCATTTATTTGTTGACTTGGTATTCTTTTAATAAATGTGCTCAATGCAATAAACTTTCCTGTTAGTACTGCATTCACAGTGTCCCAGAAATTGAGATATGTTGTTTCAGTGTTCTTATTTACCTCTAAGAATTATTTTTATTTCATCCTTCATTTCTTCTACTATCCATTCATTATTCAATAGTGTATTATTTAGTCTTGATTATCTGAATTGAAGTTTGCAAGGCTTGAAATTGTCTGACCACTTCTCCTCCTGCTGATTGCAGTGTGTGGCTGCAGGACCGTGGACACAGTCAACAAATATCACATTGTGGAATTCACTTATTAAGTCCAAAGACTATAGATGTGATGGTCCTTTAATGTCTCAAACTTTCTCATGATTTACTTAAATTTGACACTTTTTGTGGAGTGTGAATAGACATAAAATTAGACACGATGCAATATTTAGATACTGGAAAAATAGAAAAAATTTTTGTGAAGTTCCTCATGAGGGGGCTTAAGTAGTTATGTCTAAGTTTTCCCCAAATATCATTTTAAATGCTATGTTCTTTGACATTAATTAGGTCTGCTACAATATCTTCCAAACAAATGAAAAGAGAAAAGTTCTTTCAATCTCCTCTTTAAATTTGTTTTTGTTTTTAAAATTATTGTTTTATAAGATCAGTTTCTGAGAGAAATGTATCATTTCAAATAATGTGTACCTCTTTACATATTTTATATGAAATATTTTTCTTTAATACGTACTTCTTGCTGTAGTATGCATTCCATATGTACTGGTGGGTGGATGGTTTATCACAGAATCCTATTTTTACATTTCCTTTATATACAAGAATTTGGTCTGAATCCTGCAAAGGATACTATATTCTTTGCCCAAATACACATTGCTCTATTGCTAAGTATCATGGGAAATTAAAGCATCTGCAGATGCTTTTGAAACCCAAGAGCAGGAAGACAAGAAAACAGAAAAACAAACATAACCTCTAATTGCTTTATACAAAAGTTTTGCAAATACTTGAGCAATTGAAAAACTACACAAAATTGTGTCTTGGCACATAATGCTGATGAATAATTTTTCCCTCTGGGGAACCAAACAGTAATTCTACAGGTGCATGACCTATGATGGAAGCCTCTTTAAAGTCCATATGGAAATCCATGAGGAACTTTTGCTCCTCTTTGTTTCTTTGTTCCTGAGACTCCTCTGGAGGAACACTGGGGACATTTGACGGTCAAAGAGGCTCTTCTCTCCATCTTAGGTGTTGAGCAAATATTGGATATAGACATCACATTTTGGGGAGCATGAGTAAAGATTTCTCCATAGAGAACAAGAGAGGCCATCACTAGAAATTTCAAGGAACGGACACATGGTGAGATTTATAGTTTAACTTTACGAATTTTCATGGGTGATTTAAATTGCAATGTAGTGCTTAAAATGGTTGGTCATGTTTGGGTGCTGAGCTCTATGCACAGAATATGTTTGTCAGTAACTGTGACGTTGGTACTACTGGGCAACCTTAATTATCTCATAATTTTCATGTTGGATGAGGATTGTAATATCAGCAAGCTCAAGGGATGTGGAAGTCAATAAAATAATACATGTGGAACAGACAGTACATTGTTGACCCAGAATACGTGTCCAATGAGCAGCAGCTCTTAAAGTGCTCCTTATTGGGTGGGAGAGATTTGATTTTTATTTTCAAGGCAAATCCAAACACTTATGTACACATCAAATACATATTTTATGTGAGAGTATGGGGGAGATTTCTATTTCATTGAGTGCATAGTTGTACAAAGGGAAGCATACTTCTCAAGGTGATTACCCCAGCAGATGTACAGCACCAAATGAATATGGAAGATCTCTTCAGATCTCTTGAAATATGTAAATCTTTTCATAACTTTTAATTAATGTTTTGTTATCTTCTTGTTATGGACACATGATGATTGTACATATTTATGAGAAGTGTTTGATCAGTTCAAGGTAATTGGCATTACCTGTCACTGCAAATATTTATCATTTCTTTGACTTGGGAAAATATAAAACAATCTTGGTTTCAACCCTGGCTATCCTAAAGTAGAAGGTATGATTCCTATCCAACAGCAACACTGCACAAATTAACCATCCTCTGACCTCCTACCTCAATCTTCCCAGCCTCTTGGAACCATGATTTTATGATCTACTTCTGCCAGATCTGCTTATTTAGCTTCCACATATAAGTGACTACAGGTCATTTATTTGCTAATGCTTGCACCATTGTGATACTTTAGAATAAAAAGTGGTCTTTTCAGATGCTGTACAAACAAAACTTTAAAAGTGGTAAACAAAAGTCTTGCAGAACCAGTCACAGATTTGTTGATAAAGAATGTAATATTCACTATTGCCACAACAACACACTACTAAAAAGCACAGGGAAAAGCATTAAGCCTAAAAAAGAATGACTCAGCCACAGAATGGAGCCTTCAGATTTTAACTCCTTCTGCTGAATTGTCCCCATGTGCACTTGACATCATAAATAACATTAGGTTGTGCTTCAGAATTTTTCAGAAAAATCAAAGTGGCTAAGCTCTGAACTGCTTTAGTGTTCACTATTGTGTCTTTGTGTCTACCTTAAAATGAGCTAAAGCATTAACACAACAGAAAAGAAGTCTCAGGCATTCATCTGGAAGTGCACTAGTGGAAACAGATTTTTCTCAAATTCCAGAAGCATATTATTATCATACACACACACACACACACACACACACACACACACACACACACGTTTCAACATTGAGAAATCATTAGAGCAAAATTGAGGTGCAAAAAAAGTATCTGAAACCTAAGGGAATTTAATCTTTTGTTGCTGAATAATACCCTGTATCAAAAATATAGTAACAAAACAAAACAAAAACCTACAAGTAAATAGCAAAACCATCAGTAGAATAGAGGAAAAGGAAAGGGGGAGGGAGGAAGGGAGGAAAAGGGGGAGTACCGGGGACTGAATTACAGCAAATTATATTTCATGCTTTTATATTTATCTCAAAATGAATCCAATTGTTAAGTATAACTAAAAGGAACCAGAACAATTTTAGTTTATTTCAAGAAATAGCCGGGAGCCTAATTTCAAATAGGAATTTACCCTTTCAATTTGTAATAACAACATTTAGAACAATGTATGCAAATGTAACTGATATGTACATATATGTACAGGTAAGTGCATATTAAATTATTACTTGATATATCATTACTAAACAGTACTTTAATGACTATCTTACTACTAATCTCTCTTTTGTGTCTGAATGTAATATATATAAATATTTGACAGTTAATGAAGAATTATATTTCTTCCTGAATTGTGTTAAAAATATTTTTACTGATAAAATTAATAGAAAGAAAACAGTGGACGGTGTGCATAGTTGTGCAAAAGGAAGCACACTTTTCAAGGTCGCCACCCCAGGAGATGTGCAGCGCCCATGGTTTATGCAATTCATGCCATGAGGGTCCCTCTGCAATCTCAGGTTCAGCTCCAGTATACTTGAGGATACAGTTGATGAGAAAGGGAAGACCACAAAATGTTCTATGACAAATGCAGACACATTAAACTTCTACTTGCAAGAGAATGTGAATTTAAGTCTGATATCAACAAATGCATAAAGGGTGGGAAGGGCGGGGCCTCTGGAAGGGCCATTAATGAAAAGTTTACCACATTACAATTTTAATTTAAGATTCTCTATTATGGAAGTGTGTTGCTTCTACCTCTGTAAATAAATTGTCCTCAATCCTCACATCTTTTTTTTTCTGAACTGTTATGATGGAGAGTCTTGTGTGGTATTTGTTAATTAGGTTCAATAAATATTCTTATTTTTGTAACCAAACATTTATTGCAAATTAAAAGACTCTATCATTGTAATTTTTTATCTTCCAGATGGTAAAACTCTATTTAAAAACTATCAATACAAATGAAGGGGAGTTATTATAATGTTTTCATTTCTTCATTAACATGTTGCAAAATGTTTTACCTTCTATTTCCTTACATTATTAATTATGGTTTTATTCATTACATCATGCGACATGGTCTGATGTAAACAGACATCTTTCTCATTGAATATTTGAGCTGTGTTTTTATTTCTTATGGTACTGTAGCATTTTCCATTATAAAACATGCCCATGTCATTTTACTTTCATTATATATTTTTAAGGTTTGGATAATTAGGAAAAAGAATACAAACACATTTGTGGAAGTACTTGCCAATTTGTGGTCAAAATGATTACATTTAAAAAATTTTATTAAAATTGATATTCTTGTGGTACATTCAGTCCTTTACTAGTGATTGTCGGTATTTCTTTTTTTTTTTTTAATTTTTATTTGTTTGTATTAGTTATACATGACAGCAGAATGCATTTTTGCACTGTGATATATCATACATACATGGGATATTATTTCTCATTTTTCTAAGCGTACATGTCGCAGAATCATATTGGTCATGTAGTCACATATATACATACAGTGATAATGTCTGTTACATTCCACTATCTTTCCCATCCTCACATCCCCTCCCTCTCCTCCCTTCACTTCCCTCTACCTAATCTAATGCTATTTTTCCCTAGTGCCCCTCTGCCCTGCCTTATTGTGAATCAGCATCCACATATTAGAGAAAACATTTGGCCTTTGGTTTTATGTGATTGGCTTATTTAGCTTAGCATGATAGTCTCTAACTCCAACCATTTACTGGCAAATGCCATAATTTCCCTGTTCTTTAAAGCTGAGTAATTCTTAGATTCATTTTGACTTTTACTGTGAACCCCATGTGCATAATTCCTCTGTATTTGGCACCGTGGTCAGGCAGCTTGAAGCATAGGGCTTTGTTTAATGGCACATTGCTGTTAGACAATGAGGCTAGAATTGTAGATATTTGATAGCAGAAACTGATCACTGCTTTTCTTTCTATTAACTTTCATTTGGGAGTAATTTTATATGAACCAAAAGGTTGCATAAATTTTCTGTAAAATTCCCACAGAACAGACAATTGCCATAAAATTATTACCTTGCATTATTATGGGTGCACTTGTCAATCTATTAAATGAGCATAGACATAGTTTTGTAAGTAAATAGCAGCTTTTATTCATATACTAGTTTGCCATTATTGCCCTTTTTATACACCAGGATTCAATCCAAGACAATGACTTTTATTTAAGATAATTAACATTTAATGGTTTAAAATTCTAAACCTGGTGATCATAAACTATGAGGGACAACATATTCTCCGTGTCAGATTTTTAATACTAATATTGAGAATTACTTTCTTTTTGGAAAAAAGGGATTGGTTTGTTACATTCAACAATACTTTAATTATGTAGTGGTATTGCTCTTAAAAAAAAAAAAAAAAAACAGAAGTGGAGCGATAAGATGTCTGTAATTATCAGACGACTTTCAGAGTTTGTTTTATATTGCTTTCTTCAACTTCCTACTCCCTTTGGTTTTCTTTCACAGTGAAGCAACCTGAAGGAGGTGTGGATACTGGTGGGTCTGAGTCCACAATAACATACTCAGGGGCTACAAGGGCCATTGAAAAGTGCACCACACTTTAAAATATGATTTCTTCCTGCCAATGAAAACTAGTGTTTTTATGTTAATGACTTTATATGATTTTTATAAGAAACCTATTTATAGCCATTCAACCCATAAGTAGAAGAAGTACAACCAGAGCCTTAAACAATTTTAAGGGTTTTAAGAAACCTGATCTGTGCCATAGAACAAACAGAAGAATCTGGATTTGAAACCAGGTTTACACAATCTGGCACAGATTTGCTTACTCATTTCCTTTCTCTGTCTTTCCTGCTTTGATCCTAGAGTAAGATGAACACTGCTGGATGATGCATTGCCTTCTTTATTCTGTAATAAGTGATTTCGAATGGATCCAAGGAACATTCAGAGGTTTTTGTTTTTTTGTTTTTTAAAATATTGTTTTCTTTTAAGTGGCTATGAAGTTAAAAGTACAGATGTTGGTCAGGAACAACCTGAGAACATAATGAAAATGGTTTTGAAAAAAATAAAGAAATAAGTATTAATTTACACAATACATATTATTAGGTCATTGTAAAAACTTACAATTGTTTCTGCTTACGCTAAATGGGAATCATAAACACAGTTGATTTTCGAGTCTTACATAAAACCCATTATACTTCATCTTTTTAAATAAACATATACACATATAAATGTAGAACAATTTATATGGAAACAACTCATATGCTATTTCACTGATACATTTCAGTTATACATTCAGGTGAGGACACTTTCATTCATTCTTTGAAGCTGTGTATGGTCTCTGGACGGATGTCAAGAGTTCAGGTAATTGCCTGGAGGATTTGTGGAGGACCTTTCTGCAGCCAAGTCCGCTGGCTTCCTTATGTGAGCACATAGTAACTACAAACTGGTAAAGGCCTGTCATCATTAACAGCATTCCAACACTTTCAAATTTGACCCTCATGATAACCTGGGAGATGAGATAAATGGACACCACTGCCTGACAAGATAGTCTCATCAATTTGAAACATTGATCTTGAGTTATACCTGATGAGAATGGATCAAGTTCTCATAAGCACTGGCAAAAGTTTAATGAAGCCTGTAGACTTTGGCTGACAGCTAACCTATTCTCTTCCTTACCTAGGTGGTTGTTGCTGATTTGCATGTTTAGGGAAATGGCCATTCTTCACAACTTGTTGCATTTCCTTCATCAAGTTGCCTCATTCAAATATGAACAAAAGAATTAGATGCTTCCAGGTTTACAAGTGGACAGAAATTCTAGAAAGATTAACCAACAGTGAAGTCCTTGCTGGAAAAAATAGTTCCCATTCTTTTCCTGTTGATCCAGGGAAAGGACTTGGGCATGGATACAGAGGTGTTGTGTGTGACATCCATATCAAGCATCTGATGTTCACTTGAACATAAGGTCTTTAAGCTTGAGTTTCCAATTGGTAAAATGGGATGATAACACCTAACACAGACTGGCTACTAGACAATGAGTCCTGAGCTTTAGCTGGCCTTAAATTCACTCAGAGATCATGATAACCCTCAGGAGTTATCATAAAAAATAACAATATCAATAAAACCTGTATATGTTTCATGGATATTTTAGAGCTAGAAAAGTACCCATGATTTCTCTTTTTTTAAAAAAAGAATGAGTTAATTCATTTAGAGGCCAATTCACGTTAGATTTATAAAGAAACATAGCAGGTGTAGTCATCATTTTTGAGTACCACTTAAAGTGCATGTTTTCTTACTTCTTATAAGACTGTATCCAGTAACAATTGGCATATTGCTCTCCACTGTTTCTTTTCCATGGCAGGCATGGTTAATAAGTCACTGTTTTTCTCTAGTTTCAGAATGGTCCCTAAACATTTGCCCTGGAAATCACTGATAAATTATCAATGGCACTTGAAAAAAAAAAAAAAAAAAAAAAAACTATTCTTTTTCTTTAACATGTGTGCATGCTTTTTTTCCCCCCTTTTAAAAAAATTCTGGCTTTCTGAAGTTTCTATAGTTCATCCCCACCACATTTTTTCTGAACTCTGATAACTACATTCAACAAATTCTCTTTTTGTTCTCAGTGATAATAACTCAATAAGCAGTACTCATAATAGTAATAAAATAGTTATAATTAGTCTGGCTTGTGGGTATACTCCTGTAATCATAGAGGCTCAGAAGGTGAGGCAGGTGGACTGCAAGTTCAAAACTGTTCTCATCAGCCTAGGAAGACCCTAAGGTACTTTGTGAAGCTTTTTCTCAAAAATTTAAAAAAGGGTTGGGAATATGTCCTAGTGGTTATGCACCACAAGTTTCAATTACTGGTACAAATAAAAATAATAATAAGTATATAACGGCTTGTTGGTGTATTACTATTAAAACTAGTTTGATGTAATTTTTATTCTACTTGCAGAACCACATCATCAGTTTTATGTTAACCATTTTGTAAGATCATGAAAAACCAAAGCTACGTAACTGAATTTGTCTTCATGGGCCTTTCACAGAATCCTACTGTTCAGAAAATATTATTTGTTGTGTTTTTGTTGGTCTACATTGCAACTATTGTAGGCAACATGCTGATTGTAGTGACCATCCTCTGTAGCCCTGCACTGCTGGGCTCCCCCATGTACTTCTTCTTGGCAGTCCTCTCCTTCCTGGATGCATGCTACTCCTCTACCATCACACCAAAGATGGTCGTGGACTCCATTCATGAAAGGAAAATCATCACATTTGAAGGATGCATGATACAACTTTTTGCTGAACACTTATTTGGTGGGGCAGAAGTGATTATCCTCTCAGCCATGGCCTATGACCGCTATGTGGCCATTTGCAAACCCTTGCACTACTCTTCCATCATGAACTGGAGGTTCTGTGGCATTCTGGTGGGGGTGTCCTGGACAGGGGGCTTCTTGCATTCCATCACACTGGTTCTGTTCACTTTCAAGCTTCCCTTCTGTGGCCCTAATGTCATCAATCATTTCATATGTGAGTTGTACCCATTACTGGAGCTGGCCTGCACTGACATTCACATGCTAGGCCTTATGGTGATTGCCAACAGTGGGTTAATCTGCATCATCAACTTCTCCTTGTTGCTTGTCTCCTATGGTGTCATCTTGTACTCCCTTAGAACACACAGTGCTGAAGGACGGAGGAAAGCTCTGTCCACCTGTGGATCTCACATTACTGTTGTGGTTTTGTTCTTTGTCCCGTGTATATTTATATATGCACGGCCTCCGTCTACCTTCTCTTTTGATAAAGAAGTGGAAATGTTTTACACTGTCTTTACTCCCTTGCTTAATCCTTTGGTTTATACTCTTAGGAACAAGGAGATGAAAAATGCCATGAGGAAATTGTGGAAGAGCCTTGGTGGTTTCTGATAAAGAAATATTATATTATAGTACAAAAAGTATGATGTGGAGTATAAAGAAGTTATTATTTAGTTTTACAATTTTTGGGCTGTTCCTTATATGGAAAAATATTACATAATTCTATAAAGGCATTATACTGATTGGGGGAGTAAAAATTAAAGTTTTCAATTTGAGATCAAAATTTCCCTCAGTGTTGCCTACTCAATAGATGTCATATGAAAATTAAAGATAGTTTAATTTTATATTTTCTTAAATTTATTAAAAATTGGAAATAATTTAACTTGTAAGAATGTTTTCCATTCATATTATGGTTTGAAAAAATAGTAAAGCCCTTGTGGAAGTAAATATTAGAAATTTGAACATTTCAAGTGAAAATAATGTTCTCTCTGATACTGAAGTCATTGATTCTGATGTAGAACTGATCAGGATTTAAGAATATCAAAGAGAAGATCTATTAAGGCAACTGCATTATTGCACTTCATCTTAAATGTGGATCTGGTATCATCTGGTAGAGTTGAGTCATTACTTGAATTTGAGAAAATAACATCTGATTGGTCCAATTCTGTTTATGGTAGTGGTCCCTTGGGTCAAGTGACCACCTCAAACCAATCAGCTACTGCAGAGAAGTTGGAGCTATTCCATAGGGGAGTCACCATTTCAATCAAAGTGAACTTCTGAGACAATGCATTACTAGGTATGCCAGATCAAAGCTACAGGTGTAGTGAGCACACTTTTCCCCACACTCCCACAGAGGGAATAGAACCCAGAAGAACCAGATGTAAATTCAGATTTTAAAAAGAGGATTAACTACAGTTTACTTGGTGATTTTAATTTTCCTGAGTTCATGTTCCTAAGTGCAGATAATTCATTTGAGCAATTATTAATAAAGAGATCATTCCAATTTGGAAACATATTTGGTGTCATTACTATGTTTTGTTATTCTCAGGTTGTCAAGTGTAACAGGTAGTAAATTTATTGAAAGTTAAATATTTGACTTTTTCACTAGGAAAACAAACAAACAAACAAACAAACAAACAAACAAACAAAAAAACACTGATCACATGCCAGTTGAATATTATGGTCAAAAATAGTAAATAATTTTTTTCTTTTTCCCTTTCCTTAATTTTTCATGCCACCCTTAAAGTAAAAGAGTGTTAGCCTTTCTCAAAGTAAACATGAAAATGATACTAGTAATTTCATTGATCACCCCTGAAAAAGTACTTAAAATATTACATTGTTAGTCTAAAACCTCACCTTGACAATGTGAGTGTCCTGCAGGAGAACAAGAGCGTCACAAGGTTCAGACATGCGAGTGTGCTTCCTTTCGGCCTTTCCCTTTCTTCACATCTGCCTGTCCGCAAAGTAGGAGTAACTTCTTCATGCCCTCTGCCTTCCAAGGCCTCATATTTTACTTCATTTATCCCTAAGAACTAGCTCAAGAAATATAGATCTGCTATATTGGCTCCATTGCCTTATGTACTTGTGAAGCCAAGATTTGAAATGTACCTGTAGGGTACCACACTATTCTTGCCAGATTGCACTGACCAATACCAACTCATGTCTGCTCCGTGATATGCTCAAATTCAAACTGTTAAAAATTATTTTAATACCCAACATTTAATAATGGATTGTGTAGTTCTATACAATGTGAAAATCCACTAATATTCAGCAAGGGGGTAAACAAATACTGAAAGACATTTACCCAACCCTTGTCATTCCCACTAGTTTATGGAACAACAGTAATTCAAAATTCTCCCCAAACAATGGTTTCTTTGGTTACCCATTTTGTTTTCTACATTAATTACTTTGGCATGGTGAAACTCATTCCAATGTTTTTAACTTTTAGGCCATTAAAATGTTTATGCTAATTATAATTTAACCTACTACAATTTTTGTAGTTATTCAAAGAGTTTTCAGAAACACATTATGATAATGTAAAAGGTGTGAATTTAGAAAAATGACTGAATATCTGAGAGAAGACAATATATAGAGAACAAGATCTTAATTTAAAAAAAAACATTCAGAAATGACATTTTGTGAAATCATAAGGCAGATATGTTCTTGAGTATGTTCAATGTCTTTACATTTCCCTCCTAAAGTATGCTTTGTCTACCATGGATCGTGGCTCACTCTTGTACTGTGGGTATTACTCTGTTTGATTCCCAGACAGCATGAGCTGTGCACAGCAGTTTTAATATATCATAAAATATTCTAAATGAATATTGTTGAAGTAAAAATGAGAGGATGATACCTTTCAGATCATATGTTTCAATAAATATGCACACATTTTGATAGTTGATGACATTAGCAAGTAAATTACCTGCTTGGTACAACCTGGAATGGTTTTTCTGAGAAGTTGATATTTAAACTAGTATTGTGTCCTCAGTAGAAATGGAGAGTGGAGATGAGAGTAGAGGAAGGGTTGATGGTGTGAAACATGGAGCCATCAGGGAATGTATTCAGGAAGGACAGCAGTTGTAAGTTTGGAACATTGATGAGCTCAATTTCTAGGAGAAAAAGTGGTAAGTCTTATGGTGCAGGGAACTTTGAAAGTTGCATCTCAACAAGTTCATTTGAGAACTGTAAAATATTACATTATGTTGACAAATCATCATATTTTCAAACGTGTGTACACACACACACACACACACACACACACACACACACTCTTATTTAGTTTTGGTACCAGGGTTTGAACCCAGTGGTGCGTGTCTACTGAGTCCTATCTTCAGCTCTTTTCTTTTTCCTTTTTTATTTTGAGACAGGGTCTCGCTAAGTGCCTAGGGCCTTGCTAATTTGCTGAGTGTGGTTTCGAATTTGATCCTCCTGCATTTGCCTCCCAAGCTCTTGGGATTACAGGTGTGCATCACTATGGCCAGCTCACTTTTCTTCTTCACATGATAAAAATGAAGTGAAAAATTAGGAGAGGTTGGTAAAAATGAGGAGAATAGCTAATACCTGATTTTTTTCCTTGTTTAGAGAAATAAAATCAGCATCCCAATAAAGCCCTGTGAGGATCAACTTAGAGGACTCTAGGATTGGTGACTATCATATTGGAATTTATGATATGTTGCTTGAATAGTTGGTCTTTATGATCTATTGATTTTCACAATAACGTCACATGGGTATCTCACCCAAATTGAGAGGTTTTTTTTTTTTTTTTTTTTTTTTTTTTTTTTCCTGCCACTAACTTGTGTGAACATTTTTAAATGGATATATGATTATCAAACACTGTGCAAAACTTTTCTGTGTCTGGTAATATAAAACTATTCTCTTAAAGCTGAGGGATGAGATTTAGTTTTTATCTACTCCAATGAGAAGACTTGAGGAGTAAGCTCTTTTGAGTCTTCTATAAGAAAAAAGTTGGCATTGAGGGATCATGTTTGGAATGCCCTGCATGCCAGTCTTTATTTTATGGGGACCACCATGAGTCTGCTTGTATTTTGTACTAAATTGCTAAGTGCAGGAAACAAAAAAATGGATGTCTTTGTGGTCCTCTGGCATCTGAAAGGAGGTAAGCTGTTTGCTATGGATAACCTCCAAGTCCAGTTGTGTGTAATTTAGGTTTTAAAGGAAAATAAAATTTGACTAAATAAGTCAGACTGATTTTTGCTCTCAGATAACTTGATGAAGACTCTAACATGTTTTTTTGCCTCTAAATTTTATACTTCACTAATGAAAACATATTAAAATTTCATAACCTAGGTTTCATGGTCTACAGCTAAGAAGACAATTTATTTCCCAGTTTTCCTTCTATAACCTTGGAGTATCCCTAAGTTTTCATGTTCTGAATCTGTTCAAGAAAGCACTATGATATTTCTGTTCTGTCCATGCCAATCTTCTAGATGATTTGCACTTTTAATTCTTTTTTATATTTACTGAAGGTATTTGGAGATGTCATTTGTACTTTCTAATCATTGTGAAAAAAAACTAGGATCATCTATGGTTCCAATATAAATTATGTCACTCACCAGAAGAACTTCATGTTTTAAAATACTTTGTAGATGTATTATTGTTAAGTGAATAATTGAAATTAATATTTTGAGCAATAAAAATTACATCTAGGAAAGCCAGTACTAATAATCATAATGATGATAATTACTCCAATTGCATACAGTACACAGCCATGTCTTCTATATATTTTGCAATATTGAATCATCTAGTTTCCTAGCATCCCTTAAAGGCAACTTTTAGTTAATTTTTTAAATTAATTTATGTTATATAGGTGAAGATCAAGGGATTGGTTGAATGTCCAATCCTTGGTGGGCAGTAAGGTCTGGTTTAACAGGAGGCAGTGTGGCTTCAGACTACATGCTGATTGTTGAGATGATACACTTTTCAGTCTGATTTCATTTGCATGTCTGAGCATCTAGTTAGGAACCTGATTATGTAAATTGAAATTTGAAAGTTTTTAAATTATTTGACTACTCTCTCTTTCTGCTGTTTGCAGTGTGTGGCTTCAGGGTTTAACATCACATTATGGCATACAGTGATTAAAGCTTTAAGGAGTTCAAGGAACTCCAGTGTGTGGCTTCACGTTTAACATCACATTATGGCATACAGTGATTAAAGCTTTAAGGAGTTCAAGGAATAATATGGTCAGAATGTGTAGTTTTATCCTTGTACTAAAAAATTCTAAATGTTCAATTTAGCATCTACAAGAAAGGAGTTATTGTTTACATTTTCTTGCATACTCTGCTCATTGTATTTTTGTCTGTGATCATTATCAAGAAAGTATACATAAGAGACTCTCTGGAGGACAGTAATCTTGGGCAACCTAATAAATGATGGGATAGCTTGAGTGTGGTGCAAAATGGAGTATAGGAATGGTAGTACAGGAGCTTCAGAGGCATTATTTCAACATAAACAGGTTCTGCAGAGAAAAAGAAGAGATGATTCCTGGATGTAATAGAGATATGCTGGCTCAGCAGGAAGAGTCTTCACGGGCTCTGATTCAAACCTCCTGTTTGCTCACTGTTCATCCACTAATTCCTACATCTTACACAGTTTTAAGAATTTAAAAAATGCACTCCCTAGTCAAATTGTTTTTCTTTACATCTTGTTGATTATATAAAGACCATTCCTGTAAGAACATTTGGCTGGCTCTGCACATCACAGAAGAGGCCATGATTTTACTATCAATCGTTTTCTAATTAATTGATATCCACCCACACATTCCCCGCATAATGACAAAGTATATTTTCTAAAAAGGGATTAGAAAGTTCTAAAATATGTGTGGATGTGGGCCTGTATTCAAAAAGTGGCCTCAGTAATTAAGAAAGAAAATTTTGTCAGAAGAAATGGAGGACTGGCTCTACTCAATCTTAGAACATAGTTTTTTTTTTTTTTTTTTTAATTTATTTTTTAAATTTATAATAATTACAATTCATAGTGCCCGCATATAGCATCTTTTTACATACAACTGTTTGTACACAAAGTATATTCGTACAATTCAGGTCTTCAATCATGCACTTAGAACATAGTTTATTGCTTACATTTTCCTGTAAAGTAAGTCATACAGAATTCTCAAGAAAAGAAGACATTTTCCCAAAAGTAAATGATCTGTCTCTGGAAATGTTTTATCATTTTCAAATGTAACACTGAAGGTGGAATTTAAAAATGATAAATAAATAGACAAAAGACCAGTAGGATAGAAGAAAAGGATGAAGGGGAAGGAAGAAGAGAGGGAAAGGGGCAATGCTTGGGTTGAAAATGAGCAAACTAGACTATATGTATTTATGATTATGTCAGAATGAGCTCCACTAGTATATCTAACTACAGTGCACCAACAAAAACATAAAAAGAAAAAAGAATGACAAAATGATCTAAATAATAAAATATATTACCCATGAACTTAAAATGCATGGGAAAGAATGGAATATTGACTAAATTGTGGAAGGGCAAATTGCTACCCTACACCTCCTTTTGTTCACATTTCTCTGTGTCTCCCTCTGTCTCTGTTTTATTCTGAGTCAAACTAAAAAAAAAAAAAAAAAAAAAAAAAATCATCCTATTTTTCACAATTGTGCTAATAATATTCATTTCATTATTTGCACTATTCTATCTTTGTGATCTAATTTCCCTTTTATCCAACTCTATTGTTTCTAACAGAAGCAAACAAAGGATTAAGCAAAGCAGGGCAAAGACTAAGTTGGAAGTTGCAGTGTAGAAGTCCAGATGTGTTGGTAGCATCTTATTACTAACTGGTATTTTTGAAATATTACCCTGACCAGGAGTGAGATCCATGTCAGGCAATTCTTCTGTGTCAGTACTCCCATGTAGAATTTCAATTAAAAGAAAAGAACACTTAGTGCTTCTTAATTGTATGAATGATTAACAATGGTGGTTCTGAGCGTTAAATTTTTTCTTCATAAATCACTTTGATTCTACATTTTTCCCCCTTGGGGAGTGAACATAAATAAAAATAGGACACGATGATTAAAGATTGTATAAAGTAGCCAATGGTTTGTTGTGAGTCCTCCTAAATGGTATGAGGAGCTGCTTCTAACTTTCCTCTTGAGTATTAGTCTCCATGCTATATTCCCTTACACCACACAGATCTGCCTTATCACCTTTCAGACTAAAATAGAAAAAATACCTTTAATATCCAGAAATCATGTTTTTAATTTTTAAATCATGGATTCTCCAGATCAGCTTTAAAAATGTTGAATTAATGTATACCCTATATGTACTTTTACATAAAATGCTTTTCTCTAATAAGTACTCCTTGCTACCTTAGTTCACAAACAATATGCATTTTCTTCATGGACTGAAAAAAGGATTTCTTATCACAGAACTCAATCCTTATACTTAGTAATATAAGAGTACTTTGCCTGAATACTGCAAAGAGATAATATATCCCATCCTCTTATACACTCTATTCCTGAATAAGACAGAAAATATAAATGTCTTTTATTAACCCAGGGGAAGTAAAAAGAAAGAAAGAAAGAAAGAAAGAAAGAATAAAATCCCTAAAAAATTTTTGAAAATATTTGAGCAAGTGAAAAGCCACATAAAATTGTCTTAATCAGGCTAATGGAAAAATTCCAATCCCTGGGGAGACTGAGAAGGTATTCTGAAGGCCTCTCAGGGAACCTCTTTAAATTACAGTCAGAAGCCAAGGTAGAAATTTTACTTCATTTTTCTTTTGTTCTAAACCCCTGTTGAAGGTAGCACTTGAGCACCACTGGGAACATTCTTCACCTTGACTGTCAGAGATGCTCTTCCTCTCTTAGATATAGAAGAAAGAGTTGGATAAAAGAGCATCACACTTTGGCCATTATCAGAATGTTTAAAAAACTGATGCACAGTGAGATTTCTAATTCACACTTCTGAATTTTCAGAAACGTTTTTCAATGGTGATGGAATACTTCAAAATGCAGGTTTTGTGGTCAGGTTCTCATGGTTAATGCCACACACTGTCCTTTTGTTTTATAACTGTGTACATTTGAGCTATTCTTATAACATCTCTGGCCCCCAGATTCCCAATTCTTAGTGGGAATTGTACCAAGATGAAGGGATGCAGCAGGGGATGAAACAATGCAGGTAGAGCTGAGAGGACAGCACTTGATATCTGAAAGGCCCCAAAAGACAGCAGTTGTTACAGAATTCAAATATTTCTCCTGTTCCTTCCTTCCTTTGCTTTAGGAACTCCTATGAAATTAAATCCATACTCAGATTTTCATCTTTGAGTAAAAACTGAATAACTTAGACATTCAAGTGAATGTTCTTCTGCTACTTCTCCAATAACCTTCAATTTGTTCCTTCTAAATACATTCTTATTTATCCTCTAATGATACCCCCATCCGAATGCTTTAGATTAAAAGGTGAATATTATGAATCTGTATCAAAGTGCAGAGTAGGAGCATGATAAATTTCAGTACAACTGTGTCAACTGTAGATACTGATAGAGAATATAAAATTTACTATTGCCATAGCCACAAACTAACAAATGGCACAGGGAAGGACATTAAAAATAGAAAAAGGGACTTGTAATATAGAATGGAAGCTTCTGATTTAACTATGTAATTCACTAACTGTGCTTGATATCATAGATTGCATTGGGCTCCTGTTGCAGAATTGTTCAGGAAAGTCCAAGTGGCTGATGTACAGAACTGCTTCAGGACTAGGTAACATGGCTTAGTTTCACCCTTGCAATTAGCTAAATCACTAAGACAACAGAAAAGAAGGCAGTTCAGGCATCTGATAAGAAGGAAACCAGAAGAGAAAGGATTTTTTTTCACCCACATTAAGTATAAATATTGAGACATCTAGAGAAATCATCACAACTACACTGAGGAGAGAGAAAAGGACCAGCTATCTGAAAAGAATGTATATCTTAGATAGCCAGGAAAAGGAAATATACTTAATTAGGACAAGAAATAAATCTTTAATTGGTAAAGAAGAATCCTAGATCAAATATATGCAAAAAATTTAAGGAATTTAACAGAAAAGTTAATTACAAATAGGATATTAACTTATTTTTAAATTTATAACAATAATTATTTAATAAAATGTATGAAAATGTGACATATACCATAATATACCTAAAATTGATATTGACGAATAAATGAAGATTAAAGAGGGTTGGGTCCATGGCATGGTCATTTATAGAAAGTTTTCTATAGTTTAAAATTTTAATATAAGATGCTGTGTTATGTTAGCTTGTTAGTTCCACCTTTCCAATAAATTAACCGTAAAGCTCACATTTTATTTCTGAACTTTAAGGAAAATTGATGTTTAGGTTTTTAATTTTGATGTTTCATTCTAAACATATTTATAATAGTAACAAAACACACATTTCAAATATAAAGTCTGCCATTGTTTTATGTTCCCTTCTAAATTATCAAATTATAGTTAAAATATTTATAAATGGCCAGTGATTTTCTTTTTCTTCTGCATTTCTCACTTATTATAAAATGTTTCATATTTTATATCCTCATGTTATTAATGTTTTAATGATAGTATCATGTAATGACAATTTGTAATAATCATATTTATATGAACATCTTAATTGCTGAATATTTTAGATATTTCTCTACAGGTAATATTAACACTGTACAATTTTCCAGTGTAAAATTTCCCCATCTTTTATTATTATTTGAATAAATTTATATGCATGGAGTTATTAGTATAAACACTGTAAGCATGCTTATGATTCTGGAATCATTTACTAATATATTTTTCAGAAGTATTACATGAATGCATTAATTTTGTTTCCATTTTAGAGTAGGAGTCATTTTTTTTTTTTTTTTTTGAGGAGGTTTACTGGGAATGTAACAGGGGCACTTGACCACTGAGCCACATCCTCAGCCTTATTTTGTATTTTATTTAGATACAGGATCTCATTGAGTTGCTTAGTGCCTCCCTTTTGCTGAGGCTGGTTTGAACTCGAAATCTTCCTGTTTCAGCCTTCCTGAGGCACTGGGATTACAGGCATGAGTGAGCCACCACACCAGGTGAGGATTCACTTTTTTTTTTTTTTTTTAAGGTAGGCACAATGCCTTTATTTTGTTTATTTATTTTTATGTGCGGTGCTGAGGATTGAACCCAGTGCCTCACATATGTTAGGCAAGTGCTCTACCACTGAGCCACACCCCCAAACCTTAGACATTTTTTAAAGCATGATTTTACAAAGACATATTATTCTTATGACTAGTTCATTTTTATCTCATTTTGTTTATGCAGACACTGCTTAAAATATTCCGGACATAAATACACACATCTTCCTTTTGATTTATGCTTTTCATGGATCAAAAAACTTAGGCATGGTAGGTCTTCAGTGGCACACAGCTACTAATGGTAAAACTGGGATTGCTACTCTTTTGATAGAAAAACTGAACAGATCTTTTTTTCTTTTTGCTTATCTATTTATTTGAAATAATTTTAGATTAAAAGAAATAAGATGGAATAAAGGATTCTACTATGTTACTCACATAATTTTCATTAGCACTGTTTTCTTATGTTACCATGGGTACATTTGTCAAGCTTAAGAGATACTTGTAAATGATACAAGACTTTTTGTAGAATGGTGGGGCATACCTGTAATCTTTGCCACTCATGAGGCTAAGGCAAGAGGGTCACAATTTTGAGGCTACCTCCAGCGACTTTGTGAGGCCCCTAAGCAACTTAGTGAAACCTGTCTCAAAATAAAAAGGAATGGGGATGTGGCTCAGTGGTTAAGTGCCCCAGGGGTCAATCCCTGGCATCAAATATTAACATTAATATTATTATTAATAATAAAAGACTTTGTATTTAAATAATTTTCAACTGAAATTTTTTTTTCATAGTGAGATTCAATTCAAAAGAGTACAATACATTTAAGATAACTATCTTTTAAATGATTTTAAATCATAAACTTTGTGGTCATAAAGCATGAGCACACAATACTCTTTGTTGTTCATGTTTTATCTCAATTTGGCAAAAACTGAGTGATTTTATAAAAGAAAGTGCTGGTTTGTTTGTATCTGATGAGTATTTAATTCAGAAATGATACTGCTCTTAGAACACCTCCAGATGAAGATAATGAATAAATGTTTTTTTTAATTATTTGATTAACATAGGGACCTATCTTCCTTTCAATCTTGCACTTATGTAAGCTGCCTGTCATGGCCAGCCACAAACCGCCGCGGGAGAAAAACTCAGAGGCAGAGTAAAGCTATTACTACGTTTACTTCTACTTTCATAGAGAGAGCTTAGAGAGGGAAAGAAAGATTTTTAGAGAGAAAGATTAGAGAGAGCTTTTCTTCTTGTCTTCTTAGCTTAGAGAGAAAGAAAGATAGAGCTTAGCTTAGAGAAAGATTATTTTTTAGAGCTTCTTTCTTCTTTCTTCTTTCTTCCTCGGGAGCCTCGGCCTAACTCTGACCAGCCCTCGGGAGCCTCGGCCTAACTCTGACCAGCAATTACTTCTTCTATCTGGTTTCTCTTCTGTAACTGCTCTGCCTACGTTCTGGCCGCTCTGATTCTCTGCATGGTTTTCTAAAGCTCAAGGCTTTTTCTCTGTCTCCGACCCGAACTCTTCTTCTGACCTACCGAGCGACTGCACGACTGACTGAATGAATTCTCCTTGTTCTCCTAACTCTGACCGCTTTCACCCGGTTATATACCTTTAGCTTTGTGGGTGCCTCACGTGCATTTACAGGTGCGTCAGGTACATATCAGGTGGAACTTATGGCTTCCAGCTAGCTGCAATAGCCCTTCCTAATTGGGGCTCCTTCACACTTAGTTTGGATTTCTTGGTACAGAAATCAGGAATGGAATCATGTGGGTCAGAGAGCCACAGTGACACATTCAGGGAAAGCTAAAGACATTTAAAAGTGTCACATATTTAAAAAGTATCATTACTTCACTGCAAACAACCATTAAATACTTCACCTTTGTAAATCAATAAGAGAAAAAGCACTTTCATCCTTGTCAGGGTAAGGCATGAGTCAAGAGCAAAGTTGTCATTTGTGCTCTGTGTCCCTGGCTGTGGCAGGTCATTCTGACCTATCCCCATCATCTGTACTTCTGATTGTGTTGATGTTTCTAGAAGATGGCCTCACTGGACTCTCACAAGAAGTGGGAGGATAGCCCTTCCTATTAAATTCATTCACAGAGCATAAACTTGAGGCTTTTAGATTTTTTGAGAGCTATAAATAACCTGGTCTGAGCCTCAGAAAGTTGGAAGGCCAGGTCTGGGTGGGTCTGGAGCAGATATTCTTCCTCATTTTTTTTCTTCTCTGCTTTGGCTCTTGGCTAAGCTGACCTTTGTTGAATTATATATTGATCTTCTAGGCTGTTGTCTAACCCAGTGATCTTGTAGCATATGTTTTATACTCTTTTCCTTGGTGATAACATGTGAGCGGTGGACACAGAGCTCACAGTGCAGACCTCTGTGAGGAATGAACTAAAAGCACAGTGACAGTGGCTGCTCTCAAGCCATCAGAGGACATAGGCTAAGGCACAGAGTTGTGCATGTCAGCTTTATTAATATTCCAAATTGTTTCTGTTGGTTCTAAGGGGAAGTCATACAAATTAGCCCATTTTTCATTCTTGAATAAGCCCAATTATTGTTTTGTTCCCCTATTTTAGCAACAAAAATTACATGTTTGCATGTATGTACATATACATTTTCACAGACACAAATGCTGTTTGCATCTCTGTCACAGGCATAGGTAAGGAAACAGTCACCTTTTGAAGCTGTGTCAACCAGAGGCAAAGGATTTCAAGAGTTGGGAGTATTTATCTGGAGAACTCATGGAAAAGCTTCCTGTGGGTGATGCCACCTGCTTTGCAAGTAAGGACACTTTTATCATTTATATTATTATATTTCCAAGTTTGCCCATCATTCTAATTCTTGGAGATGAGTACATAAGCTGTTTGTGAACATTTCTATCTTACAAAAAAGTCATATAAATTTGAAACTATGTGTTTTGGAGCATTATACTGCTCAGGGTCCTTTGTATAAATAATTAACATATAATAAAGTATCCAGACTCTAAATTATATTCACCCAGTTATTTCTTTCCTTACCTAGGAAAGGTAAGCAGAGTGCCAGTATGCATTTGTAGGTGTCTGGACAATTGCCTGCTGACTCTTCCTGATGTGCTCTGATTCCTTTATCAAGATTCCTTATTCAAACATGAACAAAGGAATAATGTGCTTTAAACTTCAACATGGACTGAAACTGCAAAGAGAACATGGCGGCCCTAATCTTCCTGCTTGAAAAGAAAACGTCCTACTCATTTCTCTGTTGATCTACTTGAACGGAATTTAATTTTGGAGCTAGAGATTTGATGTTAAAATTCCAAATCAAGCATCTGTTGTTTGCTTCAAATTAACATTTTTACTTACATATTCCTCTCTGATAAATAGGGAAAACAAGACCTCACACAGATTGTGCATCCTGCATAATTGCTTTCCCTGCATTGTTTCATTTGTTGATCATAAAACAGACATTATTTTTATTAACCTTTGTTCACATTTTTTCAATGATAAATTGCAAGTAAAACCTCAACAATTTGTATATATTTAAGCATCAAGGATAGTTGAGCTATGCACTTTTCTATACATCTGTTTTATAAAGAATGAATCATCTCATTCAAAGGACCAATTCTTTCCATAGTTTTAAAGAAATTTTTTTAGAGTAGCCATATTTTTTTTAGGAGCCACCTCAATTAGCTCTTATTTCTTCTTATAACGGTAGATGAGGCAGTCCTCTGATCAAGCATGGCAGGCTACTCATCTTTGCCTCATTCCATACCTGTGGAAGGTGTGATGAACAAATAGTAATCTTTCTTTGTTTGCAACTTGAGTGTGGCTTCATAATGCCTTTCAACAATTCACTAGGCAGCTACTACACAATGGATAAAGCTGGACTTTGAAATAAAAAGTAACTTCTCCACCATGTTGAAAATCTGGCTTTCTTAAATTGTACAATAATTTAACTTCACCTCAATTTTGCCTGATCTACAACAGCCTTCAATAAATGTCTAATATTATGTGTTCAGCGATAACAAAGCACTTAAGATAAGTTCACATAATGTTGCACCAACTAGTTGATGACTATAATATTAGAAATAGCTAATTGTAGGTTAACAAGATCACAGTTTTACCTTCACCTTTTCCTTGGAAATCATGCAAAATCAGAGCACTGTAACTGAGTTTGTCCTCCTGGGGTTTTTGAATAATCCAAGAGTTCAGAAAATAGTATTTGTTGTGTTTTGTTGATCTACATTTTAACACTTGGGGGCAAAATGCTGATTGTAATGACCGTTTTCTGCAGTCCTGAACTGCTGGGCTCACCCATGTACTTCTGGGCTGCCCCAGGTACTTCATCATGCCTGCGGCTGGGCTCCAGCATGTATTTCATCATGCCTGCTTCTCCTCTGTCATCACACCAGAGATGATTGTGGGCTTCCCATATGGGAGGACAACCATCTTTTAGAAAGGATGTGTGATTCAACTTTTTGCTGAGCACTTCCTAGCTGGAATAGAGGTGATTGTCCTCACGTCCATAGCCTATGACCACTATGTGGCCATTTGCAAGCCCTTGCACTACTCTTCCATCATGAATTGGAAATTTGGTAGGTGTGGCCTGGAAAGGAGGCTTCTTTTATTTCATCATACAGCTTCTCTTTATATTACAGTACCCTTTTGTGTCCCCAATATCATTGATCATTTGTTATTATGTACCCTTTACTAGAGCTGGTCTGCACCAACACTCACAACTTTGGACTTTTTGTGGTTGCTAATAGTGTGTTTAACCTGTATTACAATATTCACCATGTTGCTTGTCTCCTATGTGTCATTTTGCTCTCTCTGAGAACCCTCAATTCTGAAGAGAGGAGGAAGACTCTGTCCACCTGTGAATCATGTTTTGTTGTTGTGGTTTTGTTCTTTGTCCCATGCATATTTACATATGAAAGACCTCCTTTTGCTTTTCCTTTGGACAAAATGGTCCCAATATTTTATACCACACTAAGCCCCTTGCTCAATCCTTAGACTTATACTTTTAGAAACATGGAAATGCAAAATGACCTGAGGAAAGTGAGGAAGAGATTTGTGGTGGCTTCTGATGAAAAATAAAATTATTATACTTCATAAAAATATAATGAGTAACAAATTCAAATTGGTCTTAAAGAAAAAACTTTATGGGACCCTCATTATCTCTAAAGTGGTAACCACAATTCTATAGAAATGTCAGTGCTGTGGGGTCAGAGATGATGTTTTGAACTATCTTTTCAGGAATGAATTCAAGTTGGCAAATCAACATCCTATTATGAAATTTAAAGTTAATTGAATTTTATGCTTAGTTAGAATCTAATATATATTTTTTTAAATGGAAAGAAAAGTACCTGCCAGACTGCAGGCTGCTGACTCCATGCTTTGATAAAATTTGTGGAGGGATCACAAGAGAATATTAACAATTAGAGACAGAAGCTTTGTAATTTAAATGTATCTCATTTATTGATTCTTGATATTAATTCTTGTGCTACAGGATTCTTATTAAGGAACTGGGTGCCTAATCCAACATGTTGGAGATTAGAGCTTACTTTTTCTCCTATTAGGTGTAGTGTCTCTGGTCTAATTCCTAGATCCTTGATCCACTTTGAGTTGAATTTTGTGCATGGTGAGAGATAGAGGTTTAATTTCATTTTGTTGCATATGGATTTCCAGTTTTCCCAGCACCATTTGTTGAAGAGGCTATCTTTTCTCCAATGTAAGTTTTTTGGCACCTTTGTCTAATATAACTAAAATTATATGTGTTAGATACTTAAAGTATTTCAAGTGAAAAGAAATTTTGATTTAGGTTATTGATCTCAGTGATGCTGGAGAAAAAAACAACTGGAACGTGGGAGGGGCATTCAGAAGAATGTTAATGGAAACTTAATTGTAGATTCTCTGAATGCTGTGTGTGACACTGTTCTTTAAGGTGGGCCCCTTGCCATCTGTACAGGTTTGGTCATTCCTGAATTTTATGACAGTTAGAGCCTGATGGCCCACAGCTGCCTATGGTGAGTGAGTTCCTCTCTGGTCAGCACAACTCCATGTCACAACTTCAGAGAGCAATAGGAGGAAGATTTCATGAGGATCTCAACAATGAGTATTTCTTATTCAATTTCAATCAAAGGGAATTGACATAGGGCAAAAACAGAAAAGCTAGGACTGATTGTGGATGTAGAAAGCTGACTCCTCCCAGCTCTAAAGAGGAAATCTAGAGACACCAGAGAATAAAAGGAACTTTAAAACAAAATAATATTTCAATTTAGTTGTTATTTTTATTTTTGTGGCTTTCTGTACCCAAGCTAAAATATTTCCATTTGAACAAGTATCCACAAGGAAATCATTTAAATTTGTATGTCTTGTATGTCATTCTCATAGTTAAAGTTAGTTGATCTCAGGTTGCAATGTGGCTTCTGGAATAAATGTATTTAGGCATGGTGAAATTCATTCCATGCAAACTTTGTGATGGAAATCATGCTAATGGAAAATTTCCAAACCCCAAACCCCAGGGAGAACTGAGATGCAATTCTACAGGTTCATGAGCTCTCAGGGAAACTCTTTAAATTCCAGTTGGAAATCAAGGAGGAAAACCTACTTCATTTTCTTTTTACTGAGACCATGTTCAAGACCACAATTGTGGGCCACTGAGAACAATCTCCACCTTGACTGCCAGAGGGGGTCTTTTGCCTCATCTTACATATACAAGGAAGAACTGGAACAACTTTCACATTCTGGCCACCACTGAATGGAATTTTCTCCATATAAAATAGGGGGTGGCCATCATTAGAATTTTCAAGGAATCTATATGTGGTGAGATTTATAATTCACATTTTTGCCTTTTCAGAGAAATTTCAAATTGTGAAGCAGTTTTTAAAAGTGTGTGTGTTGTGGTCAGATTACCAAGTTTAATGCAGTGCCTGAGCTTATTAATACTGTGTATTTTGGATTAATTACTTTGCCATTGTGGCTGTCATATTTTCATCTTTAATGGATATTATACTACCCCACTCAATGATAGTCAAGAGGAATAAATAATACATGTGGATCCTGTAAGACAGCACTTGAAAATAACATCAGCTATTCAAATGATTCAAATATTTCTTTCATTTAGGATATGGTGATGGGGAAAATCTATTCCTGCAAGTATGATAAAGTTGGACCTGTTTAGATTTTCACCTTCAAGTTAAAGACAAATAATTTAGAAAGGGAACAACTTCAGATTTTTGTCCTAGTTCTCCTACAGCATTTTTTTTTTGTTTTTAATAAATTTTTATTTATCATTTGTCTTCTAATATTCTCTCCATCTGGAGTTTTAAGATCAAAAGTGGAATTTTCTGATGCTTTATAAAGTACATTGAAACTGAAACATGATAAATTCAAGTACTACTGTATTATTCACAATCATTGATGTAGCATGTAGCCTTTACTCTTTCCACTACTGAAAATGTACAAGTGGCATAAGGAAGGACATTAAGAATAAGAAAGAAGGACTCAAGTTACAGAGTACAGTCTTCTAATAATGTCCATTTAATTTTCTGTAAGTGCTTTGAGTTCATAAATCCATAGCACTAGAAAAAAAGAAAAAAATATGGCTTAAACCATGATAAGAATGCCTTAGAATTGGGCTTATAGAGATGTTTTTATGATAGAGTTTTTGACCTTTGAAAAAGCAGGCAATTTTTCATCTTTATTTGCATATGTCTGGAAAATGGAATGTATTATTTGTCAGCACAAACTATATTTCACTTACTTCTCAGCTATAGAAAGTTTTGAAGAAACGAAGACAGATATTCATTAATGCATTAAACTCAACATATGCCCCAAGTCAAATTCATAGTATGTTAGTTCTCATTCACCTACAGCAATTTAGACCAAATAGTTCAACCATGTGTAAAACATGGACTCCTACATATTCTCAGGGTCCTGACATGTTTGTGATAAAGCAAAGATTTTAGTCTTTTCTTTTAAAATTTTTTCATATTTATTGGGAATTGAATGAATACAAAGAGAGTAAACATTAATTTAAAAGTCTAAAAATGAAAAAACTGCTTTAGTTTCCTCTACAAAATTGTCCAGGAAAATCTAAGTTTCTGAATTTCTGAACTGCTTTAGTGTTACTTGATATTATTTAGTCTCTTCTTTAAAATGAGATAAATTACTAAGATATGAAGTTTCATGCACCCATAAGAAAGGTGAAAGGTGGAAAGAAATAAATGTTTTTTGTTCAAATTACAGAAATATTAAGTGTATAAGGAATGAGATATTTAGGGGTTTCATGATGACAGAAAAAATGCACTAAAATCTGAAAAGAATACTTTTCTGAGCTGGCCACAAAAAAGAACATGCTTAGCTTGATAGACAAGGAATAAGTATTTTATGTATGAATAATGTTTCTGGATCAAAAATATGGATGCTAAGTAACTTATCAAAAAGGGTAACCACAAATAGGATTTTAATTCATTCTCTTACTTTGTAATAGCAATATTTAATTGATATAGTAAAAATGATGCAAATGTGACTGATATGAACATATGTTTATAAGAACTGCATTTGAATTTACTACTTCAATATAGTTGCAAAACACTACTTACAATGATAACTTCACTACTAATCCCTTTTTAGTTTTGAATATTTTATGTACTTTTAAGTTGAAACAGAAAATCTATTATTTCCTGAACAATTAGTGATAGAGTTAGTTTTGTTGCTAAAAGGAATAGAAAGCAAACAGTGGGCAATATGGGTAATTAAGGAAATGTTGGTCAATGAGGGTCGTGGGACACAGTGAGGCAAACTTCCAAATGTCACCTCCATAAATGACCTAGTGTTCACACAGTTCATGCTGCTGGGGGGCCTTGAGAAGTCTTAGGTACCGCTTCAGCATTTTCAATAGTATGTCAATCAAGAAAGGCAAGACTACAGAATGTTCCAGGAGAAATATGGACAGAATAAGCTGCTGTTTGTAGGAGGATCTGTTTAAAATTGATATCAAAATTAGTGCACACAAGAGAGGGAGGTTTCTGTGCATGGTATAGCATTATATGGAAAGTTAACAATAGTTAAAATTTTTGGTATAAATTCTGTTATATGAACCTGTTATTTCCTCCTATACAAATCAATCTCCCTTAATTTTACCTTCTTTTGCTGAACTCTAGTGGTGAAAAATCTGGTATTGTGTCTTTACAATTATGATCGACTTTAAATATTGTTAAAACTAGAACCAAATATATATTGCAATTAAAATTAAAAAAAAACTTTTTATGATTTTTATGTATCCTTCCAGATATATTATATTCAAATTATCAATGCAAATAAGCGAGGTTATTAGAAATTTTCTTGTTTTTCTCATTTAACATACTGTAAAACTGCTTCACCTATTTAAAAAAGAAAAGTTGTTTTTGTGTGTAGGGGGAGTGGTACCGGAGATTGAACTCAGGGGCACTGGACCATTGAAGTGGCCACTAGGCCACACCCCCACCCTTATTTAGTATTTTATTTAGAGACAGGGTCTCTCGAAGTTGCTTAGAACCTTGCTTTAACTGAGGCTGGCTTTGAATTAGCATTCCTCCTGCTTCAGCCTCGCAAGGGGCTGGGATTACAGAAGTGGGCCAAAAAGCCCAGCTTTTCAAACAGTTTTGTTACCATCCTATGGAGTTAATTTGTAGCCATCTGATTTGCATAAATATCTTTCTGTTTTTGATTATTTTAGATATGTCTCCCTTTTCTGTATCATACATGGCACTGTACCATCTTCCATTGTAAAGCTTCCTTCATGTCCTCATTTCACTTTCAGAAAAAAAAAAAAAAAAAATTAGGTTTGAGGTTGCTAGCATAAAAATTACTAACATGATTATGATTCTAAAATTATTTACTAATATGTTTTACAAAGGAGTTGTATGAGTGAACCAGTTTTATTTCTATTTTAAGGTATAATTTTAAATAGTGTGATTTAAAAAGTATAAATTCTTAGAGTGATTCAATTTCATCTCTCTTCATATATATAGGCAGTGCTTAAAAATACTGATGATACCAATTTTTATGTCATGCTTTTGTGTCAGTTGGTGAGTGTTCCTCTATTTTAGACTTGATGAGGTAGGAGCATAATGGTTTCTTCAGTTACACATGACTACTGGATGATGTACCTGAGATTGATAGCTTTCCAATAGCAAACACTGAAAGAATTAGAATAAGTTAAGGTAAATAGAAAATTGCTAAGATTGGAAATATCCTGTGTACTACCCACTTTCCCCTAATATTGTTATATTAAATTAGCATAGTAATATGTATCAAGAATATAAAATAATAATGGATATTAAATTACTCTTCAGTAAAGAGTAGATTGATTATATTTGACTAATTTTTCTATTACTTTTTTTTTTTTCTGTTCTAGGATTCAGTCCTTCTTAACCCATTGCCTCTAAGATAATTACCTTTCAAAAAAAATTAAAAAGATAAAACTTCTGATCAAAATCATTAGCATGCTATATTCTCCACTGTCAATGTTCTGACACTAATTTACAAAATTCCTTTATTTGATAAAATAAAAAAGTTGCGTGCTTTATATTTAATGGATATTTAAAATTGTATTATTTTAAAAACACCATTACAAAAGGAAGTGAAAAGGAAAGATTTATTTAATTATTAGATTAACATGTGGCTTTCCTTCCTTTTTGACAGAAAGCTGGTGCAGGACTAATCACATACACACACACACACACACACACACACACACACACACACACAGACACCTCAGATAAAGAAGCGGATTTATTGTCAGAAGCCTGATAGGCAGCTCTGCACAGAGAGAGAGAGCAGCAGCAACTACCTCCTGAGTGCTACTTTTTATAGGCTAGAATCATGACCACAGGCACTTTAAGGGTGAGTTTAGCCCTTGTGACTAGCATAGCATGCATCACCTGATTTTGTGGAAGGCAAGTTTCTACTTCTTGGGAACAGAGATGGGCAAGTGTGTACCTCTCAGGAGAGTCCAGAGACCCACAAGTTTTTATCTCTCAAAAATGGGCAAATTTCTAATTAAAAAAAAATTTAGTTGTAGTTGGACACAATACCCTTATTTAATTTATTTATTTTTATGTGGGGCTGATGATTGAAACCAGCACTTTCACTAAATACATTTAAATGTATTATACAATTACATTGCCTATTTATTCTCTGCAACTCAGTAAAGAATACATACATACATATATATATATATATACATATTTATGAATACATACATATATATATGTACATATATATATTCCATTTTAAAGTACTTTTTAAAGATGAGTAACACACTTATCAGCTTTACTTATTAGGAGTGAGCATGCTAACATTTCTGCTCTGGGTCAGGGGCTGTGGCAGCGTGTTCTCACCCACATCACTTTCTTCTGTGCTATTGACTACATCAGTGTTTTTACGTGTAGAATCTAATCAGATCCTCACAGGAGTCCTGTTGATAGACATTCTAACTAAACTCACATGGAAGTGTTACCTAAGGCTTACAGAATTTTGAGACTTTTTGGAGTAATTGTCTGGATGACTCATGGATATGCTTTCAGTAGAAAATGCAATTGGCTTTTCATGGAGTACATAATAACTATACTTAGTAAAAGCATATGATTATTAGGAAAACTTTCAAGTTTCCAAATATGACAGTCAGTGTGAACTTTGGAGATGAATGTGTAAGATGTATATGAACATATTGGGGAGTTTCATGGTTTAGACGCAGTCACATATCGGAAAATGATTATTAAAGTCTGAAGACTCTGGACTATGGTGGTTACCTATTTGCCTATGTGAGAGATTGGCCATCAGCTTCTGATTCCTCATCATTTCCTCTTTCCTTCATTAAGATGCCTAATGAACAAAGACATAGAGGCTTTAGTGATTCATGTCAGTGGGAACTCATTAGAAAAGTTAACCCAGGGCTGAAGTCTTCATAGAAAAGAGAAATCCTTACTCTTCCCAGAGTGATCCAGTTGAAAAGACTTAATTGTGAAGACAGATGTTCTGTGTAACATCCTTGGTCAAGCATCTGGTGTTTACTTGAACTACTCAACCATGAATGTCCTGTCAAAGAAATAAGGACATAAATCCTAGAGTGTCCCCAGGGTGGTGAGTCTTGTGTAATCACTCTCCTGTACATATTTCTCTTAGTTGCTAATACAACATTTGAAGGTAGGTATTATTGTTTTCCTGAAATTCTCTTCTAAAGTTTAAATGAGGTAATTGAAAAAGAAAAAAAAAAAAAAAAAAACTAAACAATTAGTGCAGTCTTGTGATGTGCTATCTGTCATTTGGTACTTATTCATAGATCCCTCATTTTGATAATGAAGAAATTGAATCATGAAAAGACCAAATTCAGTTTAGACCTTAAAGAAAGTTTTGTTGTGTACATGCTTTAAAACTACCACTAAAATTGCATATTATTTCTTCTTTTAAGCATAAGGGTCTCCAGATTAGAGATGGCTTATTAGTCAACTCTGCCTCTGCCCATGACAATGGTAGAAATGAATAATACAGCTACCCTCCTCATCTCCTTATCATGGGGTTGAGATGAAGAATGCTTCGCAATGATCCACTGAGGGAAGTCACTATTAAATCATCAAAGCCATCTTTGGAGATTAAAACTATTCTTCATCTTCTCTACCATAAATGGATGGTTTCATTCAGCTTTATAGAAGCTCTAACAAGTCAAAGGTAATAAATATTATATCTCCAGCTCAGTTCAGCATGATTTCCAGCTCCTATCCTCAATAAATGTTTAAATTTGTGTTTGCAATGACAAAAGAAGCCCTAAAGACAATAGTGTATTTGGGTGCATTGAAAAAATTGGAGACTCTAAAACTATAAACTGGTCTGAAGCAAATCTTTATCATAATTGCAGACTTCAATGATAACTTTTGCATGTTTGCCCTTTCTTGGAAATCATGCAAAATCAAAGCTTCATAACTGAATTTGTACTCCTGGGGCTTTCACAGAATCCTACTGTTCAGAAAATAGTGTTTGTTGTATTTTTGTTGGTCTACACTGCAACAATTGTAGGCAACATGCTGATTGTAGTGACCATCCTCTGTAGCCCTTCATTACTGGGCTCCCCCATGTATTTCTTCTTGGCATCCTTATCCTTCCTGGAGGCCTGCTTATCCTCTTCTATCACACCAAAAATGATTGTGGACTCCATGTATAAGAAGAAAAGCATCTCTTATAAAGGATGCATGATTCAGCTTTTTGCTGAACATTTATTTGGTGGGGCAGAGATGATTATCCTCACATCCATGGCCTATGATCGATATGTGGCCATTTGCAAGCCCTTGCACTACTCTTCCATCATGAACTGGAGGCTCTGTGGCATTCTGATGGGGGTGGCCTGGTCAGGGGGCTTCTTGCATTCCATTATACTGGTTCTGTTTATTTTCCAGCTGCCCTTTTGTGGGCCTAATGTCATTGATCATTTCATGTGTGATTTGTATCCATTACTGGAGCTAGCCTGCACTGACACTCACATCCTTGGCCTTTTGATGGTTGCCACTACTGGGTTTATGTGCATTATAATCTTCTGCTTGTTGCTTGTGTCATATGGTGTCATCTTGTTCTCTCTGAGAACACACAGTGCTGAAGGGCGGAGGAAAGCTCTGTCCACCTGTGGATCTCACATTGCTGTTATGGTTTTGTTCTTTGTCCCATGCATATTTATAAATGCCCGACCTCCTTCTGTCTTTCCCTTTGACAAACTGGTGGAAACATTTTATACCATGTTCACTCCTTTGCTCAATCCTTTGATTTATACTTTCAGAAATAAAGAAGTGAAAAATGCTATAAAGAAAATGTGGAGATTGGTGTTAGTTTCTGATGAAAAATAAGAAATTAGGTACAAAAAGTAGTATAAAGAGGAAAACAATCATAATGCTTGAAGACAACATTTTATGGGATGCTCAGTAATTATTAAGAGGTAATACACTTATATAAAAAAAAAACATTTTGGCCATCAATGATGATGTTTTTATTTTTATAGCAGGTATCTACTCTAAGTTGGAAACTCAGTATCTAGTTCTGTAAATTAAAGACAGTTGATTTTGATGCTTACCTCAAATCTAATAATAATAAAAATAAAGCATGGAGAGAAAAATCACTTGTCAGAATGTTAGACATTACCTTTATACGTTCCAAAAACTTGGGTAGACAAAACAAACACATCTTTGACATGAGGATCAGAAGCTCACTCAAACTATTTCAAGTGAAAAAAAGAAGAGATTTATTTAGGAGAATGAGCTCAGTGATTCTGAATCAAAAACAAGCTGAATTCAGGAAGAGCACAGAGAAGAGCAATAACAGAACCTCTGCTTCAGGAGTTCTGCGTCACATGACTCCATCATTGAAGGTGGTTCCCTACCATTTCTATAGAATTGTTGTAGCCTCATAAATTTCTGGAGAGAAAAGCCTGAGTGGTCCAGTGCTGCCTACTGTGAGTTCCTCCTGGGCAACAATCAGTCTCAAGAGGAGAGGAGGCAGATTCCAGGAGAGAGTCAGCCATTTATTTCTCCTATTCCAGCACAATCAAAGGAAATTCTGAAGATGCCACATTACCAACAAAACCAGGACCAGCTGCAGATGTGAAAATTGATTCCTCCCAGCCCCAAAGAAGGAATAAATCTAGAGGCTCCAGAAAATAAAAGGAAATTTCAAAAAAGAATAGATCTCAGTTTACTCGGGGATTTGAATTTTTGTGAATTTGTGCCACCAATTGAGAATAATTCTATTTGAACAATCATCAATAAAGAATTCATTTAAATTTAGACACATCTTATTTGTTGTTCACATAGTTAAGGTTGTTTAATAAAAAAGGTTGCCATATGGCTTCTGGAATAACTGCATTTACACATAATATTTCAATTCTCCCTGAGACTATCAACACTAATAAAATACTTATTGAGTATTGTGGGCAAAAACACTGAATTTTTCTGTTATTTTTTTAATCATTCAGGCCAGGTCCTAAGGAGAAGAGTGCCCATAATAATTGTCTTCCTCAGAATAGACATGACTGAATATAGATAACATTTCATTGCTCTTTGGGGTAAGCCCTCAAGGTATTAAGATTTGGTCTAAAATGCCAACTGAAGAAAGCATGGGGCCTGCAACAGATCATGTACGTCACAAAGGCTTAGGCATGCCAGTGCACCTGTCCTTCACTGTTCCTTCTCTTCTCCATCAGCTGTCTGTTCTCATAGCAGGGGTAACTTTATGTCCTTTCTTTTCACACAATTCTCTTCATTAAGTAGTTCATGCAACTCTAAGATCCAGCTTGAAAAACAAGGAACTGATATCATTGGGTCAATTAATATATGGATCTGTGAATCCAATATTTGAAATAGTGTAAAATAAAAGGTTATTCAGGACAGATTGTAGTGACCACTACAGATTCATGTCTGATCCATCATGCATGTGAATACAAACATATTTTATGATTTTAACTCCCAACCTCTTATTGTGTCCTTAGATAAGATTATATAATATTCAGTCAAGAAATCAAAGTCATCTGCAAAACAATTTTTTATTCTTACAAATTTTTATTCTTACAAATTCTGCTTACCAGAATTTTCAGAATCCTGGCTATAGTTATTCTTTTTACATTCCATTTTCAATATTGATTTTTTCCTAGCCATAGTGACATTAATTCCAATGAATTTATCTTTGGCATTGTAACTGTTATTTTAACATCATTTGGCTTATGCCATTAATTTAGTTAGAAAAATCATTTCAATATACAATGTAGAAATTCATGCAGTTGGATATCTGAAGTAAGTTAATGGAGAGCTGTTTCATAACTTAATTGATTCAGGAATTTTATTTGCTACAACATAAATCAGATAAAAATTATCATCCTACTGCAATTCTTGCAATGGTTCTCCCTGCCAACTTTAGTTTATTTCTACCATGATGTCTCATTTTTAGACTGTTGATTTTCCCTTATCTCTTCCCTTGCTAGTCTTCCTTTCTTGCTGTTGCTCAAAATGACATTTTTCCATTTGATTCTGACTTCTCCCACCTCTCTATCCTTTTTGTTTTCCTCAGTATAATATTTTAAATGCACGTACACATTGTTCTTTTGGGCGGAAGTCAAGATGGCACAGTAGAACCTGGTAGCACTCTCAGCTCCTCCACTATGCAAACCTGAAACAGTGGCTAGAAGATACTCAGCAAGGTGGGTGACCGAGAGCATGCAGGAAGTTCAGTATTGGACGGTGAGATAGTCAGAGATTCTGGTGATTAGAACAGAGTGAGAAAGGTCTCCTGGCAGATATGGAGCCAAGCAGGGGAGCATGGTGACAAAAATGGAAAGGGAAAGAGACATAGAGAACAATATTGGTATAGAAACACTTGCAGAACAGAAGGCAAATCTGAACTTAGCTGATCTGGGAGCTGCATAGCAGACCAGTGGGTGAGAAGTGTTCTAAGCTTCAGCACTTACAAATGGAGAGCTGTTGTGGGGAGCCATCTTGTGGGATCATGCCTGAGCCTATTGCTTTGGTAAACAAAGTCCCTGCATCTTCATTTTCCCTGGAGATTACAGGAAATATTGTTATAATATCCCAGCAAGCATCTATCTGGGAACACAGTATGGCCCTGGTCGAATGCAACTGAAGGAAGCTATTATGATTTGGATATAATACAAAGCTCTTTTATTAATATAGGAATGAGAAATAATTGGATTGTGAGGACTGAAATTTTATACTTGCTTAATGAAAAATTTATCCAAATTATATAACCTTACTTTCATGGCCTACCTAAATAACTTGTTTTTAGGTTTATTTATTGATTTTTTGATTGACTATGACATTGGAATCTGGCTAACTGGTGGAAATTTTACATTGATCGTTTTGCCCAAAAAGCATTTTCTTTCTTATTTCAATTATAGTTTGGTTTCATGTTTCTCAATCAAATGTCCTCACTCCTCTGATTTTTCAGACCTCTAGCTACAAGTCTTTTCACAACCAATGATCCATTTTATTATTTTTATTTGTACCAATATTCAAGTTGCTTTTCACTTTGAATTAATTTTATTTTTTATATTTACTAAAGTTATTTTGATGTGTCTTTTATATCTTCTAATTTTTGTAAAAAAAAAAAAAACTAAGAGAATCTATGTTACCAATATAACTTATGTCCCTCAGCAAAGGAAATTCATTTTTTAAAGTAGTTTTACCGGTATCTGTATTATCAGTAATGAACAATTGAAATCAATATTTTGAATAATGCTATCTACCTCTTGAAAAGCCAGTGCTAATGATCATAATGACTGTAATTACCCCAATTGCACACAGTGCACAGCCAAGTCTTTGTATGCTTTGCACATATTAAATTATCTAGTCATTCTAGAGTTTCTTAAAGATAGGTTTTATAATTGTCAGATCCCTGGTGAGCAGTGGGGTCTGGTTTGGCAGGAGACAGTGTGGCTTCAGACTATGCTGAACACTGAGATAACACACTTCCCAGTCTGGTTACATCTGTGTGTTTCAGAATCTAATTGAGAACTTGATTGTCTGAATTGAAGTTTGCATGGTTTTAAATTATCTGACCACTCTCTTCTGCTGATTTCAATGTGTTGCTACAGGGCTGTGAACACAGTCAACAAATATCCCATTATGGAATTCAGTGATTAAGTCATTTGTGCATGTAATGGTTCTTTAGTGTCTCAACATTTCTCATGAATCACTTAAATTTGCCACTTTTTGTAGGGTGTGAATAGATATAAAACTAGATATGATACAATATATAGATAATGGAAAAATAGAAAATTGTTGGTGAAATTCCTCCTGAGGGGTCTTAAGGAGCTATGTCTAAGTTTTCCCAAACATAATTTTAAATGCTATGTTCTTTGACATTAAATTAGGTCTGCTATAATATATTCCAAATAAATGAAGAGAGAAAAGTTCCTTCAATGTCCTCTTAAAATTTTGTTTTTGTTTTTAAAATTATTTTTATAAGATCAGTTTCTGAGAGAAATGCAACATATCAAATAATGTGTACCTCTTCACATATTTTATATGAAATATTTTTTCTTTAATAAGTATTCCTTGCTGTATTACATGTTTTCCATATGGACTGGTGGATGGATGGTTCGTCATAGAACTCTGTTTTTACATTTTCTATATGCACAAGCATTTGGTCTGAATCCTACAAGAGACAGTATATTCTTTGCCCAAATACCCACTGCTCTATTCCTAAGTGTCATGGGAAATGAAAACATTTGCAGGTAGGAACCCAAGAGCGGGAAGACAAGAAAATAGAAAAACACACAAAACCTCTAATTGCTTGGGACAAAAGTTTTGCAGATACTTGCATAATTGAAAAACCACACAAAATTGTGTCTTGGCACATCATGCTGATGAATAATTTCTCCCTCAAGGGAACCAAACTGTAATTCTCCAGGTGCATGACCTATGATGGAAGCCTCTTTAAAGTCCATATGGAAATCCATGAGGAACTTTTGTTCCTCTTTGTTTCTTTGTTCCTGAGTCTGCTCTGGAGCAGTGGGATCATTTGACTATCAGAGAGGCTCTTCCTCTTTATCTTAGGTGTTGAGCAAATAAGGATATAGACATCACATTTTGGGGAACACGAGTAAAGATTTTTCCATAGAGAACAAGAGAGGCCATCGCCAGAAAATTCAAGGAACTGACACATGGTGAGATTTATAGTTTCACTTTTTGAATTTTCATCGATGACTTCAAATTGTGATGCAGTGCTTAAAATTGTGGGTCATGTTGGGGTGTTGAGCTCTGTGCACAAAATGTGTTTGTCAGCAACTGTGACCTTCGTGTAATTGTGTGACCTTATGACCTCAGAATTTTCAGGTTGAATGAAGATTATAGTATTAGCAAGCTCAGGGCATGTGGAAGTCAATAAAATTGTACATGTGGATGTACAAGCATTATGTAGTTGACACAGAATAAGTGTCCAATGAGCAGCAGCTCTTAGAGTGCACCTTATTTAGTGGGAGAGATTTGGTGCAATTATGACATTAATTCTGAAATCAGACCCATTTTCAGATTTTTATCTTCAAGGGAAATCCAAACACTTAGAAACACATCAAACACATCTTTTATGTAATAGCATTGGGGAGAATTTCTATTTCATTGAGTGCATAGTTGTCCAAAGGGAAGCACACTTCTCAATATGACCACCCCAGGAGATGTGCAGCATCCAGGGAGTATGGAAGATCTCTCCAAATATGTAGACCTTTCGTTAATTTTTAATTAATTTCTTGGTATCTACTTTTAATGGACACATGATGATTGTACATATTTATGGGAAGATTTGATCAGATCAAAGTAACTGTTGTTACCTGTCACTGCAAACATTTATCATTTCTTTGACTTTGGAAAATATAAAATCATCTCCATCAGGGTTTTAAAAATACATAATTGATTGGTTTCAACCCTGATTATCCTAAACTACAGGTTATGATTCCTATCCAACAGCACCGCTGCACCAAACAATTAACCCTTCTCTGTCCTCCCTTCCCACTTTTCCCAACCTCTGGGAACCATGATTCTATACTCTACTTCTGCCAGATCTGTTCATTTGGCTTATACATATAAGTGATTGCAGGTCATTTATTTACTAATGTTTGCACCATTGTGATGGGTTAGAATAAAAAGTGGTCTTTTCAGATGCTGTATAAAGAATACTGACATCTTAACATGGTAAGCCTGAGTCTTGCAGAACCAGTCACAGATTCATTGATAAAGAATGTAATATTCAGTATTTCCACAAAAACCCACTACTAAAAAGCACAAGAAAAATTTAAGCCTAAAAAAAGAGTGACTAAGCCACAGAATGAAGCCTTTAGATTTTAACTCTATCTGCTGAATATATGTGCATATGATATTATAAGTGGCATTAGATCTTTGCTTTAGAATTCTTCAGAAAAATCTAAGTGGCTAAGCTCTGAACAGTTTCAGTGTTTACTGTTGTGATTTGTCTCTACCTTAAATGAGTTTAAGCACTGACCTAATAGAAAAGAATTCTCAGGCATTCATCTGGAAGTGCACCAGTGGAAAAGAAGAAGTTTTTTCTCAAATTCCAGAAGCATATTAAAAATAAATAAATAAATACATAAACACACACACACACACACACACACACACACACACACACACACCCCTCACATGTATATGTATGTATATATGGTTATTCTAAGTACAGGTTTTGATTCCTAGCCAACAGCACCACTACACCAACCAATTAACCCTTCTCTGTCTTCCTGCCCCACTTTTCCCAGCCTCTGGGAACCATGATTCTGTGCTTTACTTCTGCCAGATCTGCTCATTTAGCTTACACATATAGTCACATATAGTATGTGTGTGTGTGTGTGTGTGTGTGTGTGTGTGTGTGTGTGTGTCTGAAATCTATTTTATATGTAAGTAATTTTTGATGTTTAGAATAACATTAGAGCAACACTGAGGGACAAAACAAGGATCTAAAATCTGAGGGAATTTATCTTTTGTTGCTGAATAGCACCCTGGATCAAAAATATGATTAAAAAGTCTATAAGTAAACACCAGAAAGATCAGTAGAATAAAGGAAAAGGAATGGGGGCAGGAGGAAGGGAGGGAAAGTGGGAGTACTGGCTACTGAATTACAGCATATTATATTTTATGCTTTTGTATTTATCTCAAAATTAATCCAACTGTTAAGTATAACTGAAAGGAACCAAAAAATTTGTGGTTTATTTCAAGAAATAACAGGGAGGCTAATTTCAAATAGGACTTTACTCTTTCAATCTGCAATAACAATATTTAGAACAGTGTACGCAGATGTGACTGATATGCCCATATATGTACATGTAAAAGCATATGAAACTTATTGCTTGGTATTTAATTACTAAACATTATTTTAATGGCAACCTTATTATTAATATTTCTTTTGCTCTCTTTGGGGTCTGAATTATATATATATATATATATGTATTTGACTGAATTTTTTATATATATATATATATATATATTTGACATAAAAAAGAAGATATTTTATTTCTTCCTGAATTGTGCTAAAATATTTTTGTTGATAAAATTAATAGGAAGATTACAGTGGGCAGTGTGCATAGTTGACCAAAGAAATGGACACTTCTCAAGGTGACCACACCAGGAGATCTGTAGTGTTCACTATGCATACAGTTCATGCTGTGAGGGGCACTCAGCAATCTTTGGTGCAGCTCCAGCATACTTGAGGATATGGTTACTGAGAAAGGGAAGACCACAGAATGTTCTGGGACAAATGCAGACACATTAAACTTCTATCTGTAGTAGAATGTGAATTTAAAACTGATGTTAGTAAATGCATTAATGGGCCTCTCATAGAGCCATTAATGGAGAGCTTACCACAGGTTACAATTTTAATTTAAAATTAAATTATTACCTATTATAGTAGTGTATTCTTTCCACCTTTGTAAATAAATTTTCCTCAATCCTCACATACTCTTTCTGAACTGTTCTAATGATGGAGATTCTTGTGTGGCATTTGTTAATCATATTCAATTATAAATATTCTCATTATAGTAAACAAACATTTTTGCAAATTAAAAGGCTTTACAATTGTAATTTTTTGTCTTCCAGATGGTAAAACTCTATTTAAACTATTAATACAAAGGGAGAGGAGTTATTATAATGTTTTCATTTCTTCCTTATCATGTCGCAAAATGTTTTACCTTCTATTTCTTTACATTCTTAATAATGATTTTATTCATTACATTATGTGATATTAATGCAATTGTCTGAAGTAAACAGACATTTTTCTTATTGAGCATTTGAGCTGTGTTTTTGTTTCATATGGTACTGCAGTATTTTCCATTATAAAATACGTCATCATCAGTTTGCTTTCATTATATATTTTTAGGGTTTGTATAATTAGGAGAAAGAATACAAGCACATTTATGATTCTGGAAGTATTTGCCATTTTGTTTTCAAAAGGAATATGTTTAAAGTAAATTTTATTAAAAGAGATATTCTTGTGATTCATTCAGCCCTTTATTTCACTATTTATATGTTTGTGCTACTTAAAAACAATGACGTCAGTATTTCTCATATTCATTTTTACTTCTACTGTGAACCCGATGTTCAAAATTTCTCTATATTCAGCATTAGTGGTCAGGTAGCTTGAGGCACAGAGATTTGTTTAATGGCGCATTGCCGTTAGACAATGAGGCTGGAATTGTAGATATTTGATAGCAGAAATTGATAACTGCTTTTCTTTGTATTAACTTTTCATTTGGAGTAATTTTAGATAAACCAAAACGTTGCATAAGTTTTCTGTAAAATTCCTGCAGAACAGATAATTTGCCTTAATATTATTACCTTACATTATTATGGATGCATTTGTCAAAATATGAAATGAACATAGATACATTTTTATAAGTAAACACCAGATTTTATTCATATTTCACTAATTTTGCCACTATTGTCCTTTGGATATACCATGGTTCAATGCAAGACAATGACATTTATTAAGGATAATTAGCATTTAATGATATAAAATTCTAAATTTTTTATCATAAACCATGAGTTACAACATATTCTCAATTTCAGTTTTTAACACTAATATAGAGAATTATTTTCTTTTAAGGAAAAAAGGGATTGGTTCATTTACATTCAGCAACATTTTAATTATACAGTGGTATTGCTCTTAGACTATCCAGAAAACAGAAGTGGAGATATAAAATGTCTATAATTATCAGATGACTTTCAGATTTTTTTATATGTTGTTTTCTTCAACTCCTACTCCATCTAGTTTTCTTTCACAGTGAAGGAGTCTGAAGGAGGCATGGATACATGTGGGCTTGAGTCCACAATAACATAATCAAGGACTACTAGGGACATTCAAAAGTGCAGTGCATTTCAAAATATTATTTCTTCCTGCAATGGACACTCTGATTTCCATAAAAATAACTATTTGTTGACATTAAATCCATAAGTAGAAGAGGTACAATCAGAGCCTTAAACAATTTTAGGGATTTTAAGTAACCTGATATGTGCCATAGAAAAAACAGAAGGATCTGGATTTGAACCCATGTTTACACAAACTGGATCAGATGTGCTTATGTTTTTCCTTTCTCTGTCTTTCCTGCTTTGGTCCTAGAGTAAGACGATCACTGCTCGATGATGCATTGCTAGTCTTTATTCTGTAATAAGTGGTTTCCAATGGATCCAATGAACATTCAGATTTTTATATTGTTCTCTTTTAAGTGGTTATGAAGTTGAAAGTGCAGATGTGGGTCAGGAATGACCTGAGAACACAATTAAAATGGTCTTAAAGAAAGCAAACAAATAAGTATTAATTTACACAATACATAGTAGTTCAGTATAAAAACTTTTAATTGTTTCTGCTCAGTCTAGATGGGAATCATAAACACAGATGAGGTTTGATTCTTACAAAAATATTTACTTCATCTTTTTAAATAAGCATATATACATATAAATGTAGAAAAGTTTATATGGACACAACTCATATGCTATTTCACCGATACATTTCAGTTATACATGCAGGTGAGGACACTTTTATTCATTCTTTGAAGCTGTGTCTCTCTGTGGACTGGTGTCAAGATTTCAGGTAATAGCCTGGAGGATTTGTGGAGGAGCTTTCTGCAGGCAAGGCAGCCGGCTTCCTTATGTGAGAACATAAGAACTACAAACTGGTAAAGGCCCATCATCATAAGCAGCATTCCCACACTTTAAAATTTGCCTCTCATGATAACCCTGGGAGATGAGATAAATGAACATCTCTCCCTGACAGGATAGTCTCATCACTTTGAAACATTTATCTTGAGTTACAGCTGATGAGAATGGGTCATGTTGTAGTAAGCTTTGGCAAATGTTTAATGAAGCCTGTAGACTTTGGCTGACAGCTAACCTATTCTCTTTCTTATCTGGGTGTTTGTTGCTGATTTGCATCTTTAGGGGAATGGCCATTTCTCATCACTTGTTGGGTTTCATTCTTCAAGTTGCCTCATTCAAACATGAACAAAGAATTAGAGGCTTCAAGGTTTACAAGTGGATAGAAATTCTAGAAAGATCAGCTGGCAGTGAAGTCCTTGCTGGAAAAGAAAAATTCCCATCCTTTTCTTGTTGATCCAGGGGAAAGACTTGGGAATGGGGACAGAAGTGCTGTGTGTGACATCCCATATCAAGCATCTGTTGTTTACTTGAACATAAGGTCTTTAAGCTTCAGTTTCTAAATGGTAAAGTGGGATGACGATATCTAGCACAGACTGGCTTCTAGACAATAAATCCTGAGTGGTATCTGGCCTTGAATTCACTCAGGGATCATGATAACCCTCAGGAGTTATCATAATAAATAACAATCTCAATACTTTGCGATGAAATCTCCTTTTATAATAATAGAATGAATGAGTTAGTTCACTTAAAGGCAAATTCGCTGTGGATTTTTAAAGAAATCCAGAAAGATCATCAGCATTTTTGGGTATCTATTAATGTGCATGTTTTTCTACTTCTTTTTATATATGAGACTGTCTCCAGCAGCAACTGGCATGCTGCTCTCTTCTGATTCATGCCCACTGTCTTTCTCTAGTTTCATAATGGTTCCCAATCATTCATTCTGGAAGTCACTAATAAATTATCAATGTCACTTAAAAAAATACAACTTTTCTTCTTCTTTAACATATGTACATGCTTTCCATTCCCTTTATTAAAACTTTTCCATTTTGAAGTATTATATAGTTCATCACTAACTAAATATTTCTGATCACTGATAAATACTTCAACAAATTTCTCATTTTTCTTCTCAGTGATAATAACTCAATGAGCAGTACTCATAATAATGATACAATACTGACAAGTAGTCTGGCATGTGGGTATACTCTTGTAATCCCAGATGCTCAGAAGGCTGAGGCAGGAAGATGGAGATTTCAAAGCTGGTCTCAGCAACTTAGCAAGACCATAGGATATTTAGTGAGACTTTCTCAAAATAAAAAAAAAAAAAAAATTAAAAGGCCTGGGGATGGGTCTTAATGGTCTTGCACCACCAGGTTCAATTATTGGTACAAAAATATTATAAATATACTACAACTTGTTGTTGAGATGATTACTATTAAAACTAGTTTGATGTAATTTTTTGTTCTACTTGCAGAACCACATCATCAGTTTTTTTTTGTTAAACATTTTGTAAAATCATGAAGAACCAAAGCTTCATAACTGAATTTGTCTTCATGGGGCTTTCACAGAATCCTACTGTTCAGAAAATATTATTTGTTTTGTTTTTGTTGGTCTACATTTCAACTATTGTAGGCAACTTGCTGATTTTAGTGACCATCCTCTGTAGCCCTGCACTGCTGGGCTCCCCCATGTACTTCTTCTTGGCAGTCCTGTCCTTCCTGGATGCATGCTACTCCTCTGCCATCACACCAAAGATGATTGTGGACTCCATTTGTGAAAGGAAAATCATCACATTTGAAGGATGCATGATACAACTTTTTGCTGAACACTTATTTGGTGGGGCAGAGATGATTATCCTCACAGCCATGGCCTATGACCGCTATGTGGCTATTTGCAAGCCCTTGCACTACTCCTCCATCATGAACTGGAGGCTCTGTGGCATTCTGGTGGGGTGTCCTGGTCAGGGGGTTTCTTGCATTCCATCATACAGATTCTGTTTACATTCCAGCTGCCCTTTTGTGGCCCTAATGTCATTGATCATTTCATGTGTAACTTGTACCCATTACTGAAGCTGGCCTGCACTGACACTCATGTCCTCGGCCTTCTGGTGATCGCCAACAGTGGCTTAATCTGCATCATCAACTTCTCCTTGCTGCTTGTCTCCTATGGCGTCATCTTATACTCCCTGAGAACATACAGTGCTGAAGGGCGGAGGAAAGCTCTGTCCACCTGTGGATCTCACATTACTGTGGTGGTTTTGTTCTTTGTACCATGCATATTTATATATGCACGACCTCCATCTACCTTCTCTTTTGATAAAGAAGTTGAAATGTTTTACACTGTCTTCACTCCCTTGCTCAATCCTTTGGTTTACACCCTAAGGAACAAGGAAATGAAAAATGCCATGAGGAAATTGTGGAAGAGTCTTCATGTTCTTTGGTAAAAAATAACATATCACAATACAAAAAATGTAATGTAAAGTATAAAGAAAATGTTATTTAGACAAACTATTTTTTGGCATGTTCCTTATATGGAAACAGATTACATAATTCTAAGAAGATATTATACTGAATAGGGGATTTAACATTAGTATTTTCAATTTAAGATCACAATTTCACTAAGTGTTGCCTACTAAATTCTGTCATATGAAAACTAAAGATAGTTCAATTTTATACTTTCTTAAATTTATTAAAAATTGGAGAGAATTTAACTCATAAGAATGATTTTCATTCATATTATGCTTTTCAGCATAGAAAAACCCTTGTGGAAGAAAATATTAGAAACTGGAACATTTCAAGAGAAAAGAATATTCTCTCTGATACTGAAGTCAGTGATTCTGATGTAGAATATCAGGATTTTAGAACATCAAAGAGAAGATCTTTTAATGCACCTGCAGCATTTCACTTCATCTTAAATGTGGATCCATTGTCATCTGGTAGAGTTGAATTACTTTTTGAATTTGATAGATAAAAATCTGATTGGTCCAATTCTGCCTATGGTAGTTGTCCCTTTTCAGGTGACCACCTCATACCAATCATCTACTATAGAGAAGTTGGAGCTATTCCACGGGAGAGTCAGGATTGAAGTGTTTTATTCTATTACAATCAAAGGTAACTCCTGAGACACCACAGTACTAGCCCTATCAGGTCAAAGCTACAGGTGTAGTGAGCACACTTTCCCCACCCCCATCTCCCCCAGAGGGAATAGAACACAGAAGAACCAGATGTAAAAGCAAATTTCCAAAAGAGGATTAACTAGAGTTGACTTGATGATTTTCATTTTCCTGAGTTCAAGTACCTAGGTACAAATAATTATTTTGAACAATTATCAATAAAGAGATCATTCCAATTTATGAATGTATTTAGTGTCATTACTATGCTTTGTTAGTCTCAGGTTGTCAAGTGTCATGGGTGATAAATTTATTGAGAGTTAAATATTTAATTTTTTCCCTATCAAAAAACAAAATACAACAAAACAACAACAACAAAACAAAAAACAAAACCGAACAAACAAAGACACTGCTGACAAGCTGGTTGAGTGTTACAGGCAAAAATAGTCAATCATCTCTTTTTTCCTCTCCTTAATTTTTCATGCTACTCCCAAAGAAAAGAGTATGTAGTAGTCTTTCTCATAATAGGCATGAAAATGATACTTGTAATTTCATTGATCACCCATGAAAAAGTACTTCATGAATTACATTTTTAGTCTAAGTCCTCACCTGGACAATGTGGGTGTCCTGCTGGAGACCAAGAGTGTGAGAAGGCTCAGACATGCACGTGTGCTTTTCCTTGGCCTTTCACTTTCTTCATATCTGCCTGTCTTCAAAGCAAAAGTAGCTTCTTCATGCCCTCTGCCTTCCAAGTTCCTCATATTTTACTTCATTATCACTAGGAACTATCTCAAGAAGTACGGATCTGCTAGATTGGCTCCATTACTTTACATATCTGTGACACCAAGATTAGAAATATAGCTATAAAACAAAACACTATTCTGGCCAAATTGCACTGACCAACACCAATTCATGTCTGATGCATTATACACTCAAGGTCAACATTTATTTAAAAATCATTTTAATGCCCAACATTGCATTGTGAACACTGTTTTTATATACAAGGAGAAAATCCACTAATATTCAGCAGTGGGGGGGGGGGTAAACAAATACTGAAAGACATCTATCCCCTTTTTCATTCCCACTAGTTTATTGAACAACAGTAATTAAAAATTCTTCCCCAAACAATGGTTGCTTTGGTTTCCCATTTTGTTTTCTATGTTGATTACTCCAGCCATGGTGAAGTTATTCCAATGTTTTCAGCATTTAGGCCATTTTACTGTTATGGTAATTATAATTTAACCTGTTACAGTTTCTGTAGATATTCAAAGAGTTTTCAGAAATACATTATGATAACGTAAGAAGTTTGAATTTAGAAAAATGTCTCTGGATATCTGAGAGAAGACAATACATGTATAACAAGATCCTAATTTAAAAAAAAATTATTCAGAAATGGCATTTTGTGAAATCCTAAGTCAGATAATGTTCTTGACTTTGTTCAATGTCTTATTTAGGTTTTCCCTTCTGCTGTGTCTACCATGGATCGTGGCTCACTTTTGCACTGTTGGTATTACTCTGTCTGATTCCCAGATTATCATTCTTCTGTGGCTCTTAGTAAGAATGTCATTTTCCTTTTGGTTCTGACTCCTCCCCTTATCCTCTAATCATTTTAATATTTTCCTCACTATTGTTTTTCAAATATGCATATAAACTGACTTTTTTTTTTTTACTCATCATGAAGATTGCATCCATTAGTGTAGTCAAAACATATGAATAATACATTGGTTTCTTCTTTTTATCTGTCTATGGTTTCTCAGAATTATATTGGTTCCACTTGGATGCTTGGGATGAAGGCTTTACTTGGCTTGTGGGGTGGTGTATTAGAGAGTCATTTCAGGGAGCTTGAAAACTCAGGTTCTCATCCTGGATCTCTGATTGCTCCCTACAAAACTCTACCGCTATCTTTAGCATGAGCTGTGCACAATGGTTTTAATATATCATAAAAACATTTAAATGAATAATGTTGTAGTAAAAATGTGAGAATGATACTTTACAGATTATATGATTCAATAAATATGCACACATTTTAATAGTTGATGACATTAGCAAGTAAGTTATGTGCCTGGTGCAATCTTGAAAGGCTTTTCTGAGAAGCTGATATTTAAACTGGTGTTGTGTTCCCAGTGGAAATGGAGAGTGGATTATGAATTATAATGCATAGTACTATTATAAATACAACAACTTTGAATAAAAAATAAATTAAAAAATAAAAGTGTGGAAAATAAAAAAAAAAAGAAATGGAGAGTGGAGGTGACAGCAGAGGAAGGGTTGATGGTGTGAAACATGGAGCAATCAGGGAATGTATTCAGGAGAGACAGCAGTTGTTAGCTTGGATGAGCTCAAGCTCTAGGAGAAAAAGTGGGAAGTGTTATGGTACAGGGAGATTTGAAAGTCATGGTAAGCATCTCAACCAGTGGATTTGAAAACTGTAGTAATTATTTAGTCATGTTTATGAATCATCATATTTTGAAATGCATACACACACACACACACACACATGCACACACATACTTATTAATTTATTTTTGTTACATGAGTTTGAACCCATGGGTGCTTGTCTGCTAAGACCAGTCCAGCTCTTTTCTTTTTTCTTTTGGGACATGGTCTTGCTATGTTGCTTATGGTCTTGTGAATCTGCTGAAGTTGGCTTTTAATTTGTTATCCTTCTGCTTTAGCCACCCAAGCCATTGGGATTACAGGTTTGCATCAACATGCCCAGCTTACTTTTATTTTTCAAATTATACAAATGAAGCAAAAAAATTAGGGGACGTTTAGAGAAATAAAACAAGCATCTCAATAAAGCCCTGTGAGGATCTGCTTAAAGGATTCTAGGATTGGTGACTATTGTATTGAAATGAATGACATGTTTGCTTGAATATTTGGTCTTTATAATCTATTGATTTTCACAATAACATCACATGGGTTTCTCACCCAAATTAAGAGTTTTTTCTTTTTTTGTCACTAATTTGTGTGAACATTTTAAAAAAGAATTTATGATTACCAAACACTATGCAAAACTTTTCTGTGTCTGGTAATAAAAAACTATTTTCTTAAAGCTGAGGGAAGATGTTTAGATTTTATATACCCCAGAGAGAAGGCTTGTGAGTAAGCTCTTTTGAGTCTTCTGTAAGAAACAAATTGGCATTGAGCTATCATGTTTGTAGTGCCCTGAATTCCAGTTTTATTTTATGGGGATCGCCATGAGACTGCTTATATTTAGCACTGAATTAATAAGTGCAGGAAACAAAAGATGGATGTCTTTGTGGTCATCAGGCATCTGAAAGCGGGTAGGCTGTTTGCCATGGATAACCTCCAAGTCCACTTGTGTGTAATTTAGGTTTTGAAGGAAGTTAAAATTCAATTAAATAAGTGAGACTGATTTTGGCTCTCAGATGACTTAATGAAAACTCTAACATGTTTCTATGCCTCCAAATTTTATACTTAACTAATGAAAACATGTTAAAATTTCATAACTTTGGTTTCATGGTCTATGTTAAGAAGACAACTTATTTCCATGTTTTTCTTCTATGACCTTAGAGTCTGCCAACTAGAGTTTTCATGTTGATCTACCTGTCCAACAAAGCATTATTATTTTTCCTTTCTTTTCATGCCAATCTTCTAGATGACATGCACTTTTAATTCATTTTATTTCTTCTATTTACTAAAGCTATTTGGAGCTATCATTTGTACCTTCTAATCATTGTGAAAAAACTAGGATTATCTATGGTACCAATATAAAAGTATGTTACTCATCAGAAGAACTTCATGTTACAAAATGCTTTTGTAGATGTATTATTGGTAAGTGAATAATTGAAATGAACACTTTTCATGTTTTTTTTTTTTTAATTTGTTACATATGACAACAGAATGCATTACAATTCATATTACACATATAAAGCACAATTTTTCATATCTCTGTACACAAAATATGTTAACATAATTCATGTCTTCATATATGTACTTATGGTAATGGTGACCTTTGCATTCTACTGCCTTTCCTACCCCCATGTCTGCTCCCTGAAATTAACATTTTTGAAAAGTAAAAATTACACCTAGGAAAAGCCAGAGCTAATAGCCATAATGATTATAATTATTCCAGTTAAAAATTGTGCACAGCCATATCTTCTATATGCTTTGCACATATTGAATTATATAGCTTTCCTAACATCCCTTAAAGGTAGTTTTGAGGATCACTTATGTTTTACAGGTGAAGATCAGGGGACTGGATGAATGTTAGATCCTTGGTGGACAGTGGGGTCTGGTTTGACAGGAGGCAGTGTGGCTTTAGACTACATGCTAATCACTGAGATGACACACACATCAGTCTGATTCTGTTTGCATGTCTAAGTATCTAATTGGGAACCTGATTATGTAGATTAAAGTGTGAAAGGTTTTAAATTTTAAATCATCTGACTACTCTCTCTTCCTGTTGGCTGCAGGGCTGTGGACATGTTCAACAAATATCACGTGTGATGGCGTGCAGTGATTAAAGCCTAAGGAGTTCAAGAAATAATATGGTCAGAATGTGTATTCCTATCCTTGTACTAAGGAATTCTAAATGTTTGATTTGATATTAACAAGAAAGGAGTTATTGCTCACATTTTCTTTCATACTCTGGTTATTGCATTTTGTCTGTGATCATTCTCAAGAAAGTACATGTAAGAGAGTCCCTGGAGAACTATAATCTTGGGCAGCCCAATAAATGATGGGATGTCATGAGAGCGATGCAAAATGGAGTTTAAAAATGGCAATGCAGTCCTGGGGATATAGGTCAGTTGGTAGGGTGCTCTCATTGGATGCACAAGGCCATGTGTTCAGCACCACACACACACACACACACAAAAAAATAGATAGTACAGGAACTTCAGAGACCTTATTTCAACATAAATTGGTTCTGCGAGGGAGACATGCCAGCTCAGTAGGAAGATGCTTCACATGCTCTGACTTGTACCTCCTATTTGATCACTGTTCTAAATTTTCATCTATAAATCACCATATCTGACACTGTTTCAAGAATTATAAAAATATACTCTTTAGTCAAAATTTGTTTGTTGTTCTTTACATCCTGCTGATTATATAAGGATTGTCCCCGTAAGAACATTTGGTGCCTCAGCCCATCACAGAAGAGGCCCTGATTTTACCAACAATTATTTTCTGATGAATTGATAGCCGCCCACTCATTCACCTCAAAATGACGATGCATCTTTTCACAAACAGTGATTAGACAGTTCTCAAATATGTGTGAATGTGTGCATGTGTTTGAAAATTGGCCTTGGTAACAACAATAACAACAAACATAATTTGTCAGAAGAAACAGACCACTGAGTCCAGTCAATCTCAGAACATAGTTTATTGCTTATATTTTGCTGTAAAGTAAGTTATAAAGAATTCTTAAGAAAGAAGAAATTTTCCCAAAAGTAAATGATCTGTCTCTGGAAACCTTTTTCTTATTTTCAAATTTAATGCTATAGGTAGAATTTAAAAATTATAAATAAGTAGAAGGAAGACCAGTAGGATAGAAGAGAATGGAGGATGAGGAGGAAGAAGAGGATGAGGAGGAGGAAGGGAAGGAAAGGGACAGTACTGTGTTGAAAATAAGTAAACTGGATTATATGCATTTATAAATATGTCAGAATAAACTCCACTAGTGTATCTAACTACAGTGTATTAACAAAAGCATAAAAAGAAAAAAGAATGACAAAATAATCTAATAAACTATATTCCCCATGAATATAAAATGCATGGGAAAGAATGGAATATTGGGTAAATCATTGAAGGGTAAATTACTACCCTACACCTCCTTTTATTCACATTTTGTTGTCTGTGCCTCCCTCTGTCACTGTTTCTTTTATGAGTTAAACTAAAAAAAAAAAAAAAAAAAAAAAAAACACTCTAGTTTTCTCAACTGTGCAAATAATATTCATTTCATTACCTGAACTATTCTATTTTTGTGATATAATTTCCCTTTTTCCAATTATATTTTTCCAATAGAAACAAATATTGGATTAAGTAAAGCAGAACAAAAATTATTATGGAAGCTGCAGTGTGGAAGTCCAGATGTGTTGGTAGCATTTTATTACTGACTAGCATCTTTCAAATATCATTCTGACCAGGAGTGTGATCCATGTCAGGCAATTCTTCTATGTCAGTACTCACATGTAGAATTTCAATTAAAAGAAAATAACAATTGCTTCTTAATTGTATGAACAATTAACAATGGTGCTTCTGAGCCTTAATTTTTTTTTTAATAAATAACTCTAAAGCTACAATTTTTTCCCCCTTTGGGGAGTGAAGAGAAATAAAAATAGGACACAATAATTTAAAACTGTATAAAGTAGTAAATGGGTTGTGATGGGTCCTTCTAAAGGGCATGAGGAGCTGCTTCTGAGTTTTCCCTTGAGCATTAGTCTCCCTGCTATATTCCCTTATACCACATAGATCTGCCTTATCTTTGTTCAGATTAAAAGAGAAAAAAATTCTTTTAATCTCCAGAAATCACGTTTTTAGTTTTAAAATCATGGATTCTCTAGATCAACTTTTAAGAAAAAAAAAGTTGAATTAATGTATACCCTTTAGGTACTTTGTAAAATGCTTTTCTCTAATAAGCACTCCTTGCTACATTAGACAACAAACAGTTTACATTTTCTTCTTGGACTGAAGAAAGTATATCTTATCACATAACTCAACTCATACTTAGTAATATAAGAGTACTTTGCGTGAATACTGCAAAGAGATACTATATCCCATCCTCTTATACACTGTACTCTATTCCTGAATAATATAGGAAATGAAAACATCTTTCATTAACCCAAGAGAAGTTTAAAAAAAGAAGAAGAAAAAAAAAAAAAAAACCTCATTATGAAGGGACATAAAAATTTTTGTAAATGCTTTAGCAAATGAAAACCACATAAAATTGTCTTAATCAGGCTAATGGAAAAATTCCAATCCCTGGGGAGACTGAGAAGGTATTCTGAAGCTTCATGACCTCTCAGGGAGCCTCTTTAAATTCCAGTCAGAAGCCAAGGCAGAAACTTTACTTCATTTTTCTTTTGTTCTAAGATCTTGTTGAAGTCAGCCCTTGAGCAACACTGGGAACATTCTCCAGCTCCATTGTCAGAGATCCTATTTCTCTGTTAGAAGTAGAAGGAATAGATGGAGAAAAAAAAAAAGAGCATCATGTTTTGGCTATTACCAGAAAGTTTAAGGGACTAATGTATGGTGAGATTTCTAATTCACACCACTGAATTTTCAAAAGGTTTTTCAATGATGATGTAGTGCTTCAAATTTCAGGTGTTGTATTCAGGTTCTAATGGTTAATGCCATGCACTGTCCTTTTGCTTAAAAACTGTTTACACTTAAGTTAGCTGCATAACCTTTCTGGCACCCAGATTCCTCATCTATACTGGGGACTTAACAAAGAAAAACGGATGAGGCAGGGGATAAAAACAATACAGGTGGACCTGAGAGGACAGCACTTAACATCTGAAAGGACCCAACAGACAGCAGTTGTTACAGAATTCAAATCTGTCTCCTATTTTTATCCTCTTCCTTCCTTTGCTACAGAAGTCCTATGAAATTAAATCCATACTCAGCTTTTTATCTTTGAGTAAAAACTGAAAAATTTAGGAATTCAAGTAAATGTTTTTTTCTACTGTTTCTCCAATAACATCTTATTTGTTCTTTCTAAATATATTCACATTTGTCTTCTAATGATACCCCCATTTTAAAGCTTTAAGTAAAAATGTGAATATTATGTATCTGTATCAAAGTGCAGATGTAGCAGCATGATAAATTTCAGTACTACTATGCCAATCATAGATACTGATAGAGAATATACAATTTACTATTGCCATAACTACGAACTAACAAAAGGCCCAAGGGAAGGACATTAAAAAGAAGAAAAGGTACTCATAATACAGAATAGAAGCTTCTGGTTTAACTATGTAATTTGCTAAGTGTGTTTGATATCATAGGTTACATTGGGCTCCTGCTGCAGAATTGTTCAGGAAAGTCCAAGTGGATGATGTACAGAACTGCTTCAGGACTAGGTATTATTGCTTGGTCTCACCCTTGCAATTAGCTGACTCACTCAGACAATAGAAAAGTGGTGTACCATTATAACCAGGCATCTGGTTAAGAAAAAAAAACAGAAGAGAAAGAGAATTTTTTTCACCCATGATAAGTGTAAACGTTGAGTCATCTAGGGAAATCATCACAACTACACTGAGGAGAGAAGGAAGGACCAGCAATCTGAAAAGAACGTATATCTTAGATAGCCAGGAAAGGTAATATGTTTAGTTAGACAGGAAATGCTAAATTAGGCAGGACAAGAGATAGATAAATCTTTAATTGGTGAAGAATAATCCTAGATCAAATTAGATCAAATATATGTCAAATTTAGTGAATTTAGCAGAAAAATTAGTTACAAATAAGATTTTAATTTATTTAAAAATTTGTAACAATAAGTATTTAATAAAATGTATGAAAATGTGACTGATATGTACATACATGTGCATGTAAATTATCTGAAATTTATTGTTTGACATACAGTTATGAAAACACTGCCTGTAATGATAGCCTTATAACTGATCTTATAGTTCTGAAAGATATGAATGTATACATAATTAAAACATTTTAAAACAGAAATTATATTATATGCAGAGCAAATGATGTTACAATTAGTTTTGTTTCTAAATATATTAGAAAGAAAAGAGTGGGTAATGTGAATAATGGGTCATCAAGAGGCCAAATTTCCAAGATCACTGCCCAAGGATGTGGCTTGATGCCCAAAAGTCATGACTTGAGGGACCCCTGAGCAATCTCAGAAACAGTGTCAGCATATACAAGAGTATGCTGTCAAGGAAAGAGAGACCAAGGAGCGTTCTAGGAGAAATATGGATGGTGTAACCTGCTACCTACATCATAATACAGAATTAAAATTGATATTGAAGAATATATGGATGTTAGGGTTTGGTCCATGGTGTGGTCATTTTTGGAAACTTATCAATAGTTTAAAATTTTAATAAAAGATGCTGTGTTATGTTAGACTGTTAATTCCACCTTTGCAAATAAATTAACCTTAAAGCTCAAATTTTATTTCTGAACTTTAAAGAAAGTTGATGTTTAGGTTTTTAATATTGGTCCCGCCGACCTCCACCCCAGAGCAGGAGACAGCAAGGACAGACCCACCAACTCTGCTTAGAGTGCAGGTGGGCCCAGGGCAGTCCCAGGGTCCTACATTAGAGTGCCGCCAGGCCAAGGCTCCATCAAGTCCTGCCAACCTTCGTCCCAGAGCAGGAGACAGCAAGGACAGACCTGCCAACTCTGCCTTAGCCCAGGTGGGTGCTGGGTAGTCCCTCTGACCTTCAACTTAGTGTGGTTAGCCCCAGACCACCACAGGAGCTCAGACTCAACCAGATTGGCCCACACCAACCAGCGTGAACCCAGCCCCAGGTAGCATACTTTGAGGATCAGCGGCAGGTTCTGATAGTCCAGTGTTAAGGGGAGGCACAGACAACCTGCAAGGGTATCATAAGGATATAGGGAAGAGATTGTAATAACTCAGATCTACTGCAAGAAAGTTAAGCAAATAGACATCATGAAAAAACAAGGAAGGAAAATACCCCAAACAAACCAGGATTCTACAATAACAGAACCCATGCTCAACAAAGTTGAAGAAATGTCAGAGAAGGAGTTCAGAAGGTTCATAATTAAAATGATCTATGAATCAAAGAATGACCTAAATGAGCAAATACAGGCAAAAATTTACCACTACAATAAAGATATAAGAGAGCAAATACAGGTAGCAAAAGATTACTTCAAAAAAGAGATAGAAACTCTGAAAAAAAAAAAAAAAAAACTAATCAGAAATCCTTGAAATGAAGGAAACAATTAACCAAATAAAAAACACAATTGAAGGCATCACCAACAGACTAGATCAACTGGAAGAAAGAACTTCAGACAATGAATACAAAGAATATAATCTTGAAAATAAAGTTGACCATACAATGAAGATAGTAAGAAACCATGAACAGAACATCCAAGAAGTATCGGACAACATCAAAAGACCAAATCTAAGAATAATTGGGATAGAGGAAGGTACAGAGTTTCAAACCAAAGGAATGCACAACCTCTTCAATGAGATAATATCAGAAAATTTCCCAAGCATGAAGAATGAATTGGAAAACCAAATACAAGAGGCCTATAGGACACCAAATGTACAAAATTATAACAGATCTACACCAAGACACATTATAATGAAAATGCCTAACATACAGAACAAGGATAGAATTTTAAAGGCTGCAAAAGAGAGGAATCAGATCACATAAAAGGGAGACTAATTCGTATCACATCAGATTTTTCAATTCAGACACTCAAAGCTAGGAGATCATGGAACAACATATTCCAAGCTCTGAAGGAAAAGGGATGCCAACCAAGAATCTTATACCCAGCAAAATTAAGCTTTAGATTTGAGGACAAAATAAAAACCTTGCATGATAAACAAAAATAAAAGAATTTACAAGTAGAAAGCCAGCACTACAGAACATCCTTGGCAAAATATTCCATGAAGAGGAAAAGAAAAATAATGATGAAAATAAACAGAGGTATTACACTAAAGGAAAAAACAATCAGAAGAGAAACCTTGTGAAGGTAAATACTAAAAATAAACAAAAATGGCTGGGAATACAAAACACATCTCAATAATAACTCTGAATGTTAATGGCTTCAACTCACCAATCAAAAGACATAGACTAGCAGATTGGATCAAAAAAACAGACCCAACAATATGCTGCCTCGAAGAGACTCATCTCATAGGAAAAGACATCCATAGCCTGAGGGTGAAAGGTTGGAAGTAATCCTACCTATCATATGGACAGAGGAAACAAGCAGGGGTTTCCATCCTCATATCAAATAAAGTAGACTTAAAGCTAAAATTAATCAAGAAGAATAAAGAAGGACACTATATACTGCCCAAGGGAACCATACACCAACAAGACTTAACAATTATAAATATATATTCCCCAAACAATGGAGCATCCATGTTCATTAAGCAAACTCTCCTCAAGTTTAGGAGTCAAATTGACCACAACACAATAATTCTGGGTGACTTTAAAATACCCCTTTCACCACTGGATGGATCTTCGAAACAAAAGCTGAACAAAGAAACTATAGAACTCAAAAAAATACAATAAACAACTTAGACTTAACTGACTTATATCGAATATTTTATCCTTCAACAAATGAATACAATTTCTTCTCAGCATCACCTGGAACCTTCTCTAAAATAGACCATATCCTAGGCCACAAAACAACTCTGAGCAAATACAAACATATATACAATGGAATTTTACTCAGCAATAAAAGAAAAGAAAATAATGGCATTTGCTGGTAAATGGATGAAGTTGGAGAATATAATGCTAAGTGAAGTTAGTCAATCTCAAAAATCCAAATGCAGGAATGTTTTCTCTGAAATAAGGAGGATGATTCACAGTTGTGTTTGGTCAGGGTACATAGGAGGATTAGAGGAACACTAGAAAGGTCAAAAGGGAGGGAGGGGAAGGAAGAAACCAAGGGGGGATGGAGGGGAAAAAAAGAAAAGGTGGTTGAATAAGATGGATATCATTATCCTAAATGCATGATTGAAGATTTGAATGGTACAAATATACATTGTATACAAACAGTGTTATGTAAAAAGATGCTCTATAAGTTTATTATGAATTATAATGCATACTACTATTATAAATACAACAACTTTGAATAAAAAAATAAAAATAAAAAGTTGGGATACTACCCTGCATACTATCTGACCATAATGGAATGAAATTAGAAATCAATGATAAAATAAGAAATAAAAGCTACTCCAACACCTAGAGACTAAATAATATGCTACTGAATGAACAATGGATTGCAGATGACATCAAAGAGGAGATTAAAAAATTCTTAGAGGTGAATGAGAACACAGACACAACATATCAAAATCTCTGGGACACTATGAAGACAGTTCTAAGAGGAAAGTTCATTGCGTGGAGTTCATTCCTCAAAAGAAGAAAAAGTCAATAAATGACTTAAAAATACATCTCAAAGCTCTAGAAAAAGAAGAACAATCCAACACCAAAAGTTGTAGAAGATAGGAAATAGTTAAAATCAGAGCTGAAATTAATGAAATTGAAATTAAAGAGACAATTGAAAAAATTGACAAAACAAAAAGTTGGTTCTTTGAAAAAACAAATAAAATTGACAGACCCTTAGCCAGGCTACCAAAGAAAAGGAGAGAGAAAACTCAAATTACTAACAAATATAATGAAAAAGGAGATATCACAAAAAACACTATGGAAATACAGGAAATATTTTGAAATTATTTTGAAAACTTGTACTCCAACAAAATACAAAACACCAAAGGCATTGACAAATTTCTAGAGTTGTATGATCTTCCCAAACTTAAGCAGGATATTATACATAATTTGAACAGACCAATTTCAAAAGAAGAAATGGAAGATGCCATCAGAAGCCTACCAACCAGGAAAAACCCAGGACCAGATGGATACACAGCCAAGTTCTACAAGATCTTCAAAGAAGAACTGATACCAATATTCTTCAATTTATTTCAGGAAATAGAAAAAGAGGGAGCACTCCCAAACTCATTCTATGAGGCCAACATCACCCTGATCCCCAAAACAGGCAAAGACACATCCAAAAGAGAAAACATCAGACCCATATCTTTAATAAACATAGGTGCAAAAATTCTCAATAAAATTCTGGCAAAATGGATACAAAAACATATCAAAAATATAATACACCATGATCAAGTGGGGTTCATTCCAGGGATGCAAGGATGGTTCAACATATGGAAAACAATAAATGTAATTCATCACATCAATAGACTCAAAGATAAGAACCATATGATTATCTCAATAGATGCAGTAAAAGCATTTGACAAGACACAGAGAACCCCTTCATGTTCAAAACACTAGAAAAAGTAGGGATAACAGGAACATATCTCAACATCGTAAAAGCTATATATGCTAATCCCCAGGCCAACATTATTCTAAATGGAGAAAAATTGAAAGCATTCACTCTAAAAACTGGAACAAGACAGGGATGCCCTCTTTCACCACTTCTATTCAATATAGTAATTGAAATGCTGGCCAGAGCAATAAGACAGACAAAAGAAATTAAAGGGATACAGATAGGTAAAGTAAAACTCAAATTATCATTATTTGTTGATGATATGATTTTATACCTAGAAGACCCAAAAAATTCCACCAGAAAACTTCTAGAACTCATAAATGAATTCAGCAAAGTAGCAGGATACAAAATCAACACCCATAAATTTAAAGCATTTCTATATATCAGTGACAAATCCTCTGAAAAGGAAATTAGGAAAACTACCCTGTATACAATAGCATCAAAAAACAAAAAATACCTGGGAATCAACTTAACCAAAGATGTGAAAGACCTCTAAAATGAAAATTACAAAAAAGTAAAGAAATTATGGAAGACCTTAGAAGATGGAAAGATCTACCCTGTTCCTGGATAGGCAGAACTAATATTGTCAAAATGACCATACTACCAAAAGCACTATACAGATTTAATGCAATGCCAATCAAAATCCCAATGACATTCCTCATAGAAATAGAAAAAGCAATCATAAAATTCATCTGAAAAAATAAGAGACCCAGAATAGCTAAAGCTATCCTTAGCAAGAGGAGTGAAGCAGGTGGCATCACTATACCAGAACTTTAATTATACTACAGAGCAATAGTAACAAAAACAGCATGGTGTTGGCACCAAAATAGGCTGGTAGACCAATGGTACAGAATAGAGGACACAGAGACTAAGACATATAATTTCAGTTATCTTACATTAGAAAAAGGCACCAAAAATGTACATTGGAGAAAAGATAGCCTCTTCAACAAATGGTGCTGGGAAAACTGGAAATCCATATGCAACAGAATGAAATTAAACCTCTATCTCTCACCATGCACAAAATTCAACTCAAAGTGGATCAAGGATCTAGGAATTAGTCCAGAGACACTACACCTAATAGAAGAAAAAGTAAGCTCTTATCTCCAACATGTTGGATTAGCCCCCCCCCCAAGTTCCTTAATAAGAATCCTGTAGCACAAGAATTAATATCAAGAATCAGTAAATGGGATAGATTCAAATTAAAAAGCTTCTTCTCAGCAAAAGAAACAATCAGTGAGGTGAATAGAGAGCCTACTAATTGGGAACAAATTTTTACCACATGCACGTCAGATAGAGCACTAATCTCTAGAATATATAAAGAGCTCAAAAATCTTAACACACACACACACACACACACACACACACACACACACACACACAAATAACCCAATCAATAAATGGGCCAAGGAAATAAAAAGACACTTCTCAGAAGAAGATATACAATCAATCAACAAATACATGAAAAAATGTTCAATCTCTCTGGCAATTAGAGAAATGCAAATCAAAACCACTCTAAGATTTCATCTCACACCCGTCAGAATGGCAGCTATTAAGAACACAAACAACAATAAATGTTGGAGAGGATGTGGAGAAAAAGGCACACTCATACATTGTTGGTGGGACTGCAAAATGGTGCAGCTAATATGGAAAGCAGTATGGAGATACCTTGGAAAACTTGGAATGGAACCACCTTATGACCCAGCTATCCCACTCCTTGGTCTTTACCCAAAGGACTTAAAAACAGCATACTACAGGGACACAGCCACATGATTGTTTACAGCAGAACAATTCACAATAGCTAAACTGTGGAACCAATCTAGATGCCCTTCAGTAGATGTATTGATAAAAAAAAAAAAATGTGGTATATACACACAATGGAGTATTACTCAGCAATAAGAGAGAATAAAATCATGGCATTTGCAGGTAAATGGATGGAGTTAGAGAATATAATGCTAAGTGAAGTTAGCCAATCCCACAAAGCCAAATGCCAAATGTTTTCTCTGATATAAGGAGGCCAATTCACAGTTGGGTTGGGATGGGGAGCATTGTAGGCTTAGAGGAACAGTAGAATGGCCAATGGGGAGGGAGGGAAAGGGAGGGGGCAAAAGGGTGAAGAAAAAAATAAGATGGTAGAATGAGATGGATATCATTACCCTATGTACATGTATGAAGTCACGAATGGTGTGAATATACTTTGCATACAACCAGAGATATGTAAAAGTGTGCTCTATATGTGTAATATGAAATGTAATGCATTCTGCTGTCTTTTATACCAACTTAGAATAAAAAATAAATTTAATGAAAAAAACAGATTTTTAATATTGTTATTTAATTCTAAGAATTCCTATAATAGGAACAAAACACTTATTTCAAATAAAAATTCTATGTCACTTTATATGTTCCCTTCTAAATTATAAAATTATATTTAAAATATTTATAAATGATCAGTGATTTTCTTTTTCTTCTGCATTTCTTCCTTATTATAAGATGCTTCATATTTTATGTCCTCATATTATCAATGTTTAGTGTTAGTATCATATAATGATAATTTGTAATAGTCATATGAACATCTTAATTGCCAAATATTTTAGATATTTCTCTATTGCCATTATTAAGAATGTATAATTTTACAATGTAAAATTTGCCCATAATTTTTCATTATTAGAATATATTTATCTGCCTGAGGTTACTAGTAAAAATAATGAAAACATGCTTATGATTCTGGAATAATTTACTAATATATTTTTCAGAAGTATTACATGGATGAATCAATTTTATTTCCATTTTATAGTAGGAGTCATGTTTTGGGTGAGGGGGTACTAGGAATCTAGCTTAGGGACACTCGACCAATGAGACATAACCCCATCCCTATTTTGTATTTTATTTAGAGACAGGGTCTTACTGAGTTGCTTAGTTCCTTGCATTTGCTGAGGTTACTTTGAACACACAATCCTCTTGCCTCAGGCCACACAGTGCCTCCTCCTACTTAACCCTGTACCCCCAGCACTGGAATTGCTGGTGTGAACCACCCCACTCAGGGAGGAGTCATTTTTTAAAGCATAATTTTAAAAAGACATCTTATTCTCACTTTGTTTATTCAGACACTACTTAAAATATTGCTGACATGAATACTCACTTCTTCCTTTTGATTTATGCTATTCCTGGATCAGAAAGCTTAGGCATTGTAGGTAATTCAGTGGCACACCACTATAACCATGAAAATGGGATTGCTAACTTTTTGATAGAAAAACTAAACAGACTTTTTCTTTTTTGCTTAACTATTTATTTTCAATAATTTTAGATGAACAGAAATGTTATAGAGGGTTCTAGTATGTTACTCATTTAATTTCCTTTAATACTCTTTTCTTATGTTACCATAGGTACATTTGTCAAGATTAAGGGAAACTTGTAAATAAGTATCTTTTATAAGCAAGACTTTGCCCGGCATGGTGACACATGCTTGTACTGTCAGCCACCCAGGAGGCTGAGGCAGGAGGATCACAAGATTAAGGCTAGCCTCAGCAACTTAGTGAGGCCCTAAGCAACTTAGTGAGACCTGTCTCAAAATAAAAAGGAGTGGGGATGTGGCTCATTGGTTACATGCCCCTGGATTCAATCCCTGGTATCACATAAGATTAATAGTACTAGTACTAGTAGTAGTAGTAATACAAGACTTTATATTTAAATAATTCCACTACTGTTTTTTTTTTTTTTTCCATAGTAGGATTCAATCCACAAGAGCACAGTAGATTTAAGATAATTACCCTTTAAATAACTTAAAATCATAAACCTTGTGGTCATAAACCATGAGCACATAATAATCTTTGTTGTTAATGTTTTATCTCAGTTTGGCAAAAACTGAGTGATTTGATAAAAGTAAGTGTCGGTTTGTTTGTATCTGATGAATATTTAATCCAGAAATGGTATTTGATAGATAGGCTTGGGCCAATGGGCCACGTACCTCATGGAAATTTTCATGAGAAGCAACCTGGTTTCATGTTTCCCTGGGTAGGAGACAATCGCCTTAAAGGTCACTCTGTTCCCCAGGCAGGAGCCAATAGGCTTAAAGGTCACCCTGTTACCCGGTCAAAGAGCCAATAGCATTAAAGGTTGCTCTGGTACACCCTCCACCAGAAATCCCTACTTAAAGCTCCTGCCTGCCCGGAGCTCAGTCACAACAGCTTGTCCCTGCTGAGAGGAGGCAGCCACTGTGACAGCTCCAGACCTACCATCTCCAGCCCAACAACAGCTGCCCCAGCCGACAGCTCCAGCCTCCAGCCCGATGGTAGCTGCCTTAGCAGATAGCTCCAGAGACCACAGCCAGTGTGACCAGGCACCCACACTTCCTTCTCCCTGACTCCTCTCTCCCACCAGAGCTTGCACACTCCCCTCTCCCTGACTCCTCTCTCCCTGTACTTCTTCTACCTCTGGCCAGCCATAAAGGCTGGTGAATAAATCTTTTGGCTGCACGGTTGTTTCTGGTGTGATTTTTGCCCTTCAGTATTGTTCTTAGAACACCTCCAGATAAAGATAATGAATAAAAAAGATTTCCTTAATTATATGATTAACATAGAGACCTATCTGTCTTCTTTCACCCATCCACTGAGTAATTCATTTAAGGAAACCTAAAGACATTTAAAAATGTCATGTATTTAAAAAGTATCATTTCATCCTTTCAAACAACCATCAAATACTTTACTTTTGTAAATCAATAAGAGGAAAAGAACTGTCAGCCTTGTCAAGGTAAGGCAGGAATCAGGAATAAAAGTCGTCATTTGTGCTCTATGTCCTTGGCTGTGGCAGGTCATTCTGACCCCTCTCCACCATCTGCACTTCTGACTGTGTTGATGTTTCTAGTGGATGGCCTCATTGGACTCTCACTAGTACCAGGCGGACAGCCCTTCCTATTAAACTCATTCACAGGGCATAAACTTGAGTCCTTCAGAAATTTTAAGACCTATAAATAACCTGGTCTGAGCTTCAGAAAGTTTGGAAACCAGTTCTGCATGAGTCTGGAGCAAATGTTCTTCCTCATTCTTTGTCTTCCTAGCTTTGACTCTTGGCTAAACTGACCCCTGCTGAACTATATATTGATCTTCTAGGGCTCTTGTCTGACCCAGTGACCATGTAGAGTTGTTTTAAACTCTTTTCCTTGGTGATAACATGTAAGCAGTGGACACAGAGCTCCCAGTGAAGACCTCAGTGAGGAATGAACTGAAAGCACAGTGACAGTGGCTGCTGTCAAGCCACCAGAGGACATAGACCAAGGCACAGAGTTGTGCATGTCAGCTTTATTAATATTCCAAGTAGTTTCTGTTGGCTTTAAGGGAAGTCATACAAATCATCCCATTTTTCATTCCTGTGGGTGAGGCCACCTGCTTTGCAAGTAAGGACATTTTAGCATTTATATTTTTATATTTCCAAATTTGCCCATCATCCTAATCCTCAGAGATGAGTATATAAGCTGTTTGTGAACATTTCTATCTTACAATAAAGTCATATAAATTTGAAACTATGTGTTTTGGAGGATTACATCTGTTCAAATAGGGTCACATTGTATAAATATATAATAAAATATATAATAAATAAACATATAATAAATGTCTGCAGACTCTAAATTATATTCACCCAGTTATTTCTTTCCTTATATAGGAAAGGTAAGTGGCTGGACAATTCTTCATGATGTGCTCTGTTTGCTTTATCAAGATTCCTCATTTAAACATGAGCAAAGGAATAATATGCTTTAAACTTCAAGGTGGACTGAAACTTTGCCCCTTTCAATCAACAAAAAATTATCACTCATACTCAACCACATGTGAAAACTGTTATAAGATTTACAAGATTTAAAACAAAAAGAAAGGAAAAACGAACAAAATCTTTCCAGAAAAGAATATAAACTAAAACTACTACACCATGCTTTAATAGAATAATCTTAAAAAAAAAAAAAAATGGTTACAACTATTTTCCTTACTTCTTAGCTTCTACTGGATCTCTAGCTCTCCTAGTCTTATATTTAAAATGTAAATTACAAGGCCTACAAGATTTACTAGGCTTATGTAAAACCAGTTAACAACAACAACAACAACAACAACAAAAAAGTGTCCTTTTAAAATCCAAACTGCTTAGCTGGCTATCTTATCTGTTTTCAGTAGGTTTTCTTAATCAGTTCCTTTCTAATGTTACAGCACAGAAAGAGTAAAGTAAAAAGTTTCCGAATTTACAAGGTTTCTTTAAAAAAAAAAAAAAAAAAAAAGTTTATTTATTTATTTATTTAATTTCACAGGCTTCCAAATGACTCTTATCTGAACTAAAAGTACACTCTGAACCAATGAAGAAGTTAGTACTGCACATGTTTTTAAATATTCTATGTAAGTTAATGTATTTTCCTAATCAGTCTTGTTTTATCTAACTATAAAGGTTTTTACATTCTATCTTTGTCCAAAGGCCAATTTCTCTAGAGTTAACTGTCAAATACATTCAAAAATTCCTTTTAACAAAACCTTAGGAGGACATAAACATGGTGATTTTGAAAATAAGTCTGATAACCATCAGGGACAAATAGCCAGCTATCTGAAACCGTTGATTTCAGTGTTCATCATGGCTGTTGGATTTTTACCTGGAATTTCCATTTATACAAGCCTGTCTTATGTCTATATATTATGTACTTGATATTAAATCAACATTTAAAGAAATGAACACACATCAACTAAAATTTAAATAAATAAATGGACATAAATAATTCAATTCAAGTCAAGTAATTATATAAAATTATAAATTTCTTTAAAATTCTAACTCACAAATTTTTCTAGGTGGCCAAACAATAAAGTCTTAATTTCTAAAAAATGTGTAAATATAATAGAATATCCATTGCTTCTAAAACTTGTCTTCAACACAAAATAGATCATTAATACTGTTAATTACATTTTTCTTATGATTTTATTTTACAATTAAAATAAATAAATTAAATTGAACATAAATGGGATTAGTCTTCATAAATATGATTTCTTGAAAAAATAAATTAGAAATTACAGCTGATGGCCAAATTCTCTCTCATTTTATTTTTCAGTTCTTAAATTAAAACAAAACAAAACAAAACAGGACTCTGCCTCCATTCTTTGTTTAACTCCTTCTTTAAAACAAGCTTTACAAAAAATTAATGATTGTCAATAATGATGAATTAACTTTCATTATCTAATATGCCATTATCATTGATAGTTTTTGTTGGAGAACCTTATGCTTTTATAGCAGTAATTACTATTTATAATCAAAATTGTACATATTAAAATGATTATATTCTCATTTTGAGGCCATGATATTTTTCTGTTTGTTGTTATATATGCTTAGTTAATTACAGATGCTCATACTAAAATTTTATCCTTAACAGGAACAAACATTTATGTTTTATACCTTACTTATGGAAGAACTTTACATCTGCAATACTTATAGTTTTCCTCCTACTATCAGGCTGCATTAACAGATTTTTTATTATCAATTGCTTTTCGCATGCCTCATGATGGACAATTCTCTTTGTTATGTCAAATTACACATTCTAACTCTTCCTTAGTTTCTACCATTCTTCTTGTAGATGGGGTAATAATATATACAGATAAAGGTAATAAAAAGAGAAATAATATCTGTTTTTAGTAATGGTAAATGGAATAACTATTTTATCTTGCCTTAAATCTCTCCACAGAGAGCTGAATTAGCAGTCATTGTCCTGGCACTGAGATTATTTTCTACTACTTTAAATATTATTACAGATTCTCAATATATAACTAAACTTGTTCCTCATATTTCTGTAGCTGTGTTATCACCTCCTTTGGATTCCAATTTAGTATCTACTTTTTTAACTCTTCAAAATCTTTACAGCATTGTATGTCCACTATCTTCCTTTCTTATATACACAGCCACACCAAAATTCCTGGATTTCTGACAAAGGATACTGCCCACACAGATGAATCTATGAGATCCCTTTATCCTTTATTTTCATATGCTGTAAAATCTCATGAATTTTTTCATCAAAATGCTTACTCACTAATAAAAATGTTTTCCATTTCTTCCCAACAGGCTCATACCATTCTCAATAACTGTTCTCACTGTAGACCTTTCTAGGCTGCTATGTGGAAAACTATAAATCCATGAGGCCTACATTCTAATGCACTTTGACAAATGGATGTTACACATTTCCCTCCTTTTCATCCTTATTCATTTCTTCATGTTTCCATTGACACTCACTCTGGGTTTATTTGGGCTAGTGCCCAGAGGTCGAAAAATGGTATTTGCTTGCATTTCTTATTTATTGCCCTGCTTTACCACTATGGACAGGCCAGCTTGTTTAAAAACAAATAACACCCCTGCATATATATCCCATACTTTTGCAAAATTTTGTACTCATTGAAATATAATTTCAATGCATGAAATTCCTCATATTTCTAACAGACAAGTCTTAATTGAACAAACACATTATACCCTGAAGACGTGCCTCTTAAAACAAAAACAAAAAAAAAAAAGGGGGGACCTAACCTCTCTCATGTTAATAATGACTTAAATATTGGTTTATTTACAGTTAATGCACTCAACGTGCAATAGAAAGATAATACTTACCATTGATCATCTGCCTTGGATAGACATTTTATTCCAAAACAATCATTAACAAAGATTTATGTAAAACATAGGGTTCCACTAGACCCAGGAGGCCAAGAGCCTACAACTTTGATCACATGGGGAAAAGGATTGACTGCTATGCTTACACCAACAGGTCCTATTTGGATTCCAGCTCAGTGTATGACATCTATCAATTATGAATGGGATCAGGGACTTCACAACTCAATCCCCAAATTTTATTTGACCCTGGATGAGGAGGAGGATTCTACCAAACAAAACAATGATTACTCTCCTTGGAAGAGAAGAAGCACTATAAGAGGGCCCAAAGATACTCAACCTCCAATGACTTGGGGAAATATAAAATCATTAACAGCCTCAGCTCAACAGCTGATAACTCAAATGGGGTTAAAATGTACTCCAGAAATTTTGGTTACTGCTTTTTTTGCTAAACTTACACAAAACTCTGTAAATGTTTTGATCCTTATGACAATGTTGTACTGCTCTTATACCCCAGATATGGGAAATCCAGACTCCATGTTCATAGATGGGTATTTACTAAAACTGCAATTTTTATGTTGTGCTTGTTTCTGTCAATGCCAACCCTATTTTTTGCCTCTGCCAATATTAAAGGCAAAACAAATGTTATTCATCCAAAATGCCATACAAAAAAAGAAAAGGGAAGCTGTAAGTATTTTGGCTGTGGAAATGTACAGGTTAACGTTCCTCTGGTGAGCAGACTCCTGAGGGATAACAGGTGCCCTGTTTTCCACACTTGGAATATTCTGCAGTTTCCCCCATGAACTAGCAAGCTAAATAATATATGTGCAATGCATAGCTGCTGTGGCAATGCCCTGCATGAGGAGTCTCTGTGCTAGAGTCTTATCAGCCATGACCTTCATCTCAGGCATTCAGCTCCTGGGAATAAAGAAACTCTCTTGTTAGATAACCAAAATATTTCACCAAGCTCCACTGAGCCTGAACATGTCTACATAATAGTAACTTTCAACAATGGACTTTCTTGAGAGTTACACATAGCTCCTAACATTGCACATTATTGTATGTAACTGAGAAATAAATGGCATAATGTTGCTAATTCTGTAAGCTGCCTAATAACACAATGAACAATAATGTACTACTGATGCCAGTGACCTAATGTAACCTATTGACATAAATAAAGCTGTCAGCTTGCCTTTCTGCCATCCTGCTGTTCTGCCACTTGCCTCTGCACCTTGATTCTATCTCCTTTTGATTTTCTTACACTATATATTTATACATCAAGAATAGTAAAGCTATGCACTTTTTCATACACCTTTCTGTTTTATAAAGAATGAATCATTTCATTCACAGGACCAATTTTTTCCAAAGATTTTAAGAAATTTTTGAGGAGTAGCCATGATTTTCAGGAATGACCTCAACTATCTCTTATTTCTCCCTTCTAATGGTAGATGAGGCAGTCCTCTGATCAAGCATTCCATGCCTATGGAAGGTGTGATGAATAAATAATAGTCTTTTTTTGGTTGCAACTTGAGTATGGCTTCAGAATGCCTTTCAAGAACTCACTAGGCAGCTACAACACAATGGTTAAAGCTGAAATTTGAAATAAAAAGTAACTTCTCCACCATGTTGAAAATCTGGCTTTCTTAAATTGTACAATAAATTAACTCCACCTCAATTTTTTCCTGATCTAAAACAGCCTTCAATAAATACCTAATATTATGTTCTCAGTTTTAACAAAGCACTCAGGATAATTTACATATTTTTTCACCAACTAGTGGATGTCTATAATATTACAAAAAGCTTGAAGCAATTTTTTATCCTAATTTTAGGTTAACATGATCACTGTTCTACCTTCACCTTTCCCTTGGAAATAATGCAAAACCAAAGCACTGTAACTGACTTTGTCCTCCTGAGGTGTTCAAATAATCCAAGAGTTCAGAAAATAGTGTTTATTGTGTTTTTGTTGGTCTGCATTGCAACTGTTGGGGGCACCATGCTGATTGTAGTGACCATTCTCTGTACTTCTGCACTGTTGGGCTCCCCCATGTACTTCTAGGCAGCCCTGTCCTCCTGCATGCCTGCTTCTCCTCTGTCTTTGTCCCAAAGATGATTGTGAATTTGCTCTATGATAGGAAAATTATCTCTTATAAAGGATGCATGATTCAATTTTTTGCTGAACAATTTTTTGGTAGGGCAGAGGTGATTATCCTCAGAGCCATGGCCCGTGACTGCTATGTGGCCATTTACAAGCCCTTGCACTAGTCTTCCATCATGAACTGGAGGCTCCCTGGCATTCTGGTGGGGATGTCCTGGACAGGGGATTATTTGATTCCATCATAGAGATTCTCTTTACATTCCAGCTGCCCTTTTGTTGCTCCAATATCATTGAGAAATATATATATATATATATTCCTTTTTTGTGACTTGTACCCATTAATGGAGCTAGCCTGCAGCAACACTCACATCTTTGGACGTTTTTGTGGTTGCTAACAGTGGGTTTATCTCTATTATAATAATATTCACCATATTGCTTGTCTCCTGTGGTGTCATCTTGCTCTTTCTGAGCCACTCAAGTGTGAATGTTGGAGAAAAGCTCTGTCCATCTGTGGAACTCATATTGCTGTTGTGGTTTTTTTCTTTGTTCCATGCATATTTACATATGTAAAATCTCCTTCTGCTTTTCCTTTGGATAAAATTGTGGCAATATTTTACACCATGCTAAGCCCCTTGTTCAATCCTTTGACTTATACTTTTAGAAATAGTGAAATTAAAAAATGTCATGAGAAAAATGTGGAAGAGATTGGTGGTGGTTTCTGATGAAAAATAAAATTATTAAACATGATAAAAATAATATAATGAGTAACAAATTCAAAATGTTCTTAAACAAAAAACTTGATGGGACCCTCATCTCTAAAGTGGTTACACAAATCTATAGAATGTCAGTACTATGGTGTGAGAGATGATGTGTTTCACTATCTTTTCAGGCATTTACTCAAGTTGGCAAGTCAACATCTTATTATGTAATGTAAAGTTAATTGAATTTTATGCTTACTTAGAATCTAATAGTTTTTAGAAGAAAAGAAAAAATACTTGTCTACCTGCAAGCCTCTGACTCCATCCTTTGATAAAACTTGTGGAAGGATCAAGAAAGTATTTTAGAAATTAGAGACAGATGCTAATCATATTTTAAGTGAAAAGAAATTTTTTTCATTGTTTTTTTATTTTAATTTTTTATTCAACATTGTGTATATAACAATAGCATTCATTACATTTCACATTACAAATATAGAGCACCTTTTGATTTAGGATATTAATCTCAGTGATGCTGGAGAAAAAACATCCAGAATTCAGGAGGGGCATTCAGAAGAACATTAGTGGAAACTTCACTGTAGATTTCCTATATGCTGTGACCCTGTTCTTTAAGGTGTGTCCCTTACTGTCTTTACACGTTTGGTCATTCTTGAATTTCATGACTAGTATACCCTGATGGCACAGAGCTGCCTATGGGGGCTGAGTTTTTTTTCTCTAGTCAGCACTACCTCATATCAATCAACTTCAGAGAGCAATATGAGGCAGATTTCGTGAGGGTCTCAAAAATGAATATTTCTTATACAAGTTCAATCAAAGGGAATTGACGTAGGCCACAACCAACAAAACCAGAACTGGCTGCGGATGTAGAAAGCTGACTTCTCTCAGCTCTAAAGAGGAACTCCAGAGGGACCAGAGAATAAAAAGAACTTTAAAACAAGATAATATTTGAATTTATTTGGTATTTTCATTTTTGTGGCTTTCTCTACCCAAGTGAAAATAATCCTATTTCAACAGATCATTCAAATTTATATATCTTATATGTCATTCTCATAGTTAAGGTTGGTTAATCTCAGGTTGCAGTGTATCTTCTGGAATAAATGTATTTACAGTCAAATTGTTCAGGGTTTCCTAGCCCATAAACACTAACAAAACACCCAGTGAGTGTTGTGGGTAAAAATACTAAATCTTTCTGTTCTTTCCTTTGCCACACCCAAAGTAAAAGAGTGTGTGATAATAGTTTACTTCCACAGAATAAACATGGTAGGAGATAGATAATATTTCATTGTTGTTGTAAATCCATGAGGGATTAATATTTAGGGTCTAAAACTTCATATGGACAATGTGAGTGCCCTACAGCAGACCAGGTGTGCAATAATGGTTTAAAAACACCAGTGCACCTGTCTTTCACTGTTCCCTTCTTTCTCCATTATCTTTCTGTTTTTATAGTAGGGTTAGCATGTATTTTCTAAGCACACAGAGGTACATTCATCTCTACAAATTCAAACCAATTTATCCATCTCTATGAGCTAGCTCAAGTAATGTGGATCTGCTATAGTTGCCTCAGTTACTGTAAGAATCTGTAAATTCAAAATTTGAAATAACATAAATAATATATTATTTCAAATAATATAAAATAATATATTGTTCTGGACTGATTGCAGTGACCACTACAGATCCCTATCTGATCTATCATAGACAGAAATAGACCAAATTTTTTCTATATCCCTCATAGTGTAGTCTGGTAATGATACACTATTAAAGAAAACAAAATGTTAAGCAGATTAAACATTTGACATGATTAAAGAAAACAAAACATTTTTTCACAAACAAATCCTGAAAGACATCTAAGATTTCCATCCTTTCTAATTTAGTTAATAGAAATTTGCAGTAGCCTCTTTAGAAAAGTTATTGCTTTAACTTTGTTTTCTATTCTATGCTGATTTGAAATTCATTGCAATTTTTTTTTTTTTAAATCTTTGGCAATGTGACTGTTGTTTACTGTAATTCAATCTATTATGCTTACTTTAGCTATCAAAATAATTTTCAGAAACAATAGCAACATATAAGTTAATTTTTTTAAAGAAACTACATACAAGGAGGAATATAATAGCTGATTTCAAGTTTAAATTTTGAAATTATTTAGGAATTATGATTTTGCTCAAAATCATATAGTATTCTCCAATCTAAAACTACAGTTTATTCCTAGCATGAATCTTTGCCCATCTTTGCACTGTGGGTTTTTCCTTATTTTATTCCCTGATTATCTTTCCTTGTCTTGCTTTCACTGAAAATAACATTTTTTTTTATTTCTGCTTTGAATTCTCCCATTGTTATTAAATATTTCTATGTCTCCCCTGCTATCATTTTCAAATATACATATGATATGATGGTCAGGCTGACTCATTCTGAAGTTTGCATCCCCTGGTAGGCAGTAGGTGTTCTGAACAAGTCAGTGGTTTCCTTCATTGTCTGTCTATGGTTTCTTAGGTTTAGGTTGGCTCCATGTGGAAGGCTGCAGTGTGAGGCTTTGCATGCCACTGTGAGGCAGAGTGTTAAGGATTTCCTTGTTGTATAAAATCTTAGATCCTTGTTTTGGAATTTTTCTCTCTGCCAGCCTCTTCTAATTTAGGCTGAAGCACACAAATAAAAATGATACCATCTTGTGTCACAAAGTATGGTAAAATAAAATAAATGAAAGATGTTGAAGGAAAAATGAAAGAAGGATATTCTTAAAGGAAGGATATTCATATAAAGACTATACAAAGAAGCAAATGTTTTAGTGTGGTCCCACACAAAGGGATCTGAGGAGGTATGTTCCATTTTCCCCTCAAGCTTCAGTTTTAAAAGCTATGCTACTTTTCATCCAATAGAACTATCATACTTTCTTTTCAAATAAAATGAAAAGATAAAATTGTTTTAATCTCCAGAAATTGTGCTTTTAGTTTGAAAGTCATCAAATCTCAAAATCAATTTCTGAAAGGAAAAAAAAATAGGTTAATGGAAAAGTTTCCATATATTTACAGAAATGTGTCTCTTTAACAAGCACATGTCATGTCCCCAGTCCCAGTACATTGTCCTTGTGCATTGATGCTGCCTTGTCCCTGATCCCTGTTCTTGCATTTAATAAGCACACTGCCATCTTGCCCTACTTTTACAATTAGACCCTACATTCCATCCCCCAGTGTACAGTGCTCCATTCCTGAGCATCGAGGAGGAGAATGAACACATTTCCACCTAGAAACCCAAGAGCAGTTAAAAATGGGCAGGGGAGTCTTTTAATTGGTGGTGGAAATAAAGTTTTATACACACCTAAGCAAATGAAAAACCATGCAAACTTTGTGATGGAAATCATGCTAATGGAAATTTTCCAAACCCCAAACCCCAGGGAGAACTGAGAAGCAACTATACAGGTTCATGAGCTCTCAGGAAAACCTCTTTAAATTCCAGTTGAAAATCAAGGAGGAAACCTGCTTCTTCATATTTCTTTTTCCCAAGACCATGCTCAAGACCATAATTGTGGGCCACTGAGAACATTCTCCACCTTTGACTGCCAGAGCAGTTCTTCCACCACATCTGAACATACAAGGCAGAACTGAAAACAACTTTCACATTCTTACCACCACTGAATTGAATTTTCTCCATACAGAATAGGAGACGACCATCATTAGAATTTTCAGGGAATCTATATGTGGTGAGATTTATAATTCACATTTCTGTATTTTCAGAGAGATTTCAAATTGTAAAGCAGTGCTGAAACGTGTGTGGTGTGGTCAAAGTACCAAGTTTAATGCAGTGCTTGGGCCTATCAACACTGTGCATATTTGGACTAATTACTTAGCCATGTGGTTGTAGAGTCCTCATCCTTAATAGACATTTATTACCAAGTTCAATGATAGTCAAGGGGAATAAATAATAAATGTGGATCCTGTAAGATTACACTTGATAATAACAGCAGCTATTTCAATGATTCAAATATTTCTTTCAGTCAGGATATGCTAATGGGGAGAATCTATTCCTTCAAGTATAATGAAACTTGGTCTATGTTTAGATTTTCACCTTCAAGTTTATGACAAATAATTTAGAAACAGAACAACTTCATATTTGTGTCCTAGTTGTCTTACAGTATTTTCTTTGTTTTTAATAAATTTTCATTTACCACATGTTCTCTAATATTCTCCCCACCTTCAGGTTTAAGAACAAAGAGTGGAATTTTCTTAGTTTATAATAAGCATACATACTATAGTTGGAACATGGTAAATCCAAGTACTGCCGTATGATCCACAATTATTGATGTAGGTTATAGCCTTTACTATTTCCATAACTACTAATTTACAAGAGGCACAGGGAAGGACATTAAAAGTAAGAAAGAAGGACTCAACTCAGGGAGTAAAGTCTTTTAATAATGCCCTTTTAATTTTCCCTAAGTCTGCTAGAGGTCATAAATCCATACTAGAAACAATGATGACAAAAAGAAAAATTAGCTTAAACCATGGTAAGAATGCCTTAGAATTGGGCTTAAAGAGATGTTCTTAAGATAGATTTTTGACCTTTGAAAAGGCAGGACAATTTTTTCATGTTTGTTTACATATGTCTGAAAAATGGAATGTATTATTTGTCAGCACAAACTATATTGCACTTACTGCTCAGCCATGGAAAGTTTTGAACAAACATAGGCAGGTATGTGTTAATGCATTAAACTCAACCTATGCTCTAACTCAAACCCATAGTAAGGTAGTTCTTATACACCCACAGCAATTTATACCAAATTTTCCAAGTATATGCAAAACCTCATCTCTTACATGGTTTCAGGATCCTGATGTGATTTCTTTTAAAATTTTTGGTACTTATTTCGAATTGAATGAAAACAAAGACAGTAAACATTTTTTTAAAACCTAAAAAGAAAAAAGAAAGAAAAAATTACTTCAGTTTCTTTCCTCAGATTTGTTCAGAAAAATCTAAGTGCCTGAATTTCTGAACTGTTTTAAAGCTGGTTGACAAAACTCAGTCCCTTTTGAAAATGAGCTAAATTACTGAGATAAGAAGGTTTATGAACCCTTAAGAAAGGTCAAAGGTAGAAACAAAGAAATGTTTTCAAATTCCAGGAATATTAAATGTGTAAATAATGAGATATTTAGGAATATCATCAAGACAGAGAAAGGGTACTAAAATTTGAAAAGATTCTCAGCTGGCCACGAGAATGAATATGCTTAGCTAGATAAACAAGGAATAATTGTTTTATAGGTGAATAATAATCCTGGATCAAAAATATGGAGGCTAAGTCGCTTAACAAAAAATGTAATTATGAACAGGATTCTAAATTTTTCTCTTTAATTTTGTAAGAGCAATATTTACTTAGTTAAATGGGAGAAAATGTGACCAATATGCATATATATATGTACATATATGTATATATGTGTATATATATATATACATATATATATATAACTGCTTCTGAAATTTACAGCTTGAATATAGTTGCAAAACATTACTTATAATGACAACTTCACTCCTAACCCATTTTTCAATTTTGAATATTATAAGTACTTTTAAGTTGAAACAGAAATTCTGTTATTTTCAGAACACTTGGTGATAGAGCTAGTTTTGTTGTTAAATTGAGTAGAAAGCAATTGGTGGGCAATGTGGGTAGAGAAGGAAATAGTGGGCAATGTGGGACACAGTGAAGCAAAATTCCCAAGGTGGCCTCCAGAAGATGCCCTGGTGTCCACACAAATCCATGCTGTAAGGGAACCCTAAAAAATCTCAGATACAGCTTCAGCATTTTCAGTAGTATGGCAATGAAGAAAGGAAAGACCACAGAATATTCCAGGAGAAATATAGACGGAATAAACTGCTGCTTTGGAGAACCTGTTTAAAATTCATATCAAAATTAGTACATACAGGATAGGGAGGGTACTAGCCATTTGGTACAGCTTTTTATGGAAAGTTAATAATAGTTAAAATTTGACATAAATTCTGTGTTATGTTAACCAGTTATTTTCTCCAATACAAATCATTCTCTTTTAATTTTCACCTTCTTTTACTGAACTCTAGATGGTGGGAAATCTGGAATTCTGTGTTTAAACTTATGGTCAATATTAAATATTGTGAAAACCATAACCAGATATATATTGCAATTTAAAAATTTTTGGAAAATTGTTTTAATCATTTTGTTTCCTTTCAGATATATTATTTTCAATTGACCAATTCAAGTAAGCTAGGCTATTAGAAATTTTCTTGTTTTACTCAAAAAAAATTAAAATGATAAACCTTCTGATCAAAACCTTTAACACGCTATATGCTCCACTGTCAATGTTCTAATATAGGAAATTCCTTTATTTGATAACATAAGGAGTTGGGTGTTTTGTATTTAATGAATATTTTAAAATTAAAATTGCATTATTTTAAAATAGAAAGTGAAAAGGTAGGATTCATTTATTTATTAGATTAATATAGGGCCTGTCTTCCTTTTAACATACCACTCCACTTGGTTTTCTTCATGCAATGAATGTAACTGAATCAGGAATGGATGCATGTGGGGCTGAGGGCCACAGTGATGTATTCAAGGTCTACCAAATATATTCAAATATGTCATATAATTAAATAGGTTATTTCTTATCTGCTGCTCGCTAAAGAATATGTACTTTTTTTTTTTCATTTTTTAAATACATTTGAAGATGAGTAACATACTTATCAGCTTTGGTCATGGTGAGGCAGGAATTGAGAGTAAGCATGCTCGAGGTCAGGGGCTGTGGCAGCTTGTTCTCACCACACATCACCTTCCCCTGTGCTCAGACTGCATCAAGGTTTCCACCTGTAGGATCTAATCAGATCCTCACAGGAGTTCTATTGATAGACATTCTAACTAAACTCACATGGAAGAGTTACCTGAAGCTTACAGAATTTTAAGAATTTTAAGTAACCTTTTGGAGTAATTGTCTGGATGACTCATGGAAATGCTTTCACTGGAAAAGGCAATTGGCTTTTCATGGAGTACATAATAACTATAATTTGTAAGAGCATATTATCATAAGCAGCATTTTCAAGTTTCGATATATGACCCTCAACATGAACTTGGGAGAAGAATGTGTAAGCTATATATGAATATACTGGGGAGTTTCACTTGATTAGATCCAGTCACATAGTATAAATTATTGGAAAATGACTAATAGAGTCTGAAGACTCTGCACTATGGTGGTTGCCTATTTGCCTATGAAAGTGATTGGCCATCACCTTCTGATTCCTCATCATTTCCTGTTTCCTTCATTAAGATGCCCATTCACTAATGAATAAAGACTCAAAGGCTTTAGTGATTCAGGTGGGTGGGACCTCTATAAAAGTTAGCAGAGGCCTGAAGTTCCTAATAGAAAAGAGAAATTTCTATTCCTCTCCAGAGTGATCCAGTGGAAAGGACTTGGTTGTGGAGACAGATGTTCTGTGTAACATATTAGATAAAGCATCTGGTGTTTGCTTGAACTTAATCTCCTCAAGCGTGAATGTCCTGTCAAGGAAATAAGGACAAAAGCCTAGAGTGTTCCCTGGGTAGTGAGTCTTGTATAAAGGCTCTCCTGTACTTATTTCACTTGGTTGCTATGATAACCTTTGGAGATAGATGTTATTGTTTTTGTGAAATTCTCTTCTAAGGTCTAAATGAAGTAATTGAAAAAGAAAAACATAAACATTTAGTGCAGCCTTGTGATATGCTGTCACTTGGTACATTTTCATAGACCATTCATTTTGATAATGAAGAAATGGAATCATGAAAAGACCAAATTCAATTTAGACCTTAAAGAAATTATGATGTGCAGCCATGTTTTAAAACTACCACTTAAACTGCATATTATTTATTCTTGTAGGCATAATGGTCTCCAAATTAGAGATGGCTTGTTAGTCACCCTTTTCTCCTTCCATGACAATGGAAGAAATGAGTAACACAGCTACACTCCTCATCTCCTCATCATGGGGGTGAGGTGAAGAATGTTTCTCAATGTTCCACTGAGGGACTTCACTAGTAAATCATCAAAGCTGTTTTTGAGATAAAAGCTATTCATTTTCTTCTCTCATAAATGGATGATTCCATTCATCTTTAAAGAAGCTTCAACAATTCAAATGTGTATCTTCACCACAGTTCTGCCTTGTCTCCAGCTCCTGACATCAGTAAATGTCTAAATTTGTGTTTGCAATTACAAAAGAAGCACTAAAAACAATAGTGCATCTGGGTGCACTGAAATACTTTGTGAGTCTAAAACTATAAACTGGTCTGAAGCAAATCTTTATTGTAATTTCAAATTTCAATTGCAAACCTGCATATGTTTGTCCTTTTCTTGAAAATCATGCAAAACCAAAGCTTCATAACTGAATTTGTTCTCCTGGGGCTTTCAAGGAATCCTACTGTTCAGAAAATATTATTTGTTGTATTTCTGTTGGTCTACATTGCAACGATTTTAGGAAATATGCTGATTGTAGTGACCATTGTCTGTAGCCCTGCACTGCTGGGCTCCCCCATGTACTTCTTTTTGGCATCCCTATCCTTCCTGGAGGCCTGTTTTTCCTCTGCTATTGCACCAAAAATGATTGTGGACTCGCTGTATGAGAAGAAAACAATCTCTTATAAAAGATGCATGATTCAACTTTTTGCTGAACATTTATTTGGTGGGGCAGAGATGATTATCCTCACATCCATGGCCTATGATCGATATGTGGCCATTTGCAAGCCCTTGCACTACTCTTTCATCATGAATTGGAGGCTCTGTGGCATTCTGATGGGGGTGGCCTGGTCAGGGGGCTTCTTGCATTCCATTATACTGGTTCTGTTCACTTTCCAGCTGCCGTTTTGTGGGCCTAATGTCATTGATCATTTCATGTGTGACTTGAACCCATTACTGTTGCTGGCCTGCACTGACATTCACATCCTTGGCCTTTTGATGATTGCCACTAGTGGGTTCATGTGCATTATAATCTTCTGCTTGTTGCTTGTGTCCTATGGTGTCATCTTGTTCTCCCTGAGAACACACAGTGCTGAAGGGAGGAGGAAAGCTCTATCCACCTGTGGATCTCACATTGCTGTTATTGTTTTGTTCTTTGTCCCATGCATATTTATAAATGCCCGGCCTCCTTCTGTATTTCCCTTTGACAAACTGGTGGAATCATTTTATACCATATTTACCCCCTTGCTCAATCCTTTGATTTATACTTTCAGAAATAGGGAAGTGAAAAATGCTATAAAGAAAATGTGGAAGAGACTGGTGTTAGTTTCTGATGAAAAATAAGATAGTAGACTCAAAAGTAGTATAAAGAGCAAAGCAATCAAGATGATCTTGGAAAAAACTTTATGGCATGTTCAGTACCTATTAAGAGTTAATATAGTAGCATAGGGGGAAAATAATGAGCTGTCAAAAGATGAGGTTTTCATTTTTATGACATGTGTCTACTATAAGTTGGTAAGTCAGTATCCAGATATGTACTTAAAGGCAGTTGATTTTTTTTAAAGTATTTATTTATTTGTTTTAGTCGTACATAATGCCTTTTATTTTTACGTGATGATGAGAATCAAACCCTGACTGCACACGTGCTAGGTGAGCCACAACCTTAGCCCCAAGGCAGTTGATTTTTATGCTTACCTAGAAACTAATAATTATAGTAAGAGATAATGGAGAGAAAAAATCACTTGTCAGAATGTTAGACATTACCTTTATACTTTGCAAAAACTTGGAAAGGCAAAACAAACACATCCTTGACATGAGGATCAGAAGCTTAGTCAAAATATTTCAAGTTGGAAAAAAAAAAAAAAAAAAAAAAAAAGATATATTTAGGAGGGTGAAGTCAGTGATCCTTAATTCAAAACAAACTGAATTCAGGAAGAGCATAGAGAAGAGCAATAACAGAACCTCTGCTGTAGGAGTTCTGCATCACATGACTCCATCATTGAATGTGGAATCATTATCATTTCTATAGAATTTGTGTAGCCTCATGAATTCCTTGACAGATAAAGCTTGAGTGGCCCAGTGCTGCCTACTGTGAGTTCCTCCTGGGTTAACAATCAGGCTCAAGAGGAGAGGAGGCAGATTCCTGGAGAGAGTCAGCCATGTATACCTCCTATTCCAGCACAATCAAAGGGAATTCTGAAGATGCCACTTTACCAACAAAACCAGGACCAGCTGCAGATGTGAAGAGTTGATTCCTCCCAGCCCCAAAGAAGGAATAAATCTAGAGGCTCCAGAAAATAAAATGAAGTTTCAAAATAATATATCTCAATTTACTTGGTGATTTAAATTTTTGTGAGTTTGTACTTCCAATTGAAAATAATTCTGTTTGAACAATCATCAATAAAGAGATCATTTAAATTTAGACACATCATATTTTTTGCTCCCATAGTTAAGGTTGCTTAATATATAAGGTTGCCATGTGGCTTCTGGAATAATTGCATTTACAAAAAAAAAAAAAAAAAAAAAAAAAAAAAAATTTCAATTCTCCCCTAGCCTACAATACTAATAAAATGCCTATTGAGTATTGTGGGCAATAATACTGATATTTTTCTGTTATTTTTTTAATCATTCAGGCCAGGCCCTAATTAGAAGAGTGCAGATAATAGTTGTCTTCCTCAGAATAGATATGGTCAAATATAGATAATATTTCATTGCTCTTTGATGTAAGCCCTCAAGGTATTAACATTTGGTCTAAAACACCAACTGAAGAAAGCATGGACCCTGCAGCAGACTGGGTGTGTCACAAAGGCTTAGGCATGCCAGTGCACCTGTCCTTCACTGTTCCCTCTCTTCTCCATCATCTGTCCGTTCTCATAGCAGGGGTAGCTTCATGTCCTTTCTTTTCACACAATTCTCTTCATTAAGTAGTTCACGCAACTCCAAGATCCAGCTTGAAAACCAAGGAACTAATATCATTGGGTCAATTAATATATGAATCTGTGAACCCAATATTTGAAATAGTGTAAAATAAAACATTATTCAGAGCCAATTGTTGTGACCACTACAGATTCATGTCTGATCCATTATGCATGTGAATACTGACATATATTATCATTTTAACTCCCAACCAACCTCTTATTGTGTCCTTAGGAAGAAGATGTGACATTCAGCTAAGAAATTAATATCCAAAGACATCAACTCATTGTTTTTTATTCTTTGAAGTCTGCTTACCAGAATTTTGCAGAATCCTGGCTAAAACAGTTTTATTTATTTATTTATTTTTTTACTATATTTAGTTTTATTTAAGTTAGGAAAGTATGTAATAATTTTGATTTACCATATCTCCTTTTTAAAATTTTTTATTTGTTTTAATTAATTATACATGACAGCATAATGCATTTATGCACTGTCATATATCATACATAGATGGGATATAATTTCTCATTTTTCTAAGTGTACATGTTGCAGAATCATATTGGTCATGTAGTCACATATATACATACAGTAATAATGTCTGTTTCATTCCATTATCTTTCCCATTTCCACATCCCCTCCCTCCCCTCCCTTTCCTTCCCTCTATCTAATCTAAGGTAACACTATTTTTCCCTAGTGTCTCCTGCCTTATTGTGAATTAGCACCCACTTATTAGAGAAAACATTTGGCCTTTGGTTTTGTGGGATTGGCTTGTTTCGCTTAGCATGATATTCTCCAACTCCAACCATTTACTGGCAAATGCCATAATTTCACCCTTCTTTAAAGCTGAGTAATATTCCACTGAGTATATATACCACATTTTCTTTATCCACTCATCTATTCAGGGTCACCTAGGTTGGTTCCATAGTCTATCTATTGTAAATTGAGCTGTTATAAAAATTGATGTGGCTGTGTCGCCATAATTAAAATCTTTTCAGCAAAGGAAAACATTAATAATGTGAGGAGAAAACCTACAGATTGGGAGAAAATCTCTACCACATGCAACTGTGATAAAGCATTAATCTCTAGGATACATAAAGAACTCAAAAAACTTAACAACAGAAAAACAAATAACCTAATTAATAGATGGGCTAAGGAACTGAACAGACATTTTACTGAAGAAGAAATACAATTGATCAACAAATATATGAAAAAGTGTTCAATATCTCTAGCAATTAGAGAAATACACATCAAAACTACTCTAAGATTTCATCTCACTCCTGTCAGAATGGCAATCATCAACAATACAGGCAACAATAAATGTTTGCAAGGACTTAAGGAAAAAGGTTCACTCATACATTGCTGGTGGCACTGCAAATTGTTGCTACCACTATGGAAAGCATTATGGAGATTCCTCAGAAAACTGGGAATGGAACCACCATTTGACCCAGCTATCCTACTCCTTGATTTATAATGAAAGGACTTAAAATCTGCAACAATTCTTTTTACATTTCATTTTCAATATTGATTTTTCCTAGCCATGGTGACATTTATTCCAACGTATTTGTCTTTGGCATTGTAGATGTTGTGTTAGTGACAGTTGGCTCATGTCATTAATTTAGTTAGAAACACCATTTCAATATAGAATGTGTGAATTAGTGCAGTTGAATATCTGAAATAAGTTACTATAGAGTTGGTTTATAATTTAATTGATTCAGGAATTTTATTTGCTACATCATAAATCAGATAAAAATTATTATCCTACTGCAATTTTTGAAATGGTTCTCCCTCCCAACTACTGTCTATTCCTGCCATGGATCTGTTTAATTTTTGGACTATTGGTTTTTCCTTATCTATTCCACTGCTAGTCTTCCTTTCTTGCTGTTGCTCAAAATGACAGTTTTCCTTTTGATTCTAACTTCTCCCACCTCTCTCTATCTTTTCTGCCTTCCTCGTTATAATATTTTCAATACACATATCCAATGCTGTTATTTTGGGTGGAGGTCAAGATGGAACAGTAGAACCTGGTAGCACTCTTAGCTACTCAATTATTCAAACCTGAAATAGTGGGATAGGAACTCCTCAGCAAGGTGGGTGACTGAGGGGATGCAATGAGGTTCAGTATTGGACGGTGAGATAGTCAGAGATTCTGGTGATTGGAACAGAGTGAGTAAGGTTTCACAGGCACCAATCCTGTCCTAGCAGATCTGGAGCCAGGCAGGGGAGCCTGGTGACAAAAAGGGAAAGAGAAAGAGACATGGAGAAGAATATTGGTATAGAAACAGTTGCAGAACAGAAGGTAAACCTGCACTTAGCTGATCTGGGAGCTGCATAGCAGGCAGGTGTGTGAAAAGTGCTCTGAGCTTCAGCACCTACAAATGGAGAGTTGCTGTGGGGAGCCAACTTGTGGGGTCATGCCTGAGCTTTCTGGTTTAGTAAACAAAGTCCCTCCATCTTCAATTTTTCTGGAAATTACAGAAAATATTGTTATAGTTCTCAGCAGCATCTACTTGGGGACACGGTATAGCCCTGGTTGAATGCCACTGAAGGAAGTTCTTATGATTTGGTTATGAGGTGTCCACCCCCAAAGCTCTTGTGTTAATACAGCAATGAGAAATGATTGGATTGTGAGAGCTGAAACAATCAGTCCATCCTAGTTTGAATGACTGGGTGGTAACTGTAGGCGTGTGGGGTAGACCTAGAGGATTTGGGTTACTGGGGGTGTTCCCTGGAAGGCTGCATCTCTTCTGTGGTCCTTCTCCACTGCTCTCTGCTTTCTTGCTGCCATGAGGGGAGCAGATTTTCTCTGCTAGGCCCTTGCCACATAATGTGCTGCCTCACTTGGGCCCAGAGCAATGTCATTGGCCATCTATGGACAGAGCCCTTTGAAAATCTTAGTCCCCAAATGAACGTTTTCTCCCCTAAGTTGTTTTTGTCAGGTATTTTGGTCACAATGATGCAAAAGCTGCTTACAACATATGTTCTCTGAGTAACGTATACAATGAGACAGCTAAGAATAAAGGCCACCAAAGCCTACCTCCCAGTGGGCAGCTGAAACAGAGCCTAGGCTACCGTTGGAGCTAAGGTCCTCTACCATCTGGACATGCTGTGCTTCTCCCTGGGAACTGAGGATTATGTGGTGGAAACTGGGGACAGGTTTCACAGAGCTGCCACTCATGCTAGGAAAGGAGCTTCTGAGCTCACTGAGCTACTAGAATCACCTCAGTTGTGGCAAAGGTGGGTAGGCTGAGGCATTTCAGATGGTCTCTGGAGGCTGAGTGTCTCACAATTTTTGAAGCAAGATGCTGGTCTAGATGTGGTAAAAAGAGTTTTCTAGCCCAGGACTGATCTTGTTGACTTAGTCACTACCTCCACACCCACATGCATTTAAAAAATATGGTACTGTAGCTTGGACATTTGCTACCCCTGGATACCTGGTGGGTTCCAGAACCAGAAATTCTTAAAGAGGTCTCACTATCCTAAATACCTTGACAAGGAGGTGTTTCAGCCTTTCTTTTTTTCTTCTTTTCTTTTCCTGTATAATATTTATGTTGTTTTGTTGTGTGAGTCTTTATTGTATCCACACACATTTAAGTGATTTCACATATTTTAAAAAATCAGGAATGTTTTTTTCCCCTATCTCCTCTGTTTTATCTCATTTTAATTCCCTTCTCTTCTTTTTTTCTTTTATAGTTTGTTTTTTCTCTTTTTCTTCCTTCTTATATTTCTTTCCTTTTTCTCCATATTTTAATATTAACTTATTCTTATTAGTGCCTATTTTTTTTACCCTATACTACTTTATTACTCTGTCTTTCTTTTCTTTGTTTAATGGAGTTGTATAGAGCATTTTAAAGGAATTTTATTAAGTATAATTCTTCTGATTTAGATATGAAGTATCCTCCACAGATTCATGTGTGAGATAAGGCAAGTATGTTCGGGGGTGAAATGATGAGAGCCTTAACCCAATCAGCAAATTAATCCTCTGATGTGGATTAATTAGGTGATTACCAGAGGCATGTAAAGTGTCATTGAAAGAAGATGTTCTCTGGGGGCACATTTTTGGGGGTCACTTTCTGTCCTGGTGAGTAGAGCTCTTTCTGTTTGCTAGTTGACGTTTTGAGCTGAATTCCTCTACTACACACTCTACCATGGTAAACTGACCATGGACTGAACCTATGAGACCCTGAGCCAAAATAAGATTTTTACTCTACTACATTGTTGTTGTCAGGTCCTTTGGTCGCAGTGGCAAAGCTAACTAAAGCAGAATTGGGGTTGTTGCTGTAACTGACCTGACCATGTGGGTCAGAAGACTTTGGGCACTCCTCAGGGGGCCTGAGGATTATGTCCCAGTTTTCCCTCCACTTTCAGTCTCAGTTCTCTATTTCCTTCTATTAAACAGACATTCATAACTTCTATTCAAATAAATTTGTAGAGAAAAATTAATCTCTAGAAATTGTGCTTTTAGTTTTAAAGTCGTGGAATCTTAAAATCAATTTCTGAGATAAAAAATTACATTCTATCAACATAAATATTTCCCTAAATATACATATATTTATAAATAAGAACTTTTTTTCTGCCACAGTCTCATAATACCATGTGCTGTCCTTATGGACTTATGCTGCCTTGTTGCAGAACTCAGCTTGTACATTTGATAAGTGCACTGGCACCTTGTTCTACTTCTGCAAGCAGACACTATCTTCCATCCCCATGTCAATATTGTTCTATTTCTAACATGATGGGGAATGAACACATTTTCAAATAAAGATCCAGGAGAATTTAAAAAGGACAAAAAGTATTTAATTTTTGGGTATATAATATTTTATAAACACTTGAGCAAATGAAAAACTACACAAAACCATATCTTGTCAAATTATGATGATGGAAAATTTTCAAGCCCTGGAGGGAACTGAGAAGCAATTCTATAGGTTCACGACCTCTCAGGGAATCCTCTTTAAATTGCAGTTGGAAATCAAGGAGGGAATGATTGCTTCTTCACTTTTTTTTTTTTTTTTTTTTTTTGTTGTTGTTGTTCCTTTGACCTTGTTGAAGGCAATACATATGACACAGTGGGAACAATCCCCATCCCGAGTGCTTATGATTCTCTATCTCTCTCTCCCTTAGATGTACAAGGAAGCCTTGGAAACCACCTTCACATTTTGGCCACCACTGAGTAGGCATTTCTCCATGGAGAACAGAAGACTACTGTCATTAGCATTTTCAAGGATGTCATAAGTGGTGAGATTTATAATTCATAGTCTTGCATGAAAGATTTCAAGTTGTAATGTTGTGATTAAAACTCTGGGTGTTGTGGTCAGGCCACCAAGTTTAATGTAGTGTTTACACCTATCCAAAACTATATATTTGTGCTAATTACTCAAATTAGACCTGTATTTAAATAGATCAAATAAATTAGAAATACAACAAGTGCATATTTTTTACCTTGTTTCCAAAGAACATTATGTTATTTCTAAATACATGCTCATTTATCATTTAACCTCTAACATTCTTCTCCCCATCCTGATGTTTTTGATTATGAAGTGAAATTTTTGAGGCTATAGGAAGCACACCATTGCTGGGATACCATCAACACTTGTGCTGATGCACCTTCATACTTATTGTTAGAGAATATAGCATTTACTATTTCTATACTTCACATTAACCAATGCCATAAGGAAGGACATTAAAGGTAAGAAAGAGTGACTCAAGTCTTAGAGTACAATCTTCTGTTTTAGCTATGTCCTCTTGATTTTTCTTGAGTTCGTTTGATGCCAGGGAGAGCATCAGAGTGCTGCCTCAGAATTGTTCAGGAGAACTGTGAAGATTGAAGTTCTGAACTTCTTTACTGCAGGTTGTCTGCTAGTTGTCGAGGTGTGGTCTCTCCCTTGAAAAGAGACAACAGAAATGACACAGGTTCATGCATCTATTAGGATGGAGATATATAGAAATAAAGGTTTTTTTTTAATTGTTTTTATTGTGTTTCAAATTCTACTAGGTATAAGAGTTGAGACACTTAGAGAATTCAGCAGAGCAGCATAGAAGAGAGAGAACAGGTACTGAAATTGGAAGCAAACATATATCCCAGAGAGGTAGGAAAAGGAACATGCTTATCTGTCTAGAAAAGGAAAAACTCTCATTGGTGAATAATAAACCTGAATCAAATATATGATGGCTTTGGGGAATTAAACCATGTATAATTACTAATAGGATATTAGTTTGTTCTTTGAATTTATAATAGCAATATTGATTTAGAGAATTGGCCACAAATGTGCCTGATATACACATGTATGTTTGTCATAAATGATTATGAACTTTATTGTTCATATATGGTTATTAAAAACTACCTATACACTTTGGGAGGCTGAGGCAGGAGAATCGCGAGTTCAAAGCCAGTCTCAGCAATGGCGAGGCACTTAGCAACTCAGTGAGACCCTGTCTCTAATAAAATACAAAAAAGGGCTGGGGATGTGGCCCAGTGGTCTAGTGCCTTTGAGTTCAATCCCCAGTACCAAATAAATAAATAAATAAATAAATAAATAAATAAATAAATAAAATAAAAATAAAAACTACCTATAATCCCTTTTTTAGTTTTAAATGTCATATGAAATTTAAAGTTGAAACAGAAAATCCATTATTTGCAGAACAATTGATGCTAGAATTAGCTTTGTTGTTAAAATGAAAAGGAAGAAAATAATGGTCAATGTGGGTAGTGAGTCCAGGGATGCAAATTTTTCAAGGTCATTGCCCCAGGAGATGGCCACAGGTTTTGCTGTTAAAGAGCCCTTAGCAATCCCTACATGAGGCTCCAGCATATTTCAGGGCATGGCTATCAAGAAAGAAAGGCCTGTAGAATATTTCCGCAAAATTATGGACCAAATAAACCATTACCTCTAAGAGAATTTGAGTTTAAAAATGACACTGAGGTGAGTACGTAAGAAAGATCTCCATCTGTTGTGGGGTAATTTATGGAAACTTAATAGTTTAAATTTTTTCATTCAAGATTCTGTGTTAATCATTTAGTTCTTCCTATACAAATGACCTCATATTCTTGTTCTGAATTGAACTGTATAAAGATGATGAACTATATAGTATCATATATTTTAATTCATTTGTATTGTAAATATTTTTATAATACTAACTATATGTATATATATATTGAATTTTAAAGTTTATTATTTTCTGTTTCCATTTTGATTATAAAGGTGTGTAATACATTGATGCAAATAAGTTGAGTTGTTAGAATTTTTCACCTGATTTTTTTCACTTAGCAGGTTGTAAATGTGCTAACTCTTCATGTTTTAGTGTTTTATTGATCATATCATTTAAATCTGTAGCAGCCTGATTTACATTAAACATCACTGAAGTATTGAGCACTTAGATGTTTTTCCATTTTACTATTGTACACAACAACATAACATCTTCCATTGTAAATCTCCCCATCTTGCTTCACTTTTAGAACACATTTTTAGGGTTGAGGTCACTAGTATAAAATACAAACAAGTTTATGATCATAAAATTATTTATTAATACGTTTTCCAAAAGAATTAGATGTGTGAACCAGTTTCATTCATTGCACTTTTGAGGTATAATTTAAATAACATGATTTTTAAAAGATAAAATTTGTTATGAGTAATTCAATTTCTGTCTCAATTTGTATATATCAGAAACTGCTTAAAATAATGCTGACATCCATATTTTACATCATCCTTTTGATTTTACTTTGAAAACCATACTAATAATAACTGTTTGATTCTTATAATTTTAGGCATCTTGACAAGTGTTAGCTGTTTTATATCTGAAGTGTTGGAAGTATTGAATTTTGTTTAATGACACAGTGTTAGACAAGTTCACTGAGATTATAGTTTTTGATGGTAGAAATGGAATGACTTTTAAAATTAATTTATTATCAGTTAGATTAACATAAAATTTACCAAGAGAGTGATATTTTAATTTTAAATGACAAAAGGAATATTTATTAAGAATATGAAAGAATAGTGGATGTATTACTCTTCAGTAAACATGATAATATATATATATATTTATTTCTGGCTTTTTCCTGTTCTAAGATTCATTGCAGGATAACTCATTGCATTCCAGACAATTACCTTACATAATATTTGAAATCATAAACTGTGATCATAAACACTATATCCTCCCTTGTCAATATTTTAACACTAATTTTGGAAATCCTGTTATTTGATAAAATTAGGAGTTGTTTGTTTATAGTTTACAATTTTAAAAAGTTTAAATAGTATTGCTCTTAGACCACACAGTAAGAAGGAAGTGGAGAGATAAGACTTATTTAATTATTAATTTAATATAGGGCCCTGTCTTTCTTTAGGACTCCCATTAGTTTTGGTTTCTTTGCACAATGAGTCTGTCAAACCAGGAATAAATTCATGTGGGTCTGAGAACACAATAATGCATACAGAGGCCATCAGGGACATTTAAAAGAATCATGTACTTAAAAACATCTTTCACTACATCTAAAAAAGTATGATACATTCTCATGCACATGTGAAGATGTGTAACACACTTACCAACTTTAGTTACACTGAAACAGGAATTAGAAGTAAGCATGCTGTCATTTCTGCTTTGGGTCAGGGGCTGTGGCAGCTTGTTCTCAACACACATCACTTTCCCCTGTGCTATTGACTGCATGAATGTTTCTACTTGTAGGGTCTAATTGAGTCCTCACAGGAGTCCTGTTGATAGACATTCTAACTAGAACCAGATGCAGAAGTGTGACCCAAGGCTTATAGTATTTTAAGAATTTTAAGCAACCTGCTCCACACCACAGAACATGTGAAAGATTGTGGAGTTGCACGCAGGCCTGCACGAATCTGGAGCCAATAGTCTCACTGCTTTCTCTTCATTCTCTTTCATGCTTAGGCCACCAATAAGCTGACTAGAACTGGATCATATGTGGATACTCTTTCTTTAATAATAAACAATTATTTACTGACAGTTTGTGTGTGTGGATATTGTGTTCATAGTGTAGACATTGATTAGGAATGATCCTGAGACCACAGTGAAAATAAAAGTGAGCAGAAGGACATATAGTAAACATTGTATGTTTGTTAGTTTTATTAACATTTAAAATTGTTTCTGTTAACTGTAGCATTCATAAAATGAAGTTAGTTTAAATTCTCACAAGAAACTCTATTATTCTTTTTATTTTCATATGTAAAGAAATCAAAAGGAGATAGAAGCAAGGTGCAGAGGCAGAAATAGCCCTCCTTCAAGCTGCCTGCTTTATTTATATCAACAGGTTACATTAGGTCCTTGGCATCATTAGTACATTATTGTTCATTGTATCATTAGGCAGGTTACAGAGGTAGCAACATTATACAGCTTATTCCTCAGTTACATACTATAGTTACAATGTGCAATGTTAGGATATTTGTGTAGCTCTCAAGAAAGTCCATTGCTTAAAATTACTGTTAGGCAGGCAGGTCCAGGAGCAAGGGAGCTTGGTGAAATATTGTAGTTGTCTAGCAAGCAAGTTCCTTTGTTCCCGGAGCTGTGTGCCTGAGATCAAGGTCCAGGCTGATAAGACTCTAGCATAGAGCCTCCTTATGGAGGGCATTGCTACAGCAGCCTGGCATCCTGTGTCTTTGCACAAAAACTTTCCCAGCCACCAAGCATGCCACAGCCATGAAGTCATCAGAGACCCCAATCCCAAACACAGAACCCTTATAATCATATTTCAAACAAACATATAGATATATGTGTGTATGTGTATATTTATGCATATGAAATTATTCACACACATATATGCCATTTGCCTGATACATTACAGTAGTTTGTACAGATGAGGAAATAGTCATCATTTGAAGCTGTGTCTACTTGTGGGAATGTGACATCAAGAGTTCAGGTAATTATTATCCCCATGTGGTAGGGCAAGCCTGTAATCTCAACAGCTTGGGCAGCTTGGGCAGCTTGGGCAGGAAGATCACAAGTTCAAAGCCAGCAGCAACTCAGTGAGGTCCTAAGCAAATTTGTGAGACCCTGTTTTAGAATAAACAATGTGAAAATGGAAAGGATTGAGGCTAAGTGGTTAAGTGTCCCTGGGTTCAATCCTTGGTACCAAACAACAACAACAACAAATCAGAGTTCAGATGATTATCTGCATGACTGATGGAAATGCTTTGGGTGAGTAAGGAAGCTGGCTTTCAGTGTAAACATATAATAACCACAGTTGGTAAGGGCAAATTATGATAAGCCACATTTTCATGTTTTCAAATTTGACCTTCATCAAAATCATGGGAAACTTGCAGGTAAGCTATATAAGACATCTAGGCTTTAAGAGAAAGTCATGTAAATATAACATGCATCTTGGGGAGTTACACTTGATCAGACTGTGCATATTGTATAAAAAATAGGAAGATACTCAATAAGGCCTTAAGACTTATTGATATTCAACATCTCTTTCTCTTTCTCACCTATGTGGTTGATGCCAAGTGTCTCATGGAGGTGAATGGGCCGTCACCTTCTGATTCCCCATCATTTGCTCTTTCCTTTATTTTGATGCCATATTCACACAAGTATGAGAGGCCTTAATGTTTCAGGTGGATGCAGTCTCTAGAAAGGCCACCCCTCCTCTGAAGTTCCTGATGGAAAGAAAAATCCCTACCTCTTCCCTCTTTCAAAGGGCCTGAGTGTGGAGGAATGTTCTTTGTAAGATCCCTGATCCAGCATCATTTGCTTATTTAAACTTAATATCTTGAAGTATGTGTTTCCTACCAGTGAAATAGGTTTAAAAAGACCTAGATTATCCCTGAGAGAGTGGGTTTTGTGTGTTTTCTCTCCTTACCTTATTTCACTTAGTCATTAGTACAACATTTGGAGCTAGGCTTTATTTTTTTTTTATCATGAAATTCAGTTCTCAGTTTTAAAGATGAAATTTTTAAAAAGTGATCAACATTTGATGACGTGTTAAGTGAATAACTAGAAACATTTTTATAGACTGCAATCTTTGATAAAGAAGGAATTAATCCAGGAAAGGCCATATTCTGTTTAGACTTTGAAGAAAGTTTTGAGGTATAGATGATTTTTAAATGCCTCCTAAAATGAAGATGTTTCTTCTTCTATTTGTAGGTATGAGAGTCTCCAGATCAGAGATGGCTTCCTAGGCACCTCTGCCACTTTCATGACAATGACAAGCAGGACTAATAAAATCACTGTCCTCATGTTTTTATATGGATAAGACTTTGAAATGCCTCTTAATGCTCCATTTAGGGAAGACACTAGTAAATTATCAAAGCTAGTATTTGAGTTAAAGATACCCTATCTTCTATACCATATGAGGATGCTTCTATTTCCCTGTATAGAAGTTCTAGCAAATTTAAAGTACAGAATAATTGATTTCCAAATCAATTCTGCCTGATCCCCAAGTGCTATCCTTAATAAGTGTCTAAAATTGTATTCTCAATGACCAAAGAAGCAATAAAGACAAAGGTGCATCTAGGTGTGCTGAAATATTGATGAGCATTAAATAATAAGCTGATAAAAGCAAATCTTCTTTTATTGTAGTTACAAAATGAATGTTACCTGTTTATATTCACCATTCCCTTGCAAATGATGCAAAACCTAAGCTTCATAACCGAATTTGTTCTTTTGGGGCTTTCACAGAATCCTACTCCTCAGAAAATAATATTTGTTGTATTTTTGTTGATATACATTGCAACTATTGTAGGGAACATGCTGATTGTAGTTACCATCCTCTGTAGCCCTACACTGCTGGGCTCCCCCATGTACTTCTTCTTGGCAGTCCTGTCCTTCCTGGATGCATGCTTCTCCTCTGCAATCACACCAAAAATGATCATGGATTCCCTGTATGAGAGAAAAACCATCTCTTATAAAGGATGCATGATGCAAGTATTTGCTGAACACTTCTTTGGAGGAGCAGAGATGATTATCCTCACAGCCATGGCCTATGATCGCTATGTGGCCATTTGCAAGCCCTTGCACTACTCTTCCATCATGAATTGGAGGCTCTGTGGCATTCTGATGGGGGTGTCCTGGACAGGGGGTTTCTTGCATTCCATCATACAGATTCTCTTTACCTTCAATCTGCCTTTTTGTGGGCCTAATGTCATTGATCATTTCATATGTGACCTGTACCCATTACTGGAGCTGGCCTGCACTGACACTCATGTTCTAGGTCTTCTGGTGATCGCCAACAGTGGAATAATCTGCATCATCAACTTCTCCTTGTTGCTTGTCTCCTATGGTGTCATCTTGTTCTCCCTGAGGACACACAGTGCTGAAGGGCAGAGGAAAGCTCTGTCCACCTGTGGATCTCACATTACTGTTGTGGTTTTGTTATTTGTCCCATGAATATGTATATATGCAAGACCTCCATCCACCTTCCCCTTTGACAAAATGGTGACAATATTTTACACCATCCTAACTCCCTTGCTCAATCCTTTGATTTATACTTTGAGGAATAAGGAAGTGAAACATGCCATGAGAAAAGTGTGGAAGAAACTAGGGGTGGTTTCCAATGAACAATAAAACATTAGAGTTTACCAAAAAAGGGTCAGAAGTAAACTAGTAAAAATGGTAGTTAACCAAAATTTTATGGGAAGTCTATTATCTATGAAGTGAAAAAAACAATTTTATGGAAATGGCAATACTCATGGTGTCAGAGATGTATTGACCTTCACATCAAATATCTACTCTGAGGTGCAGCTGAATATCTGAATATGTAAATTAAGGAGAATTCAATTTTATTCATATACAGACTCCAGTAATCAATAAAAGAATAGATAGAAAAATTACCTGTTAGATTGTTGACAATTCATTTTGTAGTTAAAAAAATATGTGGAGGGTAGACAAAAATTAAATATTCAGGACACAAATGTACTGTATGTATAATGTAAAATAATCTGTTGATATTTATTATTATTATTATTATTATTATTATTACTACTACTATTACTTTTTGCAGTGCTGTTGAACAAACTCAGGGCCTCATGAACCCTGGTCAAGTACTCTCCTGATGAACTATGACACCAGTAAGCACAGGGAACTTTTTTTTCCCCATTGCCATTTTGTTTCTTCTTTTCTCTTTTTGTATAGGATCATTTTAGTTATGTATAATATTATGATTCATCTTGACATAATTAAAAGAGCATTGAATATAATTTTCTCTATTTATGTCTCCAACATTGCTGCTTTCTCTATTCTCCTCCCTCCACTTGTTCCTTTCCCTCTACTGATCTTTATGTTATTTACTTTTAGTTATTTTTGTTTTCAACTCAAGTTCTTTTGGATGTACATTGTGGTGAGATTCACTGTGGTACATTCATATATCTACATAAGAAAATTATATCTGGTTAATTCCTCTGTTTGTTCTATTATCACATCTTCCTACCTCTCAGTCCCCTTTCATCTAGTTCATAGGTCTTTCTCCTATTTTGTTGGAATGCTTCACCCATTTTCCCTTTCTCTCTCTCTCTTCTTCTTTTTCTCCTTTTGCATATTTAAGAAAACCCTCTGTTAGCGCTTGCCTTTTGTTCGATCCTACGTAAATGTACATTGTATTGTTCTGCATATTTAAGAAAACATTGAACCCTTGGTTTTGAGTCTGATTTATTTTACTTAGCAAGACACTCTCTAGTCTGTAGATTCTCAGTGGAGTTCTACCAGACCATCTATGAAGAACTTAACCAACATACCTTAACTTATTCCATGAAACAGGAAAGGAGGAACTACTTCCAAACTCATCTATGAAGCTAGGATCACCCTGATACAAAAACCATACAAAGACACTTCAAGGGAAGAGAACTTCAGACCAATATACCTGCTGAACATAGATACAAAATTCTCAATAACATACTGGCAAACAACATACAAAAACATAGCAAAACTATAGTGTACCACATTCAAGCAGGTTTCATCCCAGGGATAGAAGGTTGGATCAGCACATGGAAGTCAATAAATGTAATTCACCACTTCAACAGACATAAACAGAATAATCACATAATTATTTTAATAGATGCAGAAAAAACATTTGAAAAAATCCAACATCCATTTACACTCAAAACACTACAGGAACTAGTGATAGTAGTAACATGCTTCAACATTGTAAATGCTATGTATGTTAAACCCATGCCAACATCATTCTACATGGAGTAAAAGTAGAAGCATTCCATCTTAGAACTGAAACAAGACAGGGATGCCCTTTTTTATCACTTCTATTTAACATAGTCCTTGAAACCCCAGCCAGAGCAATTAGACAGAACAAAGAAATTAAAGGGCTACACATAGGAAAATAAGAGCTCCCTCTGTGGAGAAGAGTTACAGAGAATGAGAGAGCAGTGACTGAGATTGGGGGTCTCTGATGTCTTTATGGCTGTGGTACACATGGTGCCTAGGAGAGTTTCTGTGCAAGGGCACAGATGCCCAGCTGTTATGGTAAAGCCCTGCCTGAGGAGGCTCTGTGCAAGAGTTTTATCAGCTTCAAGCTTGATCTCAGGCACACAGCTCCCAAGGACAAGGAAGGCTCATGCTAGACAACTGCAATGTTTCATCAGCACTGCTGATCTTGAACCTTCACACTTAATAGTAACTTTAAACAATGGACTTCCTTTAGCAGTACACAAAGCTCCTAACATTGCACGTTGCAACTGTGGAAAAGCTGCATAGATGTTTCTAGTTCTGTAACTTTTCTGAGTACAAAGAATAATGCTCACATAGTCTTTAATCTGATAATCATACACACACACACACACACACACGCACACACACACATTTATACATATATATATATATATACATATGTGTATGAAGACTGCTGGAATAATTCTTTAGATCTGCTTCTCCATCAGAAAATAGCACTCCACCTGATCCCAACTTTATCTTCTGCATGTCTGGGTCTTTCCATTCTAAACCCTCATTAGCCCTCACTGGTACCATGAGTTTGACCATGCTGGGCATGGCATCCATCTATTCCTATGAGCTGATGACTGATTCTATATTTGCAAGATCCAAAAAACTCCACCAGAAAGCTTCTAGCACTCATAAATAAATTCAGTTAAGTAGCAGGATCTAAAAGTAGCACCAATAAATCAATTGTGTTCTTGGGCTGGGGTTGTGGCTCAGTGGTAAAGCGCTTGCCTAGCATGTGCTTGGCCCGGGTTCGATCCTCAACGCCATGTAAACATAAATGCATTGCATTGTATACAACTAAAGCAAATAAATTAATATTTTAAAAAATAAATCAATTGTGTTTTTATAGGTTAATGATGAATCAACTGAAAGAGAAATTAGGAAAACTATCCCATTCACAATATCCTCAAACAATAACAACAAAACCTGGGGAATCAATGTAATGAGAAAACTAAAGGAAGAAATTGAAGTCCTCAGAAGATGGAAAGATCTCCCATGTTCTTGGATAGGCAAAATTAATTTTGTCAAAATGGCCATACTGCCAAGCACTATACATATGTTAATTTACATTAATTATGTCTGCCATAGCATCTTCCAAATAAATGAAAACTGAAAAGTTCCTTCAATCTCCTCTCTGAATTGTTTTTGTTGTTAAAATTATTGTTTTATAAGTTAAGTTTCTGAAAGGAAAAGTAATATTTCAAATAATGTATACCTCGTCACATATTTTATTTGAAATACATCTTTTTCATAAGTAATTCTTGCCATTTCCATCTCAAAACTGTACATGGTTTCCATGGACTGGATGGAAATCATGGAACTTTATTTTTACATTTACATGAATCCTGCAGGACACAGAATATTCTGACCCCAAATACCCAGTACTTTATTCCTGAGTATCATGGGAAATGAAAGCATCTTCAGATTAAGAAAAGAAAACAGAAAAAAAAATCTAATTACTTGGGACAAAAGTTTTGCAAATACTTGAGCAAGTGAAAAATCATGCAAAATTGTGCCTTGGCACATCATGCCGATGGAAAATTTTTGAAGGAGCCCTAATTAGGAAGGGCTGTTGCAGCTAGCTGGAAGCCATGGGTTCCACCTGATATGTATGTGACGCACCTGTAGGCACCCAAAAAGCTGAAGGTATATATAACCGGGTGAAAGCGGTCCGAGTTAGGAGAACGGAGAATTCAGTCAGCCGGGCAGTCACTCGGTCGGTCAGAAGAATCAGAGCGGCCAGAAAGTAGGCAGAGCGGGTTACAGAAGAGAAACCAGATAGAAGAAGTAATGATGGTCAGAGTTAGGCCGAGACTCCTGAGGAAGACAGAAGACAGAAGAAAGAAGAGGGAAGAAAGAAGAGAGAAGAAAGAAGCTCTAATCTTTCTCTAAGCTAAGCTCTATCTTTCTTTACTCTAAGCTAAAATCTTTCTTTCCCTCTCTAAGAAAAGCTCGCTCTAATCTTTCTCTCTAAAAATCTTTCTTTCCCTCTCTAAGCTCTAAGAAAGTAGAAGTAAAAGTAGTAAAAGCTTAACTCTTCCTCCGAGAATTTTCCCGCGGCACCGTGGCTGGCCACAACAGGCAGCATACAAATGGTGGTCCATCCGGGGCTCGGCAGGCAGAGAAGAAAAGCTAAGAAATAAGAGCAATCTGACTCAGTTGAGACCAGCAAAAAGATAGAAACAAGAGAGCAGAGCCTCTGACTCAGTGAAGCCAGTTAAGAATTAAGCCGAAGCAGAGTAGCTGGCCAAAAGCTAGCAGAGTAGACAGCGAAAAGCCGAAGCAGAGTAGCCAGCGAAAAGCCGAAGCGAGCCGGCCAAAAGCCGAAGCAGAGTAGCCGGCAAAAGCCATAAAAAAATATAGAGAAAAAGCCTTGAGCTTTAGTATAAAGAAAAAAGCCATGAGCTTAAAAGAAAAAAGAGAATTAAATAGCATGGTAAAAACCATGCAGAAAAAAAGCCATTGAGCTTTGGCAAGAAAGCCATAAAGAAAAATAAAGAAGAGGAAAAAAAAAAAAAAAAAAAAAGTCAAAGCCGCTTATGCAATTGTGCTTAACTAAGTGCGTTAGCTGCTCCTCAGCAGTAGGCTTCCTTAAAAGCCACAGACCTCCTTAAAAAGGGCTCAAATATCCACCCTTTCAAAAATAAAAGGTGAAAAGCTAGGTAGGGAAAATAAAATAAAATAGAGAGAAAATAGAATTAAAGCACCTTTTTAAACTAAAGGGAAGGAATATGAAGGAAAGCTCATAAGCAAAATTGTGCCTTAGGCACATCATGCCAATGGTCAGAAAATTTTCAAGTCCTCGGGAGAAATAGCTAAGAAGACAAGAAGAAAAGTCTCTAAAAATCTTTCTTTCCCTCTCTAAGCTCTAAGAAAGTAGAAGTAAAAGTAGTAAAAGCTTTTCACAGGTCCCTGACGGGAGAAATAAAATGAGACCAATGAGCGAAGGACATTTTAAAGTCCAGATGGAAATCCAGGAGGAAACTTTTGCTTCTCTCTTTTTCTTTGAGAGAAATGAGACCATAGTGAAAACAGCTCTTTAGTAGCAGTGAGGACATTCTCTACCTTGATCATCAGAGAGGCTCTTCCTCTCTCTCTCTTAGATGTAGAGAAAAGATTGGATCTAGATATTACAGTTTGGGTGCCACTGAGTGAAATTTTTCCTATAAAGAACAGGACATGGCCATCGCTAGAAATTTCAAGAAACTGAAACACGGTGAGATTTATAGCTTAACATTTTGGATTTTCATGGATGCTTATAAATTGTGATGCAGTGTTTAAAAGTGTGTTTGTTGTGGTGTGTAAGCTGCCTGGTACCGAAAACCGGGAGGAAAACTCTCGGAGGCAGAGTGAAGCTTTTACTACTTTTACTTCTACTTTCTTAGAGCTTAGAGAGGGAAAGAAAGATAGAGCTTAGCTTCTTGTCTTCTTGTCTTCTTAGCTTAGAGAGAAAGAAAGATAGAGCTTAGCTTAGAGAAAGATAGAGAAAGATAGAGCTTAGCTTCTTGTCTTCTTGTCTTCTTAGCTTAGAGAGAAAGAAAGATAAAGCTTAGCTTAGAGAAAGATTAGAGCTTCTTTCTTCTCTCTTCTTCTTTCTTCCTTCTTCTTTCTTCTGTCTTCTGTCTTCCTCAGGAGCCTCGGCCTAACTCTGACCAGTCATTACTTCTTCTATCTGGTTTCTGGTTTCTCTTCTGTAACCGCTCTGCCTACGTTCTGGCCGCTCTGATTCTTCTGACCGACCCAGTGACTGCCCGGCTGACTGAATTCTCCGTTCTCCTCACTCGGACCGCTTTCACCCGGTTATATACCTTCAGCTTTGCGGGTGCCTACAGGTGCGTCACATACAGATCAGGTGGAACTCATGGCTTCCAGCTAGCTGCAACAGCCCTTCCTAATTAGGGCTCCTTCAGGGGTGGTGCCGAGTGCAGTGCACAGGATGCCTCTGTCAGCAGCTATGCAATTGGTATAACTGCATGACCTTTATGACCTCTGACTTCTCATGTTTAACAAGTATTATAATATTTGCAAGGTCAAGGGATGTGGAATTGAATAAAATAATATACGTGAAGAATACAGTACATAGTTGATGCAGAATAACTGCCCAATGAACAGCAGATCTTCAAGTGCTTCTATTTGGGGGCAGTGGTTTGGTGTATTGATTAACTTTAAATATGATGAAATAAGAACCATTTTTAACTTTTTATATTTGAGGTAAATCCAAACACTTAGAAACACATTAAATGTAGTGTTGTGTGTGTGTGTGTGTGTGTGTGTGTGTGTGTGTGTGTGTGTAGATGGGAGAATTTTCAATTCATTGAATACTTCCAATGATGAACATGGACTATTACTACTCATATGTAGATCTTTATTCATACTTCTTCTCTCTCTCTCTTTTTTTTTTTTTTTTTTTGTACCGGTTATTGAACTCAGGGGCACTCGACCACCGGGCCACATCCCCAGCCCTTTTTTGTATTTTATTAGAGACAGGGTCTCACTGAGTTGCTAAGTGCCTCACCATTGATGAGGCTGACTTTGAACTCATGATCCTCCTGTCTCAACCTCCCAAGTGCTGAGATTACAGGCATGTGCCATGGTGCCCGGCTTATTCATACTTCTTATTTTATTTTTTTCTTTATCTATTTTTAAGGGACACATATTTATGGGAGCAGTTTCATCAGATCAAGGTAATTGACGTTTTCTGTCAGCTTGAACATTTATCTTTTCTTAGACTTGGAAAATTAAGAAAACATCTTTAACAGCTTTTTAGAAATATACAATGAATTCATTTCAACCCTGGTCATCCTACAGAGCTGTTCTTTCTATCCAGAGGCACAATTGTTCCTATTAACCATGCCCTATCCGTCTTCCCACCCGACCTTTACCAGTCTCAAGGAAACACAATTTTACACTCTGCTTCATTGAGACCTACTGTTTTAGCTTCCAAATAAGTGACAACAGGTGGCATCTATTTTTCTGTGTCTCACTTACTTCAAGTGCATATTGTTGTGCTAGCTCTTGGAGTGTATGTTTTTCTAAGTCTTCTCATTTATCATTTGCTTACTAAAGTTTGCACCACTCTGATGTTTTAGATTAAAGTGGTCTTTTCAGATGCTGTGGAAAGAATGCTGACATATTAACATGTTAAACACAAGTCTTGCAGGGCCAGTCACAGATTCATTAGTAAGGAACGTAACATTCACTATTTCCACAACACACTACTAAAAAGCTCAGGGAAAAACATTAAGCTAAAAAAGAGTGACTAAGCCACAGAATGGAGACTGAGATTTTAACTCTATTTGTTGAATTGTTCCTATGTGCATTTGATATCGTAAGTAGCATTGGGTTCTTGTCTCAGAATTGTTCAATAAAATCTACATGGCTAAGCTCTAAACTATTTTGGTGCTGCTGTTGTATCTTTGTCTCTATCTTAAAGTGAGCTAAACCATTGAGACAAGAGAAAAGAAACCTCAGACATTCATCTGGAAATGCACCAGTGGAAATAGAGAATTTTTTTTCTCAAATTCTGGAGGCAAAACGTGTGTGTGTGTGTGTGTGTGTGTGTGTGTGTATGTGTGTGTGTGTATATATATATATATATATATATATATATGTATATATACATATATATATACACACATATATATATGCATAGATGGATAATAGATAGATAGATAGATATCATTCTGAAATGGAAAAGCATCAGAGCAACATGGACATTCAAAAAAGTATCTGAAATCTGAAAGAATTTATTGCTTAATTAACAGCCTGAATCAAAAATATTTTTGATTTAAAGAAATTACAGGGAAGGTAATACAAATGGGATTTTATAGTTTTAATTTGCAATAACAATATTTAGAAATAACATATGGAAATATGACTGATATGCACATATCAATGCATTATTATTGTACACAAAGATGCATCTGAAAATTACTGCTTGAGATATGACTACAAAGCACTATTTATGGGGCTGGGGTTGTAGCTCAGTGTCAGAGCAATTGCCTAGCACATGTGAGGCACTGGGTTCAATCCTCAGCACCACTAAATAAATAAATAAATAAATAAAATAAAGGTATTGTGTCCATCTACATCTATAAAAAATTAAAAACAAAACCAATACTATTTATGAGGACAGCCTTACTTCTAATCACTCTTTGAGGTTTGACTGTTATGGATATATTTGAAAGTTAATACAGAAATTGTATTTCTTTCACAATGGTGCTAAAATTATTTGTGCTGATTAATTTAATAGAAGAAAAGTGTGGACAGTGGTCATAGTTGTGCAAAGGGAAGCAAACTTCCCATGGTCACTGGCCTAGGACATGGTCCAGTGCCCACAGTTGATGCTGTGAAGGGGCGGCCTGAGCCATGTCAGGTGCAAGCAACTCCATCATATTTGAGGATATGGTTACTGAGAAAAGGAAGACCAAAGAATGTTCTAGGACATTAAACTTCTATGTGTAGGAGAATGTAAGCTTAAAACTGACATCAGTAAATGTGTAAAGGATGGGGAGGGCTGAGCTATAGTAGGGCCATAAGAGGAGAGCTTACAATAAGTTACAATTTTAATTTAAGATTGCTTATTTTGGTAGTGTGTTGCTTCCAACTTTGCAAATAATTTTTTTTTTCAAACCTAACATTCTCTTTCTGAACTGTTCAGTTGATGGAGAGTTTTGAGCTGTTTGTTAATTACTTTCAATTATAAATATTCACACAATAGTAACCAGATATTTATTGCAAATTAAAGTCTCTATCATTTTAAAATTTTTGCTTCTGAATGGTAAAACTGTATTTAAAATATCAATATAAATGTTGGGGTTATTAGTAATTATTTTTTGTTTCTCACATAACATATTGCAAATATTTCAGTATTCATTACATCATTAATTATTGTTTTATTTATTACATCATGTGATTTTTTAATATTTATTTATTTATTTATTCTGATTTGTTATACAGGACAGCAGAATGCATTTCAATATGTTATGTGATATCAACGAAATGGTCTGATTTACATAGATATCTTTCTCACTATTTTAGGCATGTTTCTGTTTCATATAATACTACAGCATTTTCCATTATAAAATATCTTTATGTCATTTCACTTTCATAACATATTTTTAGGGTTTGGGTAATTAGTGGAAAGAATAAAAATATGTTTATGATTCTGGAAATATCTACTAATATGTTTTTAAAAGAATGGTATTAATGAATTTGTTTTATTACAATTTTAGTAAGCCAGAACTGTAACAAATAGCATTATTCAAAGACATTATATAGTGTAAACTTTACCTTTTGTGTATGTACATCCTTCTTAAAAATGGTGGCATCAGCTGGGCGCGGTGGCGCACGCCTGTAATCCCAGCACTTTGGGAGGCTGAGGCAGGAGAATCGCGAGTTCAAAGCCAGCCTCAGCAATGGTGAGGCACTTAGCAACTCAGTGAGACTCTGTCTCCAAATAAAATGCAAAAAAGGGCTGGGGATATGGCCCAGTGGTCGAGTGCCCCTGAGTTCAATCCCCAGTACCACAAAAAAAAAAAAAAAAAAAAAAAAAAAAAAAGTGGTGACATCAGAATTCCTTATATTCCTTTGACCTCTACTGTGCACATCATGTCATAATTGCTTTCTATTTGATTCAATGGTCATTCAGATTGAGGACACAGGGATTTGTTTAATGGTCTATCAGTATCACACAATGTGGATAGAATAGTAGATTTCTGATAGCAGAAATTGATGACTATTTTTCTTTCTATTTAACTTTTTATTTGGAGTAATTTTAAATTCACCAAAAAGTTGCATAAATACAGAAAATTCCTGTAAAATTGTCATTTTTCCCCTTAATATTATTCCATTACATGATTATGGATACATTTGTCAATGTATTAAATGAACATAGACATAGTATTTTAAGTAAACACCAGATTTTATTCATAATTTACTGATTTTGAGACTATTTTTCCTTTGAAGTTGCAGGGTTCAATCCATACCAATGACTTTTTAAAAATATTTGTTTTTAGTTGTAGATGGACACAATAATTTTATTTTATTTATTTATTTTCACGTGGCACTAAGGATTGAACCCAATGCCTCATACGTGTGAGGCAATCACTCTGCCACTGAGCCACAATTGCAGCCCTATGAAAGTGACTTTTATTTAAGATAATATCATTTAAATGTTTCAAAATCCTAAACTTTGTGATAATAAGAAATGGGGCACAAGATAGATCCCACTGAACGTTTTTATACTAATATTTGGAATTACTTTCATTGGGAAAAGAAATTATTGATTTGTTTACATCCAACAATATTTTAATTATACAATGATATTGCTTTTAGACCATCCAGAAAAAGGAAGTAGAGAGATACAATTTATATAATGATTAGATTAATCTGGGGCCCTGTTTTCAATTTCCCACTCTATTTGGTTTTCTTTACACAATGAATCAATCTGAGGGAGGTATGGATACAGGTGGATCTGCATCCACAATAACATATTCAGGGGTCACTATGGACATTCAAAAGTAATGAATTTAAAATATATTATTTTTTCACAGGTAATGACCATAAGTATTTTTATAATAATGACCTAACTGATTTCCACAAGAAACCTATTGACAGACACTAAATCATAAGCAGAAGTATAACCTGAGGCTTACAGGATTTTAAGTATCTTGATCCTTGTCATAGAATGAATAGAAGGATCTTTTTTAAAAATTAATTAATTTATTTTTCACTCTAATTTGTTATATATGACAGCAGAATTCATTACAATTCATATTACACATATAGAGCACAATTTTTCGTATCTCTGGTTGAATACAAAGAATATTCACATCTTCATACATGTACTTAGGATAATGTGGTCCGTCTCATTCCACCATCTTTTCCACCCCCATGCTCCCTCCCTTCCCCTCCCACTCCTTTGACCTATCTAGAGTTCATCTAATCCTCCCATGCTCCCCTTCCAATCCCTCTATGAATCAGCCTCCTTACATCTGAGAAAACATTCAGCATTTGGGTTTTTGTGATTGGTTAACTTGGCATTATATTTTCCAATTCCATCCATTTACCTGTAAAAGCCATGATTTTATTCTCTTTTAGTTCTGCGTAACATTCCACTGTGTACATATATACCACATTTTCTTTATCCATTCATGTACTGAAGGGCATCAGGTTGGTCCCACAGTTTAGCTATTGTGAATTGTGCCACTATAAACATTGATGTGGCTGTCCCTGTAGTATGCTGTTTTTAAGTCCTTTGGGTATAGACCAAGGATTGGGATAGCTGGGTCAATTGGTGGTTCCATTCTGAGTGTACCAAGGAATCTCCATACTGCTTTCCATATTGGCAGCACCAATTTGCAGTCCCACAAGCAATGTATGAATGTGCCTTTCCGCCCATATCCTTGCCAAGACTTATTGTTGTTTGTATTCTTAATAGCTGCCATTCTGACTGGAGTGAGATGAAATCATAGAGTAGTTTTGATTTGCATTTCTCTAATTGCTAGAGATATTGAACATTTTTCCTTATATTTGTTGATTGATTGCAGCAGAGTTTTACAAGTCCTTTAAAGAAGAACTAATACCAATACTCTTCAATTTATTTCATAAAATAGAAAAAGCATGATCTGGTTTTTAATAGAATTCTTCACAACTCTGGTTTTGATGTTCCCAATTGTTTTCTTTCTTCATCTTTCCTCTTTGGTCCTGGGCTGTGGTGAACACTGCTGGATGATGTATTGCTATCCTTTATGCTGTAGACAGTGGTTTCCAACTGATCCAATGAACTTTCAGAGTTTCCTTTATATTTGTGTTTTCTTATAAATGGGTATGGAATTCAAAGTACAGACATTGGTTAGGAATAACCTGTGAACAAAATAGAAATGATTAATTTAAGTTTACAAATAAATATTAATTTACAGAGAAATATATTGATTAATTGTAAAATATTTAAATTGTTTATGCTTACTATAAATGGGGGTCACGAAACTCAGTTTATTTTTTATTCTCATATAAAACCCATTATCCATCAATCTTTCAATTCATCTTTTTAAACACACAAACACACACAACAAACACACAACCAAACACAATGGAAGAAATCCAAATTAATTTTCTTAGGTTTCTTATATGTATACATCATAATGAATCTCACCATAATGTACATCCATAAGAATGGGGTACTAATTAGAATAAGATATATTCCATGCTGGTATAATTCTATCAAAATGAATTTTATTTTCAATTGTCAGTAAGAATAACCAATAAAATATATATATATATATATATATATATATATATATATATATGAGTGTGTATATGTATGTATACACACACATACTCACACAGAGTATACATATATATGTATGTACATATGTGGCAAAGTTTATATCGGCACACACATATGCTATTTCACTGATATATTTCACTTATACATACAGTGAGGGTGTATCATTCTGTGAAGCTCTGTCAGTGGACTGTGATATCAAATGTTCAAGTAATTATCTGTATGATTTGTGGAGGAGTTTTCTGCAGTTAAGGATGTTGTCTTCTTTAAGTGAGCACATTATAACTGCAATTGGTAAGGGCTTGTCATCATAACCAATGTTTCCACTCTTTCAAATTTGGCACTCATATGATAACTCTGGGGGATGAGCAGGTAAGCTATAAATGAACATCTCTGTCTGACAAGAGAGTTTCATCATTTTGAAAAATTTGTCTTAAGTTATATCTGATGAGAGTGGGTCATATTGTAGTAAGCACTGGCAAATGATTGCTAAGCCTCTGTGCTATGGCTGATGCTAACATGTTCTCTTTTTACCTAGGTAGTTGTTGCTGGTTGGCCCATTTAGGGGAATGGCATACATTCTCATTCCTCATCATCTCTTTGGTTTCCTACTTCAAGTTGCCTCATTCAATCAGGAACAAAGAATCAGAGGCTTCCAGGTTTGCAATTGAAGAGAAAGTCTAGAAGGATCTACCTACACTGAAGTTCTTGCTGGAAAAGAAAATTCCCCATCCTTTTCCTCTTAATCCAGAGGAAAGCTCTGGGGTGTGGGAACAGATGTGGTGTGTGTGATATTCCCTATCAAGCATGTGTTATTTGCTTGGACATAACATTTTTAATCTCGCATTTCCCATTAGTAAAATTGGGATGATAACACCTAACAAAGACTGGCACCTAGGTACTGAGCCCTCAGCTGAGGCTGGCCTTGAATACACCACTTAATGATCAGGAGGACACTCAGATTACACATCCTTAACTTGTATTATGGAGTTGGACACTTCCCCATAAGTTCTTCTTTTATTTAAAAAAAATAAAAAAGAAGGAGGAGGAGGAATTAATTTATTCAAAAGCCAATTCACTTCAGATTTTTAAAGAAATATTATTGGAGGATTAATCATTATTATTGAGACCCTCTTAAATTTCATGTTTTTCTTTTTCTTTATAGATGAGACTGTTTCCAGATAATGGATGAACTGGTAGTAACCACTGTTGTATGACCAGGAAAAGCATAGTTAATAAATCACAGTCCTCCTTCTCTCATATCTGGGGTTCATTTTCAGAGTGGTTCTGAATAATTCACCCTGATGGTACTATTAAATGATTGTAATAGCACTTCTTATAAAAACTACTCTACTTTAACCCCTGTGGATGCTTGCCTTTCCCCTTATTAAACCTCTGGCATTTTAAAGTATTCACTGGTTCATCCTAATCTTTGTTTTTGGATATTTGTGACTACTAACTTCAAATGTATCAAAGTTTGTGTTTTTTTATATATTTAATTGTAGATGGACACACTACCTTTATTTTTGATGATTTAATTATTTTAATTTGGTGGTAGGTATAAAATCATGGCTTCACATGTGCTAGGCAAGCACACTACCACTGAGCCCCCAACCCAGCATCAAATCTTGTGTTTTTAAAGATAATAATACCTCAATAAGTAGCACTCATAATAACAATACAATACTCATGCGAGCCATCAAGTTGTTGGTGAATATAATATTATGAACTGATCTGAAGCAAATTATTTTCTTATCATACTTGCAGATTTACATGATCACTGTTGTGCTTTCACCCTCTCCTTGGAAATCATGCAAAACCAAAGCTTCATAACTGAATTTGTGTTTGTGGGACTTTCACAGAATCCTACTATTGAGAAAATAGTATTTGTTGTGTTTTTGTTGGTCTACATTGCAACTATTGTAGGCAACATGTTGATTGTAGTGACCATCCTCTGTAGCCCTGCACTGCTGGGCTCCCCCATGTACTTCTTCTTGGCATTCTTGTCCTTGCAGGATGCAGGTTTCTCCTCTGCCATCACACCAAAAATGATTGCAGACTCCCTGTATAAGCAGAAAACAATAACTTTTGAAGGATGCATGATTCAACTTTTTGCTGGACACTTCTTTGGTGGAGCAGAGATGATTACCCTCACAGCCATGGCCTATGACCGCTATGTGGCCATTTGCAAGCCCTTGCACTACTCTTCCATCATGAATGGGAGGCTTTGTGGCATTTTGGTGGGGGTATCCTGGACAGGGGGCTTCTTGCATTCCATCATACAGATTCTCTTTACCTTCAATCTGCCCTTTTGTGGGCCTAATGTCATTGATCATTTCATGTGTAACTTGTACCCATTATTGAAGCTGGCATGCACTGACACTCACATCTTTGACCTTTTGGTGTTTGCCAACAGTGGGTTAATCTGCATCATCAACTTCTCTTTGCTGCTTGTCTCCTATGGTGTCATCTTGTTCTTCCTGAGAACACACAGTGCTGAAGGGCGGAGGAAAGCTTTGTCCACCTGTGGATCTCACATTACTGTTGTGGTTTTGTTATTTGTCCCATGCATATTTATATATGCACGACCTTCATCTTCCTTTCCCTTTGACAAAGAAGTGGAAATAGTTTACACCATCTTGATTCCCTTGTTCAATCCTTTAGTTTATACTGTAAGGAATAAGGAAGTGAAAAATGCCATGAAGAAAATGTGGAAGAGGTGGGTGGTGGTTTTTAAGGGAAAATAAATACAGTACTGTGGAGACCAATGAGCTCCAGGTTATCCACTGATCTTGAGGTGTAAGCAAAATTCAAGAATTCAAGCCCAGGAAACATTCCTTGCCATAGGTAAGGATGTTATGAACCTTGACTTTTGGCTCAGATGCTTACAGTTATCAGATGTCTCAGGACAATGGGTGTCCTGGGTATTGCAGGATAATAGCAGAATATTTTTAACACCAAAACAATAGGATAGCTGCAAAAAATGTTTCTAGCTCTGTGACTTCTTAGTGCACAAAAAGTCTCTGACAACTCACAAGCTTTGAACAATTTACAATGCCCCTATTGTTTAACTTCCTGATTGTGAGACCCCATATGACAAACTTGCAGAGCTAGTTCTGAGGGACTGTTCCTTGATCAGAGTGTAGTTTATCACCTGGCTCCAGCTATTCATGAAAATATCTCTGTGTCTTCTTTGTGTGTTTTTCCTCATTGCCCCTACTTGAAAATACTTTGTTGATGCTCTATGAGTCATAGCACAGTACCAAAAGTATAATGTAAAGAGTAAAACAGTATTTATTTAGACAAACTGTTTTTCAGATGTTCTTTGATGGAAAGAGATTACATAATTCTAAAGAGAAGGCATTAATGTGCTGGGAATTAAAATTTATGTTTTCAAATTGAGATCACCCCTTCCCTCTGAATTGACATCTTAATACTGTAATATAAAAATTAAAAGGTAGTTCAATTTTATACTTTCTGAAATTTATGTTAAAAAATGTAAGGTATTTAACTTATCAGAAAGATTTTCATTCATATAAAGTTTTGGAAAAAAGAAAACACTTGTGGAAGAAAATTTTAGAAATCAGGAAGAGAAATGTAAGATTTTTATGTGGAATGATACAATTTTCTAATACTAGTATCAGTGATTCTGATGTAAATCATCAAGAGTTAAGAAAATCATATAGAAGATCTTTGATGTTACCTGCATTGTTTCACTTCATCTTAAAGATCAGTCCATTAATGTCTGTTAGAATTTGAGTTATTTCTTCAACTTTGAGAGATAAAATCAGATTGGTCCAATCCTGCCTATAGGGATGGTTTCTTTGGGTCAAGTGACTATCTTACATCAATCTTCTCTGGGAGAGTAGGTGGGGCCATACCACAGAGCATTTGGAAATGAGAGTCTTTTTTTAGTAGAAAGCAAGGCAACTCCCTAGATAATGAACTACAAAGCAACCCCAGGTCAAAGCTACAGGTGTAGTGAGCACACTTTCCTCATTCCCCCACAGAGGGAATAGAACCCAGAGGAACCAGATGTAAAATCAGATATTGTAAAGACTATTAATGACAGTTTACTTGGTGATTTTCATTTTTCTGACTTAGTGTACCTAAGTGCAAATGATTCATTTGAGTATTTATCAATAATGAGATCCTTCAAATTTAGAAACATTTGGTGGTCATTTCTGTTTTGTTAATCTCAATTTGTAATGTGTCCTGGGGGATTCACTTATTTATATAAAATATTAAAGTTTCTCTTGAGAAATCAACACTAATGACATGCCAGTTGAATATTGTGGGCAAATCATCTCCCCACCCCCATTTGTGCTCTTTAATCTCACATGCCACCCCCAAAGTAGAAGAGTATATGATATTAGTTTTAATTATTATCTAATTTCACTGATCATCCCTGAAAAACTCCATGAAAGATTAAACTGTGATCTAAAATGCCACCTGCATTATGTGGCTGTTCAACAGACCAAGACTGTGACAAATCTTAGACATGTATTTCCCTTGCTTCACACCAGCCTGTTGTCAAAGCAGGGGTACCTTCTTCATATCCTTTGCAATGCAAGGGCCTGTTAGTTAAGTTAATTTATTCCTAAGAACCAGCACAGGAAGTATGAATCTGTTAGATTTACTCCATTGTTTTATGAAACTGTGAAGCCAAGAATTGAAATGAAACTGGAAAGTAAAACACTATTTTGGCCAGACTGCACTAATCAACACCAATTATTTTCTGATGCATCATACACTCAAACTCAAACTTGTTTTTATGATTGTAATGGTCAACATTACATTGTGTACTCTGTAGTTATATAAAAGAAGAAAATGCACAAATGTTCAATAGAGGAATAAATAATTATGAAAGGCTTCTTACCCAACTTTTGTCATTCTTACTGGTTTGATGATCAGAATAAATAAAAATTCTCTTAAAAATGTGTATTGCTGTAGCTTTCCATTTTGTTGTCTATGTAGATTAGCTTAGGCACATTGAAGCACATTCCAATGTTTTTAGATTTTAGGCAAAGTAACTATTGTAGTAATACTAAGTTCACCTGTTACAGTTTCTGTAGCTCTTCAAAGAGTTTTAAGCAACACAATGTGTTAATGTAAAAAGTGTGAATCTAGAAAAATGTCTGGATATCTGAATGAAGAAAATACAGAACAATATCCTAATTTTAAAAATTATCCAGAAACGACATTTTGGGAAATCATAAGTCAGATACATTCTTGATGTCATTCACCATCTTGCAACAGTTCTCCTTCCCAAACTACTCTGTTTCTATCATGGATCATGGCCCACTCTTATGTGATAGGTATTACCTTGATTCCCAGATTATGTTTCTTCTGTGGCTCTTAGGAAAAAAGTCATTATTTTTCTTTTGGCTCTGACTCTTCCCCTTATCCTCTAAACATTTAAATATTTTGCTCACTACTATTTTTTAAATATGAATATTTCCTTTGAAATATCTTGAAGATTTCATCTATTTTTATTAGTCAAGAAATTTCATGAAAATGTTAGTAGTTCCCTCTGTTAATTGCCTACAGTTTTTTGAATATATATTGGCTCTACCTGGATGGTTGGACTGTGTGGCTTAGTGTGGCATGTGAGGTGGTGTTTTTGAGAGTCATTTCATGAAGTTTGAAATCTCAGGTTCTCATCTTGGATCTCTGATTTCTCTCTACAAAACTCTTATCACACAGGTTAGCCTGAGCTGTGCAGAGCAGGTATTTTTTAAAATCTTATAAATAAAAGTTGTCAAAACAAAAATGAGACAATGTGAGTGTAGCTGGCCCAAGGACAGCCCCGCAGAACTCTGCTTGATAACTGCCAGGCCAGGTCAGTCCCTCTGACCTGGACCCTAGCACAGGAGGGCCAAGGACAGCCCTGGGACCTTCGCCTGAGGGCAGGCAGCTAAGGACAGCCACGCAGACCTCTGCTTGAGTCTGGCCAGGCCCAGGTTGAGTCCCACTGACCTCCTCCCTAGGAAGGGCCAGGCCAGGTCAGCCCTGCCAAACTCCACCCGAGCACAGGTGGGCCCAGGTCAGCCACATCACATTGACCTCTGCTCACAGTGAGCCTGGGGCCATCCTGCTACTGGCAAACACTGGCTGAGCTCACGCTCTGCCATAGGACTGCCTCTTTTGACCAGCAGACCACGGCAGGAGCTCAGATTCAATCAGTTCTGAGCACACCAACCTGCATGGGACCCAGCCCCAGGGTAGGTACAGAGTCTGCTATCCCACTTAAACCTGGGAGCACAAGCCTAACTCGCTTCCATCTTGAGACACTGCAGACTTAACCATAGCCTTCCCCACACAGTAGGGCTTACCTTTTGACAACAGACAGGGCCTAAAAGCAGCCGCATTTCAAAGCAGGCATGCCAAAGACATGGTAAGGCCCACCCTGTCAGCCCCATCTCTGGAAGACATTGCATTGATCTTGGGCACCTTCACTGTTATCTTGAGTGAACTCTGCTAATGCCAACAACACCTTTAGTTGCATTAGCATACATCAAGGGACACCTGCAGGGTCTGAAAGCCCAACATTAAGGTGAGGCACAGACAACCTGCACAGATATTACAAGAACATAGGGTAAAAACTATAATATCTCGGATCCAGACCCCAAAAAGGAGGGCAAAAAGACAACATGAAAACACAAGGGAGGAAAGTACCCCAAACAAACTAGGATACTACAATAACAGAATCCATGCTCAGCAAAGTTGATGAAATGTCATTGAAGAAGTTCAAAAGGTTCATAATTAAAATGATATGTGAATTAAAGAATGACCTAAATGAGCAAATACAGGCAAAAATTGATCACTGCAACAAAGATATAAGAGAGCAAATACAGGTAGCAAAACATTACTTCAAAAAAGAGAAACTCTGAAAAAAAAATAAACAAAAATAAACAAACAAAAAAGCCAGAAATCTTTGAAATGAAGGAAAAAAATTAACCAAATGAAAAACACAATAGAAAGCATCACCAACAGATTAGATCAACTGGAAGAAAGAACCAGGAGGGGAGGGGGCAAGAGGATAGGAATAATGGCAGACTGAGTTATCCATGATTATCCTAAATACATGTATGAAGACACAATTGTAAGTATATTTTATATTAAGCCAGCAACGTGAAAAATTGTGCTTTTTATATGTAATATGAAATGAAATGTACTCTGTAAATGTGTATAACAAATTAGAATAGTAAAAAATTTAAAAAAGAAAGAACATCAGACAATGAAGACAAAGTAAATAATCTTGAAAATAAAGTTGACCACACAGTGAAGATAGTAAGAAACCATGAACAGAACATCCAAGAATTATGGGACAGCATCAAAAGACCAAATATAAGAGTGATTGAGATAGAAGAAGGCACAGAGCTTCAAACCAAAGGAATACACAATCTCTTTGATGAGATATCAGAAAATTTCCCAAGCATGAAGAATGAATTGCAAAACCAAATACAAGAGGCTTACAAGACACCAAATGTACAAAATCACAACAGATCTACACCAAGACACATTATAATGAAAATGCTTAGCATAAAGATAGAAAATGCTTAGAATAAGGATAGAATCTTAAAGGCCACAAGAGAGAGGAATCAGATCACATAGAAGGGGAGACCAATTTGTATCACAGTAGATTTTTCAACCCAGACACTCAAAGCCAGGAGATCATGGAACAACATACAACAAGCTCTGAAACAATATGGATGCCAACCACAAATCTTATATCCAGGAAAATTAAGCTTTAGATTTGAGGACAAAATAAAAGCCTTCCATCAAAAGTTAAAAGAATTTACAACTAGAAATCCAGGACTACAGGACATCCTCAGCAAAATATTCCACCAAGAGGAAATAAAAAAACAATGATGAAAATCAGTAGAAGGAGGTATTACACTAAAGGAAAAACCAATCAGAGGAGAAACCATGTCACGTTAAATACCAAAAACAAACAAAATGCCTGGGAATACAAATCATGTCTCAATAATAACTCTGAATGTTAATGGCCTAAACTCACCAATCAAAAGACGTAGCCTAGCAGATTGGATTAAAAAACAAACAAACAAACAATATGCTGCCTCCAGGAGACTCATCTCATAGACATCCATAAGCTGAAGGTAAAAGGTTGGGAGAAATCATACCACTCACATAGACTGCGGAAGCAAGCAAAGGTTTCCATCTTCATATCAAATAAAGTAGACTTCATGCTAAAGTCAATCAAAAGGGATAAAGAAGGACACTACATACTGCTCAAGGGAACCATACACCAATAGGACTTAACAATTGTAAGTATATATGCTCCAAACAATGGAGCATCCATATTCATCCAACAAACTCTTTTCAAGTTCAAGAGTCAAATAGACCACAACACAATAATTTTGGGTGACTTTAACACACCTCTTTCATCACTAGATAGATCTTCCAAACAAAAAATGAACAAAGAAATTATTGACCTCAAAAATACAATAAATAACTTAGACTTAACTGACTTACATAGAATATTTCATCCTACAATGAGTGAACACACTTTCTTTAGCAGCACTTGAATTCTTTTCTAAAATAGACCATATATTATGCCATGAAACAACTCTTAACAAACATAAAAACATAGAGATATTACCCTGAATTCTATCAAACCATAATGGAATGATATAAGAAATCAATGATCAATTAAGAAATAAAAGCTACTCCAACACCTGGAACTAAATAATATGCTACTGAATGAACAATGGATTGCAGAAGACATCAAGGAGGAGATTAAAGAATTCTTAGAGGTGAATGAGAACACAGACACAACATATTGAAATTTTGGGGACACTATGAAGCAGTTCTAAGAGGAATGTTCATTGCACGGAGTTCATTCCTCAAAAGAAGAAAAAGTCAACAAATAAATGACTTCTTATTACATCTTAAAGCCCTAGAAAAAGAAGAACAATCCAACACCAAAAGAAATAGAAGACAGGAAATAATTAAAATCAGAGCTGAGATCAATGAAATTGAAATAAAAGAAACAATAGAAAAAATTGACAAAACAAAAAGTTGGTTGCTTGAAAAAATAAATAAAATTGACAGACCCTTAGCCAGGCTAACAAAGAGAAGAGGAGAGAAAACTCTCCCTAACTAACATCTATGATGAAAAAGAAAATATCACAACAGACACTACAGAAATACAGAGGATAATTTGAAATTATTTTGAAAACTTGTACTTCAATAAAATACAAAATATCGAAGGCATTGACAAATTTCCAGAGTTGCATGATTTGCCCAAATTGAATCAGGATGATATACACAATTTAAGCAGACCAATTTCGAGTGATGAACTATAAAATGCCATCAGAAGCCTACCTGGACCAAGAAAAGTCCAGGACTGGATGGATACACAGCCAGTTCTATAAGACCTTTAAAGAAGAACTAATACCAATACTCTTCAATTTATTTCAGAAAATAGAAAAAGGGGGAATGTTAGATTCCGGGCAGGGAGGCCACATCTCCCAGGTAGTCTAATGAGGCCATACCTCCCAGGTGCCTCAGGCTGACCAGCTCTGCTGGCTAGCCCTCAGGTGCTCCCCCCTTTACCTCCAGCAGCCAATGGAAACATGGACTCACTCCAGGGGTCCAGCATGGCTTTTTCCAATAGGGAACACTTCAAAAATCATTCTATGAGGCCAATATCACCCTGATTACAAAACCAGGCAAAGACACATCAAAGAAAGAAAGCTTCAGACCAATATGTTTAATGAACATAGATGCAAAAATTCTCAATAAAATTCTGGCAAATTTGATACAAAATTATATAAAAAATATAGTACAACACAATCAAGTGGGGTTCATTCCAGGGATGCAAGGATGGTTCAACATACGGAAATCAATAAATGTAATTCATCACATTAATAGACTTAAAAATAAGAACCCTATTATTATTATCTCAATTGGTGCAGAAAAAGCATTAGACAAAATACAGCACCCCTTCATATTCAAAACACTAGAAAAGCTAGGGATAACAGGAACATATCTCAACATCATAAAATCTCTCTATGCTAAGCCTCAGGCCAACATCATTCTAAATGGAGAAAAATTAAAAGTGTTCCCTCTAAAGAGTGGAACAAGACACTTCTTTTTAACATAGTTCTTGAAACACTGGCCAGAGCAATAAGACAGACAAAAGAAATTAAAGGGATACAGATGGGCAAAGTTGAACTCAAATTATCACTATTTGCTGACAATATGATTCTATACCTAGAAGACCCAAAAAATTCCACCAAAAAACTTCTAGAACTCATAAATGAATTCAGGAAAGTAGCAGAATACAAAATAAACACCCATAAATCAAAGGCATTTCTACATATCAGTGACAAATCCTCTGAAAGGGAAACGAGGAAAACTACCTCATTTACTGTTGTAAATTAAAAAAAAAAAATACTTGGGAGTCAACTTAATGAAAGACGTGAAAGACTTCTATAACAATAACTACAGAACACTAAAGAAAGAAATTATAGAAGACCTTAGAAGATGAAAGATTTACCTTATTCTTGGATAGTTAGAATTAATACTGTCAAAAGGACCATACTACCAAAAGCACTATACAGATTTAATGCAATTCTAATCAAAATCCCAATGACATTTCTCATAATAATAGAAAAAGCAGTCATGAAATTCATCTGGAAAAATAAGAGACCCAGAATAGCTAAAGCTATCCTTAGCAAGAAGAGTGAAGCAGGTGGTATCACTATACCAGACCTTAAATTATACTACAGAGCAATAGTGACAAAAACAGCATGTATTGGCACCAAAATAGACTGGTAGACCAATGGTACAGAATAGAGGACACAGAGACAAACGCATATAATTTCAGTTATCTTATATTAGAGAAAGGTGGCAAAAATGTACATTGGAGAAAAGATAGTCTCTTCAACAAATTGTGCTGGAATAACTGGAAATCCATATGCACAAAACTCAACTCAAAGTGGAGCAAGGACCTAGGAATTAGACCAGGGAAACTATGCCTATTAGAAGAAAAAGTAAGCCCTAATCTCCAACATGTCGAATTAGGCCCCAACTTCCTTAATAAGACCCCTGTAGTACAAGAATTAATATCAAGAATCAATAAATGGGATAGATTCAAACTAAAAACTTCTCAGCAAAAGAAACAATCAGTGAGGTGAAGAGAGAGCTTACTAATTGGGAACAATTTTTTACCGCAAGCACGTCAGAGCACTAATCTCTAGAATATATAAAAGGTCCTTGTGAGGGGACCTAAGGGGCTATGTCCACGTTTTCCCCAAACATCATATTAAATGCTATGTTCTTTGACATTAATTAGGTCTTCTATAATATCTTCCAAGTAAATGAAGAGTGAAAAGTTCCTTCATTCTCCTCTTTAAATTTGTTTTTTTTAAATCATTGTTTTATAAGATTAATTCCTGAGAGAAATATAACATTTCAAATAATGCATACCTCTTCACATATTTTATGTGAAATATTTGTCTTTAATAAGTATGCCTTGCTTTAGTACATTTTCCATATGGACTGGTGCATGGATCGTTTATCACAGAACTCTGTTTTTACATTTCCTAAATTCACAAGCATTGGATCTGAATCCTGCAAGAGACAGTATATTCTTTGCCCAAATACCCACTGCTCTATTCCTAAGTATCATGGGAAAAGAAAGCATCTGCAGATAGAAACCCAAGAGCAGGAAGACAAGAAAACAGAAAAATAAACATAACCTTTAATTGCTTCGTACAAAAGTTTTGCAAATACTTGAGCAGTTGAAAAACCACACAAAATTGTGTCTTGGCACATCATGCTGATGAATAATTTCTCCCTCAAGGGAACCAAACTGTAATTCTCCAGGTGCATGACCTATGACAGAAACCTCTTTAAAGTCCAGATGGAAATCTATAAGGAACTTTTGCTCCTCTTTGTTTCTTTGTTCCTGAGACTGCTCTGGAGGAGCTGTGGAAACTATTGACTGTAAGAGAGGCTCTTCCTCTCATCTTAGGGGTTGAGCTAATATTGGATATAGACATCACAGTTTGGGGAGCATGAGTGAAAATTTCTCAAAAGAACAGGAGAGGTCATAACTGAAAATTTCAAGGAACTGACACAAGGTGAGATTTATAGTTTAACTTTTTGAATTTTCATGGATGATTTCAAATTGTGATGCAGTGCTTAAAATTGTGAGTTGTGTGTGGGTGCTGAGCTCTGTGCATAGAATATGTCAGCAACTGTGTACTTGGTATAACTGGGTGACCTATATGAGCTCAGAATTTTCATGTTGTATAAGGACTATAACATTAACAAGCTCAAGAGATGTAGAAGTCAATAAAATAATACATGTGGAACAGACAGTACATTGTTGACAAAGAATACGAGTCCAGTGAGCAGCAGCTCTTAGAGTGTATCTTTATTGGCAGGAGAAATTTGGTGCAATGATAACATTAATTCTTTTTTTTTAAATTTTTTTATTTATTTGCTTTAGTTGTACACAATGCGTTTTATTCAATGAATTTTATTTGTACGTGGTGCTGAGGATCAAACCCGGGTCGCCCACGTGCTAGGCGAGCGCTCTACCGCTGAGCCACAATCCCAGCCCTGATAACATTAATTCTAATGAAAGAAGATCCATTTTCAAGGCAAATCCAAACACTTAGAAACACATCAAATACATATTTTTTTGTGAGAGTAGTCGGGGAGAATTTTTATTTAATTGAGTGCATAGTTGTGCAAATGGAATCACACTTCTCAAGATGACCACCCCAGGAGATGTGTAGCACCCAATATGGAAAATCTCCCCAAATATGTAGATCTTTTCATAACTTTTAATTAATTTTTTGGTATCTATTTTTAGTGGACCTATGATGATTGTACATATTTCTGGAAAGAGTTTGATTAGATGAAGGTAATTGGCATTACCTGTCACTGCAAATATGTATCATTTCATTGACTTGGGAAAATAGAAAATCATCTGCACCAGCTTTATTAATTGGTTCCAACCCTGGCTATCCTAAATCAGAAGTTATGATTCCTATTCAAAAGCATCACTACACCAATTAAACATTCTCTGTCCTCCTGCCCCACTTTTCCCAGCCTCTAGGAACCATGATTCTACAAACTACTTCTGCCACACATGCTCATTTAGTTACCCCATGTAAGTGACAACAGGTCATTTGTTTGCTAATGTTTGCATCATTTTGATGGTTTAGAATAAAGTGTTCTTTTCAGTTGTTGTACCAAGAATACTGATGTTTTAACATGGTAAACATAAGTCTTGCAGAACCAGTCACAGATTTGTTGATAAAGAATGTAATATTCACTATTTCCACAATAACATGCTACTAAAAAGCACAGGGAAAAACAATAAGCCAAAAAAAGAATGATTCAGCCACAGAACGGAGCCTTCAAATTTTAACTTCATCCGCTGAATTGTCCCCATGTGCATTTGATGTCATAAATAGCATTAGGTTTTTGCTTCAGAATTGTTCAGAAAAATCTAAGTGGCCTAGCTCTGAACTGTTTTAGTGTTTACTGTTGTTTCTTTGTGTCTACCTGAAAATGAGCTAAAGCATTGACAGTAAAGAAAAGAAGTCTCAGGCATTCATCTGGAAGTGCACCACTGGAAACAAAGAAGATTATTTTCAAATTCCAGAAGCATATGATATACATGTACACATACACATAGAAACATGTATATGTACATGTACAATGCTCACACACATGCACACATGTACGTCTGAAATCTGTATGTCATATATATATGTTTAGAAAATCATTAGAGCAAAATTTAGGGGCAAAAAAAGGGTATGAAATCTGAGGGAACTTTTGTTGCTGAATAATACCCTAGATCAAAAATATGATTAAAATTATACAAGTAAATAGCAGAAAGATCAGTAGAATAGAGGAAATGAAATGGGGGAGGGAGGAAGAAAGGAAAAGGGGGAGTACTGGGGACTTAATTACAGCAAATTATATTTCCTGGTTTTATATTTATCTCAAAATGAATGCAATTGTTAAGTATAACTAAATGAACCCCCCAAAATGTGGTTTATTTCAAGAAATAACAGGGAGGCTAATTTAAAATAGGACTTTATTCTTTCAATTTGCAATAACAATATTTAGAACAATGTATGTGAATGTGACTGATATGCCCATCTATGTACATGTAAGTGAATATGAAATTTATTCCTTGGTATATAATTACTAAACAGTACTTTAATGATGACCTTACTACTAATCTCTTTTGTGTCTGGATGAAATATATATATATATATATATATATATATATATATATATATATATGACACACACACATATATATATATATACACACATTATATATGTCATATATATATACACACATATATGACAGTTAATGAAGTGTAGGAGCCCTGTTTGGGGATTGACTTGAATTGTGGTTGACTATGAGTCGTGGAGATTTGGGCATTGTCGCCTTTCGTAGTCTCACGGGACTTGTTGTGGGATCTCGAGTGACTTGGCCGAAATTGCTGATCGGGTCAGCGCCATTTTACTGGTGTGTTTGGCGTGTGTTAGTTGTTGTTAGAACCAGAGAGAAAAGTTATCAGAATAAAAAGCTGTTTGTCTCCAGTTTGCTTCTAAAGTTTTTCCCGCGGCTCCGTTGCTCCAAGCGCTTCAGGCGACAACAATGAAGAAATGTTATTTTTTTTGAATCTTGCTAAAATATTTGTGCTGATAAAATTAATAGGAAGAAAACAGTAGATAATGTGCATAGTTGTGCAAAGGAAAGCACATCTCAAGGTCACCATCCCAGGAGATGTGCAGCACCCATAGTTCATGCAGTTCATGCTATAAGGGTCCTTCAGCAATCCCAGGTGCAGCTCCAGCATATTTGAGGATAGGATTACTGAGAAACGAAAGACCACAGAATGTTCTAGGACAAATGCTGACACATTAAACTTCTACCTGCAGGAGAATGTGTATTTAAATCTGATATCCATAAATGAATAAAGACCAGGGAGGGCTGGACTTCTTGTAGGGCCATTAATGGAAAGATTACCACATGCTGCAATTTTAATTTAAGATTCCCTGTTATGGAAGTATGTTGTTTCCACCTTTGTAAATGAATTGTCCTCAAACCTCACATCCTTTTCCTGAACTGTTCTGATGATGGAGAGTCATGTGTGGTGTTTGTTAATTATGTTCAATTAAAAATATTCTCATTTTAGTAACCAAACATTTGTTGTAATTTAAGAATTTATAAGGGCTGGGGTTGTGGCTCAGCGGCAGAGTGTTCGCCTCGCACATGCACGGCCCGGGTTCGATTCCTCAGCACCACGTAAACATAAATGCATTGCATTGTGTACAACAACTAAAGTAAATAAATAAATATTTTTTAAAAAAGAATTTATCATTGTAGTTTTTTATCTTTCAGATGGTAAAACTCTATTTAAACTATCCATGCAAATGGAGGGGAGTGATTATAATGGTTTTATTTCTTCCTTGACATGCTGTAAAATGTTTTACCTTCTATTTCCTTACATCATAAATTATGGTTTTATTCATTACCTCATGTGATATGAATGCAATGGTCTGATGTAAACAAGCATCTTTCTCATTGACTATTGGAGCTGTGTTTTTGTTTCTCATAGTATTGCAGTATTTTCCATTATAAAACATCCTCATGCCATTTTGTTTTCATTCTATATTTTTAGGGTTTGGGTAATTAGGAGAAAGAATACAAACACATTTAAGATTCTGGAAGTACTTGCCAATTTGTTATCAAAAGGATTACATTTCAAAAGAAGTTATTAAAATGTATATTCTTGTTTACATTCAGTCCTTTACTTTGTGTATGTTTGTGCAGCTTAAAAATGGTGACATCAGTAATTCTTATATTCATTTTGACTTCTACTGGGAAACTCATGTGTAAAATTTTTTTGTATTCAGCAAGGAGATCAGTCAGCTTGAGGCACAGGACTTTATTTAATGGCATATTGCTGTTAGACAATGAGGCTGGAATTGTAGATATGTAATAGCAGAAATTGATCACTGCTTTTCTTTGTATTAACATTTCATTTGGAGTAATTTTAGATAAACCAAAGTGTTGCATAAATTTTCTGTAAAATTCCTGCAGAACAGATGATTTGCCTTAATATTATTACCTTACATTATTATGGGTGCATTAATCAATCTATGATATGAACATAGATGCATTTTATAAGTAAACACCAGATTTTATTTTTCTTTTTTTATTTCAGTAATTTTGCCACTATTGTCCTTTTGATATACCAAGATTCAATCCAAGATAATGACTTTAAGATAATTAGCATTTAATGATTTAAAATTCTGAACTTTGTGATCATAGACCATGAGGTACAACATATTCTCTATGTCAGATTTTTAACACTAATATTGAGAATTAGTTTCCTTTGGGGAAACAAAAAGATTGGTTTGTTTACATTCAACAACATTTTAATTATTCTTCTTAGACTACCCAGAAAGCAGAATTGAGAGATGTCTGTAATTATCAGATGACTTTCAGAGTTTGTTTTATGTTGTTTTATTCAACTTCCTACTCCATTTGGTTTTCTTTCACTGTGAAGCAATCTGAAGAAAGCGTGGATACAAGTGGGTCTGCATCCACAATAACATAATCAGGGGCTACTAGGTTCATTCAAAAGTGCACTGCATTTCAAAACGTTACTTCTTCCTGCCAATAAACACTCTGATTTCCATAAGAATCCTATTTGTAGACATTAAACACAAAAGTAGAAGTACAACTAGAGCCTTGAAGAATTTTAGGGATTTTAAGTAACCTGATCTGTGCCATAGACCATACAGAAGGAATGGGATTTGAACCCAGGTTTACACAATCTGGCACAGATGTGCTCACTTGTTTCCTTTCTCTGTCTTTCCTGCTTTGGTCCTAGAGTAAGATGATCACTGCTGGATGATGCACTGCTCTTCTTTATTCTGCAATAAGTGGTTTCCAATGGATCCAAGGAACATTCAGAGTTTTATATTGTTCTCTTTTAAGTGTCTATGAAGTTGGAAGTACAGGTGTTGGTCAGGAATGACCTGAGATCACAATTAAAATGGTTTTAAAGAAAGCAAACAAATAAGTATTAATTTACACAATACCTATTAGTTCATTGCAAAAACTTATAATTGTTTCTGCTTACTGTAAATGAGAGTCATAAACACAGTTGAGTTTTTATTCTTATATAAAACCCATCATATTTCATCTTTTTAAATAAACATGTATACATATAAATGTAGAAAAGTATATATGGACACACACATATACTATTTCACTGATACATTTCAGTTATACATTCAGGTGAGAACACTTTCATTCATTCTTTGAAGCTGTGTCTGTCTGTGGACTAATGTCAATAGTTCATATAATAGCCTGGAGGATTTGTGGAGGAGCTTTCTGCAGGCAAGGCTGCTGGCTTTTTTATGTGAACATATAAAAATTACAAACTGTTAAAAGTTTGTCATCATCAGCAACATTCCCACACTTTCAAATTTGCCCCTCATTATAACCCTGGGAGATGAGATAAATGAATATCTCTGCATGACAAATAGTATCATCAATTTAAAATATTTATCTTGAGTTATACCTGATGAGAATGGATCATGTTGTAGTAAGCATTGGCAAATGGTTAATGAAGCCTTTAGACTTTGGCTGACAGCTAACCTATTCTCTTCCTTACCTAGGTGGTTGGCGCTGATTTGCATGTTTAGGGGAATGGCTCTTCCTCATCACTTGTTGGGTTTCCTTCATCAAGTTGCCTCATTTAAACACGAACAAGGAATTAGAGGCTTCAAGGTTTACAAGTGGACAGAAATTCTAAAAAAATCTACTGGCAGTGAAGTCCTTGCTGGAAAAGAAAAATTCCCATTCTTTTCCTGTTGATCCAGGAGAAAGGATTTGGGTGTGGGGACGGAGGTGCTGTGTGTTATATGCTGTGCATCCTATATCAAGCATCTGTTGTTTACTTGAACATAAGGATTTTATGCTTGAGTTTCCAATTGGTAAAGTGGGATGATAACACCTAACAAAGACCGGCTTCTAGACAATGAATCCTGAGTGGTGTCTGGCTTTGAATTTACTCAGGGATCATGAAAACCTTCAGGAGTTATTATAATAAATAACAATATCAATAAAACCTATGTGTGTTTCATGGACATTTTATAGCTAGAAACGTTCCCATTAATTCTCCTTTTTTGAAAACAGAATGAGTTAATTCATTTAAAGGCCAATTTGCTTTGGATTTTTAAAGAACCATAGCAGGAGCAGTCATCATTTTTGAGTACCTTTTAAAGTGCATACTATTCTATTTCTCTTTATAGATAAGACTGTCACCACTAACAATTGTCATGCTGCTCTCCATAGTTTCTTGCCCAGACATGGTGAATAAAACATTGTCCTTCTATAATTTCAGAATGGTTCCCAATCATTTGTCCTGGAAGTCACTGATAAATTATGAATCTCACTTGCAAAACAAAAACCAAAAACCAAAAAACTATTCTTCTTCTTTAACATATGTTCATGCTTTCTTTCCCCCTTATTAAAACTCTGGCATTTTGAAGTATTCTATGCTTTATCCCTATCACATTTTTCCTGACCTCTGATAACTACATTCAACAATGTTTTCATTTCTGTTCTTAATGAAAATAACTCAATAAGCAGTACTCATAATAAAAATAAAATACTTTTAGTAGTCTGGCATGTGGGTATACTCCTGTAATCACAGAGGCTCAGAAGACTGAAGCAGGTGGATTGCAAGTTCAAAGCTGGTCTCAGCAGCATAGAGAGACCCTAAGATACTTTGTGAGACTTTGTCTCAAAAATTAAAAAAGAGCTGAGGATGTGTCTGAGTGGTCATGTACCACAAGTTCAATTATTGGTACAAAAAATTCATAAGCATATAACAGCTTCTTGGTGTGACTATTACTATTAAACTAGTTTGATGCAATTTTTATTCTACTTGCAGAACCACATCATCAGTTTTATGATAACCATTTTGTAAGATCATGAAAAACGAAAGCTACGTAACTGAATTTGTCTTCATGGGCCTTTCACAGAATCCTACTCTTCAGAAAATATTATTTGTTTTGTTTTTGTTGGTCTACATTGCGACTATTGTAGGCAACATGATGATTGTAGTGACCGTCCTTTGTAGCCCTGCACTGCTGGGCTCCCCCATGTACTTCTTCTTGGCAGTCCTGTCCTTCCTGGATGCATGCTACTCCTCTACCATCACACCAAAGATGGTTGTGGACTCCATTCATGAAAGGAAAATCATCACATTTGAAGGATGCATGATACAACTTTTTGCTGAACACTTATTTGGTGGGACAGAGGTGATTATCCTCACAGCCATGGCCTATGACCGCTATGTGGCGATTTGCAAGCCCTTACACTATTCTTCCATCATGAACTGGAGGTTCTGTGGCATTCTGGTGGGGGTGTCTTGGTCAGGGGGCTTCTTGCATTCCATTATACTGGTTTTGTGCACTTTCAAGCTTCCCTTCTGTGGCCCTAATGTCATTGATCATTTCATGTGTGACTTGTACCCATTACTGAAGCTGGCTTGCACTGACACTCACATGCTAGGCCTTCTGGTGATCGCCAACAGTGGGTTAATCTGCATCATCAACTTCTCCTTTTTGCTAGTTTCCTATAGTGTCATCTTGTTCTCCCTGAGAACACACAGTGCTGAAGGGCGGAGGAAAGCTCTGTCCACCTGTGGATCTCACATTACTGTTGTTGTTTTGTTCTTTGTCCCATGCATATTTATATATGCAAGATCTCCATCTACTTTCTCTTTTGATAAAGAAGTTGAAATGTTTTATACTGTCTTCACTCCCTTGCTCAATCCTTTGGTTTATACTCTGAGGAACAAGGAAGTGAAAAATGCCATGAGGAAATTGTGGAAGAGTCTTGGTGGTCTCTGATAAAAAAATAATATACTACAGTACAGAAAATATAATGTAAAGTACAAAGAAGATATTATTTAGTTAGGCAAACAATTTTGGGCATGTTCCTTATATAGAAGAGATTACAAAATTCTAAGAAGACATCATATTGAGTGGGTAATTCAAAATTAATATTTTCAACTTGAGATCACAATTTCACTAAACATTGCCTACTCAAACTGTCATATGAAAATTAAAGATAGTCCAATTTTGTACTTAAATTTATCAAAAATTGGAGATAATTTAACTTATGAAAATGATTTCTATTCATATTATGCTTTCAAAAATTGAAAAACCATTGTAAGAAAGTATTAGAAATTGGAACATTTCAATTGAAAAGTATGTTCTCTCAGATACTGAAGTCAGTGATTCTGATGTAGAATATCAGGATTTGAGAACATCATAAAGAAGATATTTTAGTGCATCTGCATCATTTCACTTCATTTTAAATATGGATCCTCTATCGTCTACTAAAATTGAGTCACTTCTTGGGTTTGAGGGATTGATTGGTCTAGTTCTGCCTATGTTAATGGTCTTTTGAGTCAAGTGACCACCTGTAGCTGCCTGATGTGCAGCCACAACGCCGCGGGAGAAAAACTCGGAGGCAGAATGAAGATGAAAGAAGGTTTATTTATTCTTCAGCTTTAACTATCTCTCAAAACTCTAACACTGGCTCTTTCATCAATCTCTCTGACTCTTTACTTTTTTGCTTTACTTTCTTTTACTTTTACTTTCTTAGAGAGAGAGAGAGCTTAGAGAGAGAAAGAGAGAGAGATTCTTTTTTTCTTCTTTCTTCTTCAGCTTAGAGAGAGAGAGAGAGAGAGAGAGAGAGAGAGAGAGAGAGAGCTTAGAGAGAGAAAGAGAGCTTCTTCTTTCTTCTTTTTTCTTTCTTCTTCGGCAGCCTCGGCCTGACTCCGACCAGCCTTCTCTTCTGACCAAACTCTTAACCACTCTGATTCTTATTTCTTCTTCTGACTACGTTCTGGCCGCTCTGACTCTCTGACCCTAACTCTTCTTCAGACCGACTGAGCGACTGCACGACTGACTGAATGAATTTCTTTCTGACCGCTTTCACCCAGTTATATACCTTTAGCTTTGCGGGTGCGTCACATGCATTTACAGGTGCGTCACGTGCATACTTATTATCAGGTGGAACTTATGGCTTCCAGCTAACTGCAATAGCCATCTCCCTGATAGGGGCTGCTTCAACCACCTCATAGCAATCAGCTACTGCAGAGAAGTTGGAGCTATTCCATGGGGGAATCAGTATTGAAGTCTTTTATTCTATTACAATCAAAGATAACTCCTGAGACACCACAGTACTAGCTTTATCATGTCATAGCTTCAGGCGTAGTGAGCATACTTTCTCCACACCCCCACAGAGGGAATATAACCCAGAAGAACCAGATGTAAAAGCAAATTTCCAAAAGAGGATTAACTAGAGTTGACTTGATGATTTTCATTTCCCTGAGTTCAGGTACCTAGGTGCAAATAACTCATTTGAGCAATTATCAATAAAGAGATCACTCCAATTTATAAACATATTTGGTGTCATTACTATGTTTTGTTAGTCTCAAGTTGTCAAGTGTCATGGGCGATAAATTTATTGAGAGTTAAATATTTAATTTTTTCCCTAGCAAACAAAACAAAACAAAACAAACAAACAAACCCCCCAAAAGAAAATACAAAACAAAACAAAAAACACTGCAGATATGCCAGTTGAATATTATGAGTAAAAATAGTAAATCATCTTTTTTTTCCTCTCCATAATTTTTCATGCCAACTCCAAAGTAAAAGAGTATATTACTAGTCTTTCTCATAATACACATGTAAATGATACTTGTCATGTCACCAATCACCCCTGACATTGTGCTGTAGTATTACATTGTTAGTCTAAACCTCACCTAGACAGTGTGGGTGTGCTGTTAGAGAACAAGTGTGTGACAAGGTTCAGACATGCCAGTGTGCTTCCTCTTGGCCTTTCCCTTTCTTCACATCTGCCTGTACTCAAAGCAGGAGTAGCTTCTTCATGCCCTCAGCCTTCCAAGGTCTTCATATTTTACTTCATTATCCCTAGGAACTAGCTCAAAAAGCATGGATCTGTTAGATTGGCTCCATTGCTTTATGTGCCTCTGAAACCAAGATTAGAAATGTAGCTATAAAACAAAACAGTATTTTGGCCAGATTGCACTGACCAACACCAATTCATGTTTGATGCATCATACACTTAAATTCAATTTTATTTTTTACAAATTATTTTAATGCTCAACATTGCATTGTGGACTCTGTCCTTATATACAAGGAGAAAATACACTGATATTCAGCTGGTGGTAAACAAATACTGAAAGACATTTACCCAACCTTTTTTATTCCCACTAGTTTATTGAACAACAGTAATTCAAAATTCTCCCCCAAACCATAGTTGCTTTGGTTTTCCATTTTGTTTTCTATGTTGATTACTTTAGGCATGATGAAGCTCATTCTAATGTTTTCAGCTTTTAGTCCATTTCACTGTTATGCTGATTATAATTTAACCTGTTACAGTTTTTGTAGTTATTCAAAGAGTTTTGAGAAACACATTATGTTAATATAAAAAGTATCAATTTAGAAAAAAAAATGTCTCTGGATATCTGAAAGAAGACAATACATGTAGAGAACAAGATCCTAATTTAAAAAAAAAAAATTCAGAAATGACATTTTGTGAAATCCTAAGTTAAATATGTTCTTGACTTTGTTCAATGTCTTATTTACGTTTTCCCTCCTAAACTACACTATGTCTACCATGATCGTGGCTCACTTTTGCACTCTGGTTATTACTCTGTCTGATTCCCAGATTATCTTTCTTCTGTGGCTCTTAGTAAAAATGTCATTTTCCTTCTGGCTCTGACTTCTCCCCTTATCCTCTAATCATTTAAATATTTTTCTCAGTATTGTTTTTCAAATATACATATACAGTGACATTCATTTTTACTCTTCCTGAAATTTGCATCCATTAGTGTAGTCAGAACATATGAAAAGTGCAGTGTTTTTTTTTTTTTTTTCTCTTATCTTTCTATGGTTTATTGGATTCATATTGGCTCCACCTGGATGCCAGGAGTGTGGGCTTTGTGCGGCCTGTGGGGTGGTGTATTAGAGAGTCATTTTAGGGAGATTGAAATCTCAGGTTCTCATCCTGGATCTTCGATTTCTCCCTACAAAATTCTACCATTCACTTTAGCATGAGCTGTGAACAGTGGTTTTAATATATCTTGAACTATTTTAAATGAATAATGTTGAAATACAAATGAGAGAATGATAACTTACAGATTATATGGTTCAATAAATATGCACACATTTTAATAGTTGATAATATTAGCAAGTATGTTACCTGCTTGGTGCTATCTGGAATGGCTTCTCTGAGAAGCTGTTATTTAAACTGGTGTTGTGTTCCCAGTAGAAATGGAGAGTGGAGGTGAGAGCAGAGGAAGGGTTGATGGTGTGAAACATGGAGCAATCAGGGAATGTATTCAGGAGAGAGAGCAGTTGTTAGCTTGGAACACGGATAAGCTCAAGCTTTAGGAGGAAAAGAGGAAAGGTTTATGGTGCAGGAAGGTTTGAAAGTCAGGATAAGCATCTCAACTAGTGCATTTGAGAACTGTAGGAAATATTATGTTATGCTTACGAGTTATCATATTTTTAAATGTGTATACACACACACACACACACACACACACATTTATTTATTTTTTGGTACCAGGGTTTGTACCCAGGGGTGCTTGTCCACTGAGCCCTAACTCCAGCCCTTTTCTTTCTTCCTTTTTATTTTGAGACAGGTTTGGGCTAAGTTGCTTAGGATCTTGTTAATTTGCTGAAGGTTGGCATTGAATTTGCTATCCTCCTGCCTTTGTCTTCCAAGGTCTTGGGATTACAGGTGTGCATCAGTGTGCTGAGCTCACTTTTCTTTTTTAAATGATAGAAATGAAGCAAAAAATTAGGAGAGGTTGGAAAAAATGAGGATAGTAGTTAATACCTTACTTTTTTTTCCTGTTTAAACAAATAAAATAAGCATCTCAATAAAGCCCTGTGAGGATCTACTTAAAGGATTCTATGATTGGTAACTATCATATTGGAATTTATGACATGTTAGTTTGAATATTTGGTCATTATCATTTATTGATATTCACAATAACATAACATGGGTTTGTCACCCAAATTGAGGGTTTGTTTTTTGTGTATGTTTGTGTGTGTGTGTTACTAAGTTATATGAACAGCTGTAAAAAGAATTATGATAACTGAACACTATGCAAAACTTTTAAGGGTTTGGTAATATAAAACTATTCACTTAAAGCTGGGGTTTGATGTTTAGTTTTTTTTTTTTTTTTTTTCCTTTGGCAGTTCCTGGGATTGAACCCCAGGGCCTTCTGCATGGGAGGATAGCACCCTACCAACAGAGCAATATCTCCAATGTTCAGTTTTTATGTACCTGACAGTGAAGACTTAAGAGTAAGCTCTTTTGAGTCTTCTATAAAAAATAAATCAACATTGAGCGATCATGTTTGAAGTGCCCTGCATTCCAGCTTTTATTTTATGGGACTACCATGAGTCTGCATGTATTTTGCACTAAATTATTAAGTGTAGGAAACAAGAAAATGAATGTTTTTGTGGTCCTCTGGCATCTGAAAGGGGGTAGGCTGTTTGCTGTGATTAATCTCCAAGTCCAATTGTGTGTAATTTAGGTTTTAAAGGAACTTAAAATTCAATTAAGTAAGTTGGACTGATTTTTGCTCTCAGATGACTCGATGAAGAGTCATATAAAATGAAGAGTCATATAAAATATGCCTCCAAATTTTATACTTCACTAATGAAAACATATTATAATTTTATAACCTTGGTTTCATGGTCTACAGCTAAGAAGACATTTTATTTCCAAGTTTTCCTTCTATGACCTTACAGTCTGCAAACTAAAGTTTTCATATTGATCTATCTGTCCAACAAAGCATTATTATTTTTCCTTCATTTCCATGCCAATCTTCTAGATGGCATGCACTTTTAATTCATTTTATTTTTTATGTTCACTAAAGTTATTTGGAGCTGTCATTCATATCCTCTAATCATTGTGAAAAAATTAGATGATCTACAATACCGATATAAATTATGTCACTCATCAGAAGAACTTCATGTTTGCAATACTTTTAGAGATGTATTATTGGTAAATGAATAATTTAAATTAACATTTTTGAACAATAAAAATTAAATCTAGGAAGCCAGTGCTATAACTCATAATGATGGTAATTACTCCAATTGCACACAGTGCACAGCCACATCTTCTATATTCTTTGCACATATTGAATTATCTAGCTTTCCTGTGTCTTTTAAAGGTAGTTTTTAGAAACACTTATGTTCTATGGATAAAGATCAAGGGACTGGTTGAATGACAGATTCCTGGTGGGCAGTGGGGTCTGGTTTAACAGGAGGCAGTGTGGCTTCAGACTACATGTTGATCACTGAGCTAACACACTTCTCAGTCTGATTTTGTTTGCATGTCTGAGCATATAGTTGGGAATCTTATTATGTAAATTAAAGTTTGCAAGGCTTTAAATTATCTGACTACTCTCTATTCCTGCTGGTTTCAGTGTGTGGTTGCAGGACTGTGGACACGTTCAACAAATATCACATTATGGCATGCAATGATTAAAGCCTAAGGAGTTAAATAAATAATATGGTCAGAATGTGTACTCCTGTCCTTACACTAAGGAAATCTAAATGTTCAATTTGGCATGAACAAGAAAGGAGTTATTTTTCACATTTTCTATTATACTCTCATCACTGTGTTTTTGTCTGTGATCATTATCAAGAAAGTATATGTAAGAAAGTTCCTGGAGGACAGTAATCTTGGGCAACTTGATGTATGATGGGATGTCTTGAGTGTGATACAAAACGGAGTTTAAGAATGGTAGTGCAGGAACTTCAGAGGCATTATTTAAACATAAACAGGTTCTTCAGAGAAAAAGAAGAGATGATTCCTGTATGTAATTGAGAAATTGATGGTTTAGTAGGAAGAGTCTTCATGGGCCCTGATTCATTTGTCCTGTTTGTTCATGTTCTGAATCTTCATTCATAAATCAATACATCTGACATTGTTTCAAGAATTTTAAAAATATACTCTTCAGTCAAATTATTAGTTATTCTTCACATCCTGCTGATTATATAAGAATTGTTTCCATAAGAACATTGGGCTGGCCCTGGACATCACAGGAGAGGCCCTGACTTTAACAAAAATAATTTTCTGCTGAATTGATAGCCACACACTCATTAGCCTCATAATGACAAAGCATCTTTTCACAAACAGTGATTAGACAGTTATAAAATATGTGTGGATGTGTGCCTGTGTTTGAAAAGTGTCCTTGGTAACAACAATAACAACAACAAAGAATTTGTCAGAAGAAACAGAGGACTGAGTCTACTCAATCTCAGAACACAGTTTGTTGCTTACATTTTGCTGTAAAAAGTAAGTCATAAAGAATTCTTAAGAAAAAAAGAAATTTTCCCAAAAGTGAATGATCTGTCTCTGGAAATCTTTTATCATTTTCAAATTTAATGCTGAAGGTGGAATTTAAAAATGATAAATAAGAAGGAAGACTAGTAGGATAGAAGAAGAGGATGAGGGGAAAGAATAGGGGAGGGAAAGGGGCAGTACTAGAGTTGAAATTAAGCAAACTAGATTATATGTTCATTATGATTATGTCATAATGAACTTCACTAGTATATCTAATGACAGTCTACTAACAAAAACATAAAAAGAAAAATGTGACAAAATGATCTAAATAATAAAATATATTGCCCATGAACATAAAACGCATGGGAAAAAATGGAATATTGGCTAAATCATGGAAGGGAAAATTGCTACCCTACACCTCCTTTGTTTAAATATTTATTTATTTGTTTTAGTTGTACACAATGCCTTTATTTTTACATGGTGCTGAGGATTGAACCCAGGCGGCACACATGCTAAGCTAGTGCTCTACAGTTAAGCTACAACCCCAGCCCCCTACACCTCCTTTTAATCACATTTCTCTGTCTGTGCCTCCCTATATCTCTGTTTCTTTTCTGAGTCAAAAAAAAAAAAAAAAAAAAAAAAAAAAACACTCACCCTATTTTTCACAATTGTGCAAATAATATTCATTTTTATCACCTGCACTATTCTATCTTTGTGATCTAATTTACCTTTCATTCAACTCTATTTTTCTAACAGAAACAAATAAAGATCTAAGCAAAGCAGGGCAAAGACTAAAGTGGAAGTAGCAGTTTAGAAATCCAGATGTGTTGGTAGCATCTTATTATTGACTGCAGTTTTTGAAATATCACTCCGACCAGGAGTGTGAAACATTTCAGGCAATTATTTCATGTCAATAATCACATGTACAATTTCAATTAAAAGAAAATAAAACTTGCTTCTTAATTTTATGAATGATTGACAATGGTGCTTCTGAGCCTTTACTTTCTTCTTCATAAATTACTTTGATTCTACATTTTTTTCCCTTGAGGAGTGAACAGAAATAAAAATAGGACACAATGATTAAAAACTGTATTAAGTAGCAAATGGTTTGTTGTGGGCCTTCTTAAAGGGCATGAGGAACTGCTTTTAAGTTTTCCCTTGAGAATTAGTCTCCATGCTATATCCTCTTACATTACACAGATCTATCTGCTTATCACCTTTTACATTAAGAGGAAAAATTCATTTAATCTCCTGAAATCATGTTTTCAGTTTTAAAATCATGAATTCTCCAGATCAACTTTTAAGAAAAAAATTTGAATTAATGTATACTGTTTATATACTTTTACATTAAATGCTTTTTCTTTTTTTATGTCCAGGAGAGCATCCAGAAACGCCACTGGTTAGAGCAGCAGTCAATCCATAGATAATTTATCTTTCCATCCTTTATTTCATTCATTATTAGATTCTAAGAAAGCATAAAATACAATTCTGTTCCATTTACATATGAAATATCAAGTTGCCAACTCAGATCCTGCTACCTGATATGAAAGTAAAGACCATTTTCTGACTCCCATATGAACATTTTTCTATAAGTGTTTATTACCATATTTCTATACAAAGGAACTCCTATAGTGTTCAATCAAAAACAATTTTTTCTTATTAATTCAGAAATTAAACTTTTTAAGTGTTTAATGTCTACCTTTCATCAGACATAACCACCAGTCTTTTCACCCTTTCCTGGTGGAATTTTTATTTCCTTATTCCTGGAAGTTAAAAACCAAAGGATTAAGCAAGGGAGTTAGGATGATGTAAAATATGACCGCCATTTTGTCATACGGGAAGGTGGATTGAAGCCATGCATATATAAATATACATGGAACAAAGAACAAAACCACAACAGTAATGTGAGATCCACAGGTGAACAGAGCTTTCATCTGCCCTTCAGCACTGTGTGTTCTCAGGAAGAGCCAGATGACACCATAGGAGACAAGCAGCAAAGAGAAGTTGATGATGCAGATTAACCCACTGTTGGTGAACACCAAAAGGTCAAAGATGTGAGTGTCAGTGCATGCCAGCTTCAACAATGGGTACGAGTTACACATGAAATGATCAATGACATTAGGTCCACAAAAGGGCAGATTGAAGGTAAAGAGAATCTGTATGATGGAATGCAAGAAGCCCCTGTCCAGGATACCCCCATCAAAATGCCACAAAGCCTCCCATTCATGATGGAAGGATAGCACAAGGGCTTGCAAATGGCCACATAGCGGTCATAGGCCATGGCTGTGAGGGTAATCATCTCTGCTCCACCAAAGTAGTGTCCAGCAAAAAGTTGAATCATGTATCCTTCGAAGGTTATTGTTTTCTGCTCATATAATCATTTTTGGTATGATGGCAGAGGAGAAACACACATTCAGGAATAACAATAATGCCAAGAAGAAGTACATGGGGGAGCCCAGTAGTACAGGACTGCAGAGGATGGTCACTACAACAGTTGCAATGTAGAACAACAAAAGCAAAACGAATACTATTTTCTGAAATCATGGATTATTTGAAAGCCCAAGGAGGACCAACTCAGTTACGGTGCTCTGATATGGCATGATTTCCAAGGAAAAGGTGAAGGTAAATCAGTGATCATGTAAACTTACATTTAGGATAAAAAAAAATTGCTTCAAGCTCTTTGTTATATTCATCAATTATTTGGTGCATGATTATGTGAATTTGTCTTGAGTGTTTTTGTTATCACTGAGAACATATTAGACATTTACTGAAGGCTATTGTAGATCAGGCAAAATTGAGGTGGAGATAAATTATTGTCTATTTTAAGAAAGCCAGATTTTCAACATGGTGAAGAAGTTACTTTATATTTCAAAGTCCAGCTTTAACCATTGTGTAGTAGCTGCCTATAGTGAATTATTGAAAGGCATTTTGAAACCACACTCAAGTTTCAAAGAGAGACTATTTTTTATTAATCACCTTCCATAGGCATGGAATGAGGCAAGGATGAGCAGCTTGTCATGCTGGATCAGAGGACTGCCTCATCTACCATTAGAAAAAAAAATGTGAGGAATTTTAGGTGGTTCCTGAAAACCATGGCTACTCAAAAATTTCTTTAAAACTTTGGAAAAATGAAGGAGCCCTAATTAGGAAGGGCTGTTGTAGCTAGCTGGAAGCCATAAGTTCCACCTCATATGTATGTGACGCACCTGTAGGCACTCGCAAAGCTGAAGGTATATAACCGGGTGAAAGCGGTCCGAGTGAGGAGAACGGAGAATTCAGTCAGTCGGGCAGTCACTCGGTCGGTCAGAAGAATCAGAGCGGCCAGAACGTAGGCAGAGAGGTTACAGAAGAGAAACCAGATAGAAGACAGAAGAGAAACCAGATAGAAGAAGTAATGACTGGTCAGAGTTAGGCCGAGACTCCTGAGGAAGACAGAAGACAGAAGAAAGAAGAAGGAAGAAAGAAGAGAGAAGAAAGAAGCTCTAATCTTTCTCTAAGCTAAGCTCTATCTTTCTTTCTCTCTAAGAAGCTAAGCTAAGCTCTATCTTTCTTTCTCTCTAAGACTCTAAGCTAAGAAGACAAGAAGAAAAGCTCGCTCTAATCTTTCTCTCTAAAAATCTTTCTTTCCCTCTCTAAGCTCTAAGAAAGTAGAAGTAAAAGTAGTAAAAGCTTAACTCTGCCTCCGAGAGTTTTTCCTCCCGGTTTTCGGTACCAGGTAGCTTACAGAAAAAACTGGTCCTGTGAATGCGATGATTCATTCATTATAAAATAGAAAGATGTATGAAAAAGTGCATAGACCTACTATCCTTAATGCATAAATACATAAAAAGTGTTGAGATTTTACTGGAAATTTATCATTTAAAAATGTGAACAAAGGTTAATAAAAATAATGTCTGTTTTATAATCAACAAATGAGACAATGCAGGGCAAGCAGTTGCTCAGGATCCACAATCTCTGTGAGGTCTTTTTGTCCCTATTTATTGGGAGGAATATGAAATTAAAGACATTAATTTGAAGCAAACAACAGATGCTTGATTTGGAATTTTAACATCAAGCCTTAAGCTCCAAAATTCAATTCTTTTCAAGAAGATCAACAGAGAAAAGAGTTGGATGTTTTCTTTTCCAGCAGGAAGTATAGAACAGGCATGGTCTCTCTACAGTTTCAGTCCACCTTGAATTTTAAAGTATACTATTCCTTTGTTCATGTTTGAATGAGCAATCTCGATAAAGCAAACAGAACACTTCATCAGCAGGTGACTGTCCAGCCGCCTACAAATGCATATCAGGAACATGTAGGAAGGAAAGAAATAACTGGGTGAATAAAATTTAGAGTCTTGAGACTTTATTACATATTAATTATTTATACAATGTGACCCTATCTGAGCAGCTATAATTCTTCAAAACACATGGTTTCAAATTTATATGACTTTATTATAGGATAGAAATGTTCACAAGTAGCTTATATACTCATCTCCCAGTATTATAATGATGGTCAAATTTGGAAATATAAAAATATAAATGATAAAATGTCCTTATTGAAAACTAGATAGCCTCACCCACAGGAACTCCAACTCTTCCTTCTACATATAAGAGAGGAAGAGCATCTCTGGCAGTTGAGGTGGAGAATGTTCCCAGTGCTGCTCCAGTGCTGCCTTCAATGAGGTTTTAGAACAAAAGAAAATGAAGTAAATTTCCCACATTGGCTTCTGACTGGAATTTATAGAAGGTCTGTGAGAGGCCATGCACATTTGGAATAGCTTCTCAGTCTCCCTTTGGATTGGAATTTTTCCATTAGCCTGAGTATCAAAATTTTATGTGGCTTTTCACTTGCTCAAGCATTTACAAAATTTTTTTTGTCCCTGCATAATAGGGTTTTATCCTTCTTCTTCTTTTTTTTTTTTTTTTTAACTTCTCTTGGGTTAATGAAAGATGTTTTCATTTTCAATCTTATTTAAGAATAGAGTGTATAAGAGGTGGGATATAGTATCTCTTTGCAGTATTCAGGCAAAGTACTCTTATATAAGAGTATTCAGGCAAAGTACTCTTATATAAGAAATATAAGTACTCTTATATAAGAAATATAAGAGTTGAGTTCTGTGATAAGAAATCCTTTTTTCAGTTCATGAAGAAAATGCATACTGTTTGTGGACTAAGGTAGCAAGGAGTGCTTATTAAAGAAAAGCATTTTGTGTAAAAGTATATAAAGGGTATACATTAATTCAAAATTTTTTCTTAAAAGTTGGTATGGAGAATCCATGATTTTAAAACTAAAAACACAATTTCAGGAGATTAAAGTAATTTTTTCTCTTTTAATATAAAAGGTGATAAGCAGATAGATCTGTGTAACGTAAGGGAATATAGAGGGATAAACACATATAAATATGTCTATAAATATTTTGGATGTGCTTTTAGAAAATAAGATTATTTCTAGAGAGTAGAAAAGTAGATTCAAATAATCTATAGAGAGATGTTATTTTTTTTTCTTATATTGTTCTGTTTACTATGAGTGTTTCATCATGATCATTATTCTATAATAATTATGTAGTTAGGGCTGGGGTTGTGGCTCAGCGGTAGAGCGCTCGCCTAGCACATGTGTGGCCTGGGTTCGATTCTCAGCACCACGTAAAACTAAAAACACTTTGTATACAACTAAAGCAAATAAATAAATATTAAAAAAATAATTATGTACTTAATAATGGAGCACAAAATGTTGAAAACAATTTTGAATTGTTATCAACAACATTGGTGGTCACTTACATTTGAGTAGTAATATTGCACTTAGTAAATTATTCTAAAGTTATTTGTAGAACCATTTATGAGAGTGAAAATTGGAAATGACATAAATAGCCCAATGAACAAATGATTAACTAATATTTCTTATAATGACTGATATGTTATCACACTATTAAATTAGAAATTGATTTGAAAAATAAAACAAGAAGTTTTGTTATAATAATTCTTAGTAAAATAGTAATATAAAATGGAATAATATAATAATTTCAATCATATTAACTATACATGTTATGAATAAGGACTTGAAAAAGAAAAATCATCAATTGTATATTAGAATTATAGATTTTTTAAAAATCATAGATAATGCTTTCAAAGGAAGTATTCTGGGGAATTCAGGATATGTAAGAGACACATAAAGCATACTGCTTAGGTTATAAGCCTATTAGAAATTCTATTCCATGAACAATTTATAGGCCAATAAGCTCAATATTCCAATGGAAAATTTTTGTGTAGAGAAAGAGAGTAAAATGTAGTTTCCTTCAATTATGTTGTCCTCAAGTAATTATCCAGACCTTTTTATATTATGACCATTAGTGAACTGATGTATTAAACATAAGGGACATATGTAAATGGTTGTCAAAATTGATTATTCATAAAGTATATTTCATACAAGATATTAAGGGTCGAGAGATAATGGTTACAAAAATGAATGAGCTGATCTGAAAGGATTCTTATTGGTTGGGGTTTTCCAACCATATTAGTTCTTACTTATGTCGAAATAGTGTCTTTTTTTTTTCCAATTTCAGAGTACAGAGAGAAAATTTGTTAGTACATGGTATAATGGTATATGTATGTGCTTGCTCATGTGGGCATATAACACTTTTAACTTCTTCTGAAATCTCAGAAAGCATAGGGAAACTATTTGCACTCCATTTTCATAGTCAATAACTAGGCTTCAAAGCATTTAAGTCACTTACCTAAGAAAAGAACAAGTTTTGCAGTTCTCAATCTAGGTAAGAATAAAGTATTTGAAGGACATTTATTTTTACTCCACAGAAAAGTTTGGTTCAATCCACTGTGTTTCTGAGTCAATAGACAAATGCTACTGAGGTCTGGGCATCAGCTCATGAAGATTCTTAGGGGATTTTGTTTCACCCCAAAAGCAGTTGGAGAAAGCACAATATTAAACAGAACCCAGAATTCAGAAGTAAGACCACAATCTCCTCAAGATGTAATTTCTTTCATCTGTAGATTGAACATTTGTCAATTGCATGCTGTCCACAGCCACTGACATAGTGATGCATAACAGCAACATGACTGAATTAATCCTGTTTGGGCTAACACAAGACCCTGGCAAGAAGAAGTTAATATTTGGGATCTTCTTGATTCTTCACCTCATGACTCTAATGGGGAAGTTTCTCATTGTGGTGACCATTAAAACAAGCCAGACCCTTGGAAGTCTCGTGTATTTCTCATCTTCTACATGTCCTTTGCAGATGCTTTCTTCTCTACAACCACAGCCCCCAGACTGATTGTGAATGCCCTTTCTCAGAAGAAGACCATTTCCTACAATGAGTGCATGACTCAAGTGTTTGCAGACCATTTCTTTGGCTGCATAGAGATATTTGTGCTCATCCTTATGGCCTTTGATCACCATGTGGCCATTTGTAAGCCCCTGTGATACACAACCATCATGAGCCCACGTGTCTATGGTGTGTTGGTGATTCTGGCTTGGGTTGAATCTTGCCTTCATTCTTCAGCACATATTTCCCTTACCCTTCTGTGACCCCAATATGATTGATAACTATTTATGTGATATGCAACCTTTGTTGAAACTTGCCTGCACGGACACTTGTGTCTCTATATACTCATAGTTTTTAATAGTGAGGCCATATGCATGGTGAGTTTCACAATATTACTTATCTCCTATGTAGTCATCCTGTACTCTCTGAGAAACCACAGTGCAGAAGGAAGGCAAAAAGCCTTTCAACATGCACCTCCCACTTTATCGTCAGTGTTATATTTTTTGATCCATGTATATTTATATACACTCATCCATCAACCACCTCTCCATTAGACAAGATGGTAGCTGTGTTTTACACAATTGGGGCACTTTACTGAATCCTTTGATGTATACACTGAGGAATGCAGAAGTGAAAACTGCCACAAAAAATTATGGTGTAGCAAAGTATGACTCAAATTGATAAATGTTATGTGTATTATAATAATGTATATGTCCTTTCAGTTTAGTTTTTTTTTTTTTTTTTTTTGCATCTACTAGAAAGATATCATATTTCTTGGGAACATGAGGAATTTCAAAGCCAGGTCTAGTGTTTCTTAACTTTGGACTTTTTGTTTTATGGGAGAATGTTTTACATCATCATTTTCATTGGAAAATAATTATATATGTATATATATATGTAAGCTGCCTGTCACGGCCAGCCACGGCGCCGCCACGGGAGGAAAATTCTCGGAGGCAGAGTATAGCTTTTACTACTTTTACTTCTACTTTCTTAGAGAGAGAGGGAAAGAAAGATTTTAGCTTAGAGAAAGATTTCTTCTTGTCTTCTTAGCTTAGAGTCTTAGAAAGAAAGATAAAGAAAGATAGAGCTTCTTAGAGAAAGATTTCTTCTTGTCTTCTTAGCTTAGAGTTAGAGTTCTTGTCTTCTTAGCTTAGAGTTAGAGTTAGAAAGATAGAGCTTCTTTAGAAAGATAGAGCTTAGCTTAGAGAAAGATTAGAGCTTCTTTCTTCTCTCTTCTGTCTTCTGTCTTCTTTCTTCTGTCTTCTTCAGGAGCCTCGGCCTAACTCTGACCAGTCATTTCTCTTCTGTCTTCTATCTGGTTTCTGTAACCGCTCTGCCTACGTTCTGGCCGCTCTGATTCTTCTGACCGACCGAGTGACTGCCCGACTGTCTGAATTCTCCGTTCTCCTAACTCGGACCGCTTTCACCCGGTTATATACCTTCAGGTTTGCGGGTGCCTACAGGTGCGTCACATACATATCAGGTGGAACCCATGGCTTCCAGCTAGCTACAACAGCCCTTCCTAATTAGGGCTCCTTCATATATACACATATACTATATATCTCATATATATCATCATATATTGTATGTCTATATCTATAGCTATATATGTAAGATACATGGTAGATTAATTGTTCCCCACTTCATAATACCAGTACCTGAGCTTATGATTTCAGTTACATTGGCACCAAGTAATAACTGTAATTGATACAGGTCAATGGGAAGAAAATATGATGTACTTTTTAAAAAAATATTTATTTATTTACTTTAGTTGTACACAATGCAATTGCATTGATGTTTACGTGGTGCTGAGGATCGAACTCGGGCCGCGCATGTGTGAGGCGGGTGCTCTGCCGCTGAGCCACAACCCCAGCCCAATATGATGTACTTTGTTATGTGCATGAGCATCTCCACTGACTGAACACAAAATATCACAACATTGCACCAAAGATTCCAAATACCTGTGATACAGATGCGGCAAAGTAAAAATCTACACACCAAAGAGAACATTATCAAAGCTCTCAGTGCTATTCACAAGTGATACATTGTTTACACTTCCTCCAGGTGAGTATTCAAAATTCTCCTTATTTTGTGGCCCACAATTTATTTTTAAAGCATTGGAATCTAGTCCTAAGGAGTTTAAAGTATAACTGGATCTTATGTAAGCAAGCCATAATTGAAATAAAAATTTGATTTCTGTCTGTTGTTACTCTTTCAAACTTAATATAGAGGAGAGATTTTTTTATCTGTTTGAATAAAAATTCACAAACCTTTCTTTTACTCTTTTCTTCTCACTGTTACATAACGTAGAGCCCAAATTCCCCTCAGTGTTAGGCAAGGCTGAAAATTAAAATTCCCAGTGCATTACATTAACCAAACTATCAAAAATCACCCCCTCTCCACTCCACTCCAAAAATGCCCCCACTCAATTATAGGCCTGGGAGCCTACAATTGGAAAGGCAGACAGCACAGTCCGGGGCAACAGGTGGAAAAATCCTACTTGACTTCGTATCTTAACAAACTGGCTCACTGTCTCTGAAACTGGCAGATGTTAAAAGATTTATATTTTGCTTCCTTTTGGGACTTTTTCATAAGCTTTTTCAAGGTTATCTCTGACTTTTCTAACTGTGGACTCCTTGATGTAAGAGGACAATATCCATTCCTTAGATCATCAGTGATGCATTCTTTGCTCTTCAAATGGCCATTAGCTACATTCAAAACACTCTGCCCCTCTGAGTAACTAAATGTTTACATCTACATCTCTGTATATATAAAGATGAACACACTATTTCTTCAGTTCTTTTAAAATTACATTAAAAAAAAAAAAAACAACAACTAATTAAAAGGCTTAATTAAGCTACAGCCTGCTCAAAAAGGCATTCTATTTCCTTCCCTTTTCCCATCTCACTTAATGATTTGACAAGTTCCTGGATATTCTAGGTTATGAGATTGGCAAAGCTTCTCTAGGTCAGGTTGCAAAGTCTAGACATTCTAAAGGTTTATGGTACTTCACCTCTTTCCACTTTAGTGATGAGAAGTAAAGTAAAAAAAAAATTTCTAAACCATAAAATAAGCATGAGGGAGTCTAACAAAATAATGTATCTTCCACTAACTACTTAAACTATATAATAGATATTGAGATCCTCATACAAAGTATGTGTGGTACCTCTCTTTTATCTTTTTGTGTCTTTTGCATTTGCTTAGTTTTTCAAATAGTTAACCTGTTTGCTGAATGAGTACCTGGGAGCAAGTGTGCTTTCTCTGAGCCAGGGCTGGAACACATTCCCCAAGACATAGGCAGTCTCCATCAACAGCCTCAAATCTTTGTTTCTCTTCCCTTACAAACAAATACTCATTGCACTAAATACCTTAGGAGCCTGCCTTCTTTCTTTTTACCTCCTTCCTTCATTACCTAATTAGGTAAAGTACTAAGGAGCAAGCAAGATTCTCAAAAGCAAAACAGTAGGACAGGAATGAATCATGTACTTGAACAAGCTCTTGCATGTGGGCCATTTGAACATACAGATCTATCAATGTCAAGGGCGTGACTTGCAGATGGGAGCCAACCCAATAGAGCTGGGGAGGAGATGAGGGGCTGAAATTTGGTGGATATGAGCTCAACCTCCAGTTGTAAAAATCCTGTTATTGCTTTCCACTTAGTGGGAGATTCCCATCCACTTTAGCCCCTTCTCCCCCTGAGGCAATAAAGTAATTCTAATGAATTTTATATCCATGACTAGCAATAATAGTGACATTATGCAGATTGGATATGATGGTAACATAAGCAATCATATTACTGCAGGGAAGAGATAACAGAAATAACTCTAACTTAGGCATTTAGCTCTTTGCCTGTCAAGTGTTGAGGTCTAAGTAATACATTGGAAACAAAGATGAAATTGAACTTCAGAGCATCCCTATTTAAATACCTTCACCAAGTACTTAAATTTGAGAAACAATTGTTTACTTGTTATGAAGGTGTCTGATGTCACGTATACAAACAATGGAAAATTCCAAGGGACATGCAAGTTTTGAGTGAGGATGAAGATATGAGAAGAAGGAATAAGAGTCATCTCAGGAGAATACTCTTGCAGAGGCAGAGAATTGACATGAGTGTATGTTAAGGGAGAATGGAAAGAGGTCCTGGTGACAGTTCTTGAGGAAACCAGAAACTGGACGCAGATAAGCCGTGCTAGGTGACTAATGCAATGACTTCAGAGAATCTTTTCCTGTGTTGAGGGAATTGGAGTCTGCTTGTAGGAGCCATTTTCAGTAGTTCAATAGTAGGATTCAGCTCCAAAGCTTCTTGCCAAATACTGTTGGCTGCTAGAAGTTATCACTGGGGAATTGAAAAGCAACCGTGCCTGTTAGTGTAGAAATGGTTTTGGCAGCAAATATTCTGAATAATTAAAGCATTGCATCAGCCTTGGAGACCAAGGGACCATGTTGCAAGGAGCTATTGACCACAGCTAGCCATACACCTCAGGGAATGTTCCTTTCCCTTCCCAGCATTTCAAGCCAGCAGCTAAAGCTGGAGTTTCAAGGGATCTGTAAATAGGGCTGATCTACAGAATGTATCACTGTCATCACCTCAGAATAGCTTATATCCCTAAGAAATTACCCCCTAGAGAAACACTTGGCATATGCCTAAAAGCCTCTATATATCAGAAAATTAATCATTTTGGTTTTATAAATTATGAAATTGGATGAAGATAAATCTTTGATTAGACAACCACTTTGAATATTCACTTTAAGTCATTTCTTAAGGACAAAAATATCTGCATACTGAGTCCTCCATTAGAAGGTAGCAGGTAAGACTCAAAAGTTCTAAAAGTTCATCTATTTTTATTTTTAGTTGCATAACAAATTAGTAAAAGAGTAGAGACAATACATCTCATTGTCATTTTCCAAATGGGAGATCTAATTCTGTTTGTCTAGACTTTTGATTATAAGCCTTGCTCAGGAAAGAAAGAACACTAAGTTCTCATATGGTAGTCAAAAATCTTTCATTGTTATGTTTTTTGATAACCTCTGTAAGTCATCTTTCATTAATGCAAGTATATAGGAGTGGAAGGAAATTTCTTATGTGTATGCTTGTCAGTAATAGGATAATCATAAACCCTAAATCTAAATTTCTAGGTCACATACTTCAATGTATTCAATAAATAAGTATAAATCTTTATGACACAAAGAAAGGACATCAGTCTATTTTAGTGTTCAAATATTTTCTGCTAAATATGAAACATATCAACTGACATTTAAAAATTGACATTAAAATTTAAGGTCAAGGTTTTTGTGGATTACTGATTTATCCATATATCAAATTAAAACAACAAAAAATAGAGGATTTTTAAAACTAATCCTCTTCTAACAGTGTGGAAGTTATTAAACTGTTTCACAAATATTCTCTATTCTCTCTCTGTCTCTTTCTTTTGTGCTACATGATTACATTTCCTCGTCTGTGGAAATGTGCATTATCCTGGAAAACTGAGTATTGGCAAATCCGGCAAGCTATCAATTGCATTCCTAGGAGACATTTTTAAAAATGTTTGTAACTGCAGTTCATAGCAGTTAAATATTATTGACAGCATATTGGATAAGTATGTTTTGGAATATCACACATGGGATGAGGCATTACCATGAAAATGACTCGGGAACTATATTCAACAACTGTTACAGAACTTAACAACTTAATGTTGAATGACAAAAAACAGAAACAAAACCAAAAGTAATTCCTACAATTCTGTATACTGTATGCTCAATGAGTTAACATTCAAACTTGGGTAAAACTTAAAAGAAATAAATATATTGTGATTTATTTGTAAGAATCAAGATAATTACGCATTAAACATGTGATATTGGTTCCTTTTAGGATGAAGTGTGGGCAGAATAGAAGAAAAGGACTAAATGCAGACTTATTGGTAATATTTTAGTTTTTAGGATGGGAACTAAGCTTACAAGTATCCCTTATATTATTCAGATGAATGTATGAAAATCAACAATATCAAATAAGTAAAATAAAGATGTTAAAATAGTTTGGACATGGCTGATTTCTACAGACATTTTAACGTTAGCACTGTTTCTTCTGATGGTTTGTTGTTCTGCTTCTTCTTGTGGCTCCATATTTGAATAGCTCTTTCTTCTTATGGTAAGAATGTAAGCAGAAGTTCTGGTCTGTCTCCTCAGACACTATTAACGAGGGAAAACAGAATGGCTTTTTGACATTTCTCAATAACAAACCAAATATCAAGGTTGCTTCTCCTTTGCTACTAAATTTACAGTTTTGAAAAAATGTTTTCTGTTTGAGTCATCGAGATCATATTCCTATTTTTTGGTGATCATATGACCCAAACCTATATACTGAATATGAACAAATTGTGGTTTCTTAGTGGAAAATCAGCTTTTATTTGTTGAAGAAGAAACTGGACTTCTATGGGTGTAAACCACCAGGGCCCACTGAGAGAGTTTTAGCAATTTGTCTTTAGCCATCTCTGTGAAGCAAACTGATTGAATCTAAGAAAGTATTCAGATATTTGAATTCTTTTTTATTGATTCTGCATTCCAACACTACATCATGAAAAATATCACACCCTATTGTGGGAACAACCTAACACTTTCAATATTCCATTTTATGTTTCCCAGGGCTGTTCATAGTGCTTCTAAGTCAAATATCTGAAAGGAATTTCTAGAGGCATATTTTATGGTGTCCCCCAAAAACTGAGCTCACTTCATGTGCTACTTTCAAAATTGGTACTCCTACTGGAGTTTGGGGAGAATCAGAAGAGCTGATTTCATTTATCATTACAGAAGTAGTTTTTCTGAAGAAATAATTATAAATTATCATCACATTTATTTTAATTTGGTTTGTTTTATTGGTTCATTCACTTACTAAACAGCTGATTATTAATTTCCTACTGTAAGTTATAGAATATAAATGCATACTATTATAAATTTGGTGGTATAAACAATAAGTATTTATACTTTAGAGAATTTCTTAAGAATTTGAGGAATAAAATAAGAATTCATTCCTGATTTCCAGCCATTACACAACATTGTCTTCTTTTAAAGTTCTCTAGGCATTGGTCAACTTCAAATAGGACTAACATGTGTGTTTCAGACACTAGAATTTTTGTGGCATTATGCAGAAAATTCATGTACTACTTCCTGAGAGTCTAGTTCTCTAGGTTCCATGTGGCTACATGTTTATGATCTTATCATCACTCTTTTAACGTAACTCTTGAGCTCTTTCAGGGATTCTTTTAAATGATGGCATAACCCTTTATATCATTGTTGATGCACTTCTCTGATCTCTGTTTTCTTTGAGTGACCTCATTTAATCTCATAATTTAAAATGTTATGTACAAAAAATAGTTTCCAAATCAAGTTTTTTAGTATTGGCTTTAAACTCACACTTTAAAAAAAAATTGAACTGTCTGCTAAACATTTTCACTTGTGTATCTTGTAGCTAGTTGAGTTTGAACCTGTCCTTGCAGCCTTACTATTAATTCTAAGTTCCTCAACCTGGGATACTATTAGTCTGCGATTGGAAAGAGCCTAATCATCATTGCCCTCTGGAACTCTCATTTTCAATTTATCCTGGTAACAAAATGTGTGGTAAGAGGAAAAATTACAGATTGAGACACTCAATCTCTCAGATCATCTGTTTAGTGAATTCAGTATTAAGAGCTCTGCTTAACTTCAGTGAATTTTAGTTGCTCTTATATGAAATGTTATTATTAATACCCTGCTCATGGAGTAGTTATAAAATTAAAAGATGTAATTTATGTGATAAGCACTAAGCCTATTTTATAAAAGGTAGTCAATAAATATTTGCTGACATAAATTATCTCAATTGGATTTATTCCTTAAGTGTGTTTTTTTCTTTACTAACATGAGTTAGTAAAATGAATGAAATGAATTTTTTAAAAATATCAGAGCCAGTGCTAACTTGGCATACATATTAATCTTCAGACCATGTGTTATGTATAAGTTTAAGAATTCATGGAAGGACGTGTTTGTAGACTAGAGAATAGAGCTTTTGGTTTAGGGGAACCAGCTGGCTTTCCTTTGTTGAAATTTTGCCAATATGCTCCAAGTGTGTTACAGGATATAGAACAGATGATTTCCTAACAAAGGCAATGGTAACTTAGGACACTGGTGGGATCAGACCTATGCCTTGGTGAGCCAATTCCTCTTTTGCCAATGGCACCATGTTTCTTCTTCCTGTTCTCTATCACCCTCTCCTCCACACACTTTCATTCTTCTTCTTTCTCTGGTACCTTTGATATGCCTGAGGCACTTGTTTATCCTTCTTTTCACCTGGTTACTGAGTATGAGGAGGGTTGACGTGCTTTTATCATGGGCTCAATAGGCAAGCCAAAAGTTAATTTATGATAGCATCCAAGATGCTTTTTCATTAGCAAAATAAGGGAAACTTGAGAAACTTTAAGGAATAATACTTTTTACAATGGTAATATATTACATTATTATGTGTTAATAATTCCCTCTGGAATGCAGGAAGAACTCCCCCCCCCCCTTTTAGTATTCTGTGGAAAGGCTGCTTTCAAAAGAGGACAGGTGACGCTAATTTACAAGTCCTATAATCAGTAAGTGACACATTTTCTTCTGCTTTTTGAGTTGAGAGAGTCATTACTATAGGTTAATTTAGTATAATTTTAATACATTTCTATATGTTTAATAACTATATCATTCCCACACCCTCTGAGAAAAATAGAGGCAAAAATGAATAACCCAAGCTTTTAAGGTTTACTGTTAATGATGGAAATAAAAGGGGGAAAAAAAGCACTGGTATGAAAAACCATCATTTGAACACAACAAATACTTTGTAGGCATCAGGTACATAAAAGCTGTCATTGTTGTATGGGAAGAGAAGGATGTATTCCATGTGCCAAAATTTTTCATAACTTTCTGAGATATCAAAGCATAGAAAAGTGCCCAAATGGTTTTCATGTAAGACAGCTGGGCAAAATGACCCCTCAATAAGTGCTCAATAAGGGTCTTCCAGAGTCTTAGAAGAGATTTTGCCTCATAAACCATTAAAGAAAAATTTAACAGAGTAGTGACCTTGCCAAGTTTTCTTGAGGCTGTAAACTTTTTCATCCCAACTGATAAAGTTGAATGCAATGCTATATCTCACAGCGTGGAAATATTACTTCTTGTGTGTTTCTTAAATCTGATCATAAGAGCATAATTCTTAACTGGTTGACATCTAAGGTTTAGTTTGAGAAGATGAATAACTACTCAGAGAATGTTTAGGGCAAACATGAAAATGAGATTAAATATAATACACACTATATTCAATGAATGTAACAATATAACTTTAGTATATTATAATATACAATAGCATAATACTTTATGTAAATATAAATATATGTTGAAAGTGAAAGGAAATATACATAAATGTAGCATGGGTGATCCTGAAAATACTTTGGAAAATTTTTTTCCCTTTTCTTTAATATTTTCCCCTGACCAACTTTTTTAACTTGTCACTTTATCTACCCTCACACCTCTACAATTCACCTGTCCTCTCTCTGGTAAAACTTGGAAAGAGGAACAATTAAATGTTAATTTCATGACAGTTAAGACAACCACATATACAAAGTGTAGGTGGTGGCATTGGATTTGTGATGGCCTCTGCTCCTCAGGTGGGCATCTCTTAACCAGACAACAGGAATCATGGGATTGAGTTGTAGAAAGAGAAGCTCAAGGAGTATAGATTATGTCACTCACTAATTTTGGCTTTGGAAGGATAAAATAAAGTTTCCATCCTCATCTGTCTTTTCTTGATGACTTTTTTTTCAGCTCCTGTCCATTGATTATCTTCAACACCAACACATTGTCTGTTTGCTATTGCTTGATCAGTGTAGCCAGTAAACATAGCTAATCTAACCTTATTTGGAGAATTGGGGTAAGTACAGTAGTTACTAGAAGATGTGTCACTGGTGCTGTTTTGTCTCCAGACCATTGCGACCCCTTTTTGTGTTTGTTTTGAAAATCTGATGAAATGTATTACCACTCTCCTCTTGGGGTGGGGAGAACATAAGGTCATATTCATAGACAACCAAAATACTGTGCCTCAGTAGCAGGAGAATATGAAAAATGTCACATCTCTCCTTGCATCCCTTAAGGTTTATGGGTCCATGAAACATAACAAATTCTTAAGATGAATGATAATTTAATGGGTGTCAGAGCCCGATACCGTTCTTATATTGTGGTATTGTGCTGACCACAGCTTCTACTTTAGGTTGTGGTGATGATTCACCATGTTAATTTGCTCTCTGGCTTTTTACAAAAGTTTGAATCATACTTGTTTTTCTACCACACATAATGATTAGAAAGCCACAGAAAATTAATGATGAGTTTATGTTTTGCAATCAAAAAAGTATTAAAATAATCAGATGTATATTTTAAAAGGTAAGAATGTTCAACTTAGAAATACTTAATGGGCACCTACATATACAAGACTTTGGAAAAGATATTTTGGTTTGGTACAGTAGAGATAATATCCTGAGAACACATAGATTTCCAGTATGCTTATTCCAGTAAGGAGACTACAAGATGCATATACATAAGGTGTAAGAAAAAAAAAAAAGAAAAAGATATGAGTAAAAGCCTTAGAAAGGAGAAAGAATTTCCTTTATTTCATGGTAATCATTGGAGGAAATTTTTCTACAGTTGAATCTTAAGGATTCAATATGGTTGAAATAGCTAGAAATGGAATTACAGAAAGGTGTCTATTGATTATTGATTAAACTATTGATTAATATGTGATAAAGATCTACTACTTTTACCAAGGTAGTTAAATCACATGTATTTATTATTCTTAATTAATCTTAAAAATCCATATCCAATTGTATAAGGCAAACAAACTTATTCTTTCTTTCTTTTTTTTTTTTTTTTTGGTACTGGGTATTGAGCTCAGGGCACTGGACCACTGAGCCTTATCCCTAGCCCTTTTTTTGTATTTTATTAGTGACAGGGTCTCACTAAGTTGCTAAGTGCCTTGCCATTTCTGAGGCTGGCTTTGAACTTCTGATCCTCCTGCCTCAGCCCACTAAGTGCTGGGATTGCAGTCATGCATCACTGCGCCTGGCTCAAACAAGCTTATTCTAACAACTAATGGTATTGATAACAAACCAAAAACTATTAACTCAAAGGAGTAGCTAAAATCATGGACTATTGGGGGTTCCAAACTCTTTCACACTTTCATGTCCCTAAGGTCTACCAAATTTTTGAGAGCAATCATTTCATGGTGGAAATCTTTCAAATAAATAAAGGAAAGAATTAGTTTCTTGTGATGATAACACAAGAGTGATGCTCAACTCAGCTATTTTATACTTTAAGATCATTAAAAAATCCTTAAAAGTGAATAACTTTTTGATTTAATTTTGGACACTTCAAGCCTATTCCGAAGAAGAAAATTTACCAAGAGACAGTAAGAATACAACTAAAGGTAATTTTGTGTATATTTTGTCTATCATATACCATGCTTTGGCTAACTCACAACTCAATACAACATATTGACAATATGGATGGGAACATAATGGGCCATATATGTCTTCCAGATTGCATTTATGTAACTTGGACATTAATTTATGTTTTTACTTCCCTATATAAGTCTTCTTAAGTCATCTTGAAAAGAAGGATCTAGAAAAAATGTTTTGCTCTTGAAAGAGAAACTCATGATAACATTATTGCTTACATTAAAATAAATCTTCATGGAAAGAAATGCCATTTTAAAATTGAATAATCACTGACTTTTGCATGACATAAACAAACAAGGAATTCAATTATTATCCCTCTTCTCTAAAACAACATATCCTTCCTTTTTCTGGATTTCTGCTCTGTTCCATGGAGTATTCAGATTAGATAATAAAAACTCTACTTGAGATTAAAACCATGATCTAGTGCTATTCCAGCTGCATGGTGATGTCCCTCCAAATCCCTCCAGATCCAAATTTCATATGCTAAAAACTTGAATGAGAACAATATGAACAATGGAGTAGTCATATGCTCCACTACCATTTCATTTAAATGTAACCAAGAGATTCCAAATGCTCTTTATTTGGTGGCAGTAGCATTTAGATTCTTACTTATATCATGAAACTCCAAGGCAGGCAGCTATACTACAAATATTGTCATATATCTATAAAACACGGGTCCTGATATTTACTATTAAAAATTTGGAGTTTTTATTAAATGGTCCATACCTTTTAATTTTACATTAGTTGAGTTGGCAAAAATTGATCAGAATCACGTAAAAATTAAACAGCATTTGTATTTGAGGGAGGTTGTGGAAAAGCATTAGATAGATAAGAATATGTGAGACTCATAATACAATGAATTGATCATTAAAATTGAAGAATGTGTGTTGAAGTGAGTTATTAAGAAACCATAGACAGCTGGGCATGGTAGTAGATGACTGTAATCCCAGAGACTCTGGAGGCTGAGAAGGAAGGCAAGTCTGAGACCAGCCTCACCAATGGAGACATCCAAAATTTAATGTGATCCTATCTCAAAATATAAAAGAAAACTTAGGATGTAGCTCAATGGAAAAAAATGAAAGAAAGGGAAATAAATGAAAGGAAGGAATAGAGAAAAAAGAAACCATAGAAAGAGGGTCCCTGATGAGAATTATATATTTTGCTTAAAATATTCCATAACATCACACATCACATAGCACATAATTAATTAATTCATTTATTTTTTCAGATAAACCACCTCATACTCGCCACTTCTCCTCATTCATGAAATCATGCAGCTGAACAATAATGTGACAGAATTCATCCTACTTGTGTTGACACAAGATCCATTTAGGAAGAAAATAGTATTTGTCACATTTTTGCTTTCCTATTTGGGGACATTGGTGGGTAATTTGGTGATTATCACCACCATCAAGACCAGTCAGGCACTTGGCAGTCCAATGTACTTCTTCCTTTTCTATTTATCCTTATCTGATACATGCTTCTCTACTTCCATTGCTCCTAGAACAATTGTGGATGCTCTTTGGAATAAGGTCACTATTTCTTTCAGTGAGTGCATAATCCAAGTCTTTACATTCCATTTCTTTTGCTGCCTGGAGGTCTTCATCCTCATCCTCACGGCTGTTGACCACTATGTGGCCAGGTCTGTAGTGTTGGTGGCTGTGGCTAGGGTGGGGTCCTGTGTACATTCTTTAGTTCAGATTTTTCTTGCCTTGTGTTTGCCTTTCTGTGGTCCCAATGAAATCGATCACTACTTCTGTGACTTGTAACCCTTGTCGAAGCTCGCCTGTACAGACATATATGTGACCAACCTCCTCCTGGTGTCCAACAGCGGGGCCATTTGTACAGTGAGTTTTTTCATGCTGATGTTCTCCTATGTCATCATCTTGCGATGTCTGAGAAACCACAGCGCAGAAGGGAGGAGAAAGTCCCTCTCAACCTGCATCTCCCATATCATCGTGGTGGTCATCTTGTTCTTTGGACCTTGCATTTATATACACACAGCCTGCCACCACATTCCCCATGGATAAGACAATAGCTGTGTTTTATACCATTGGAACACCTTTGCTCAATCCACTGATTTACACACTGAGGAATGCAGAAGTGAAAAATACCATGAGAAGGTTGGGGAGCAATTAAGAAATTGTTTTCTAATGACATGATATGAATGCCATTTTATTTGTACTGACCTGGAAGAAGTAAATGGAGAATATTATCTTCTTATTGTTTGCTTAATATACTAAAAACTTAACTACTCTGTGTTAGTTCCTTCTGGAAAGGAGGCAGTGTAAATACACTCACTAATTAATGGTGAGTCAATCTTATTAGAGGAAGAAGCAGCTTGAGGTACAGATAGGTATATAAGACCCATTGCCTCTGATGTGTCCCTGCTTTTCTAAACTCCCTAGCATCACTCCTGGTTTTAGTCTGTGGGTTTTCTGCCCTCCTGTATGTAGAGTTCTTTGCTAGTACTTACCCTTCTGGGTACCCAAATTGTAGTTCCAGAGCTTGGCCCGTTTTCTGTCTTCCAAACAGTTTCCTTCATTAGATGCTTTGGTCTCATCAGGTCTTATCATCAACTTAGTTTTTCTTCCTGACTCAGTAGAAAGTACCAAGTTCAAATAATTATTGAGGTTTTCTATTATAAGGGACAACATATATAAATTAGGTAAACTCTCTTTCCAATTTTAAGACATACTCTGACATCTTACTGTGATTTACCTAGCTCCTTCTAAGACAGCAACAGAACATGGAGAGAAAATTCATCCTTCTGAAAGAGTCCTTGATCTTAGGAGTGCTCTGTTCTCATTGTTGGGGTTGTAGTGATGTAATGATTCTTTTTGTAAATTTATATTTTGCCTCTAATTTGCTTCCTTCTAATTTGGGGGGAATATTACAATTTCTCTTGAACAATGATTATTATAACAATTTGTTTATAATAATATTATAGTTATGATTGTAGCACATAACACCCCAATTGAAGTAGAAATATGTACATAGCATAGAAATGAAAAGTGCAATGAGTAGCAAATTTGAAAACATTACAAGATTAGTGCCAGGAATGGTGGCCCATGGCTGTAATCCCAGCAGTTTGGGAGGCTGAGGCAGGAGAATCACAAGTTCAAAGCAGCCTCAGCAACTTTGTGAGACTCTTAGCAATTTGGCAACATCTGTCTCTATATAAAAAAGAAATGGGGATGTAGCTCAGTGATTGAACACCCTGGGTTTAATCTCTGTTTAAAAAAAAAAAAAAAAAAAAAGAAAGAAAGAAAGAAAGAAAAGAAAAAGAAAATATTAAAAGATTAGACAAAAGATGTGATAACTCTGAAGAACAATTTTAGGATTTGAAACAGAAATAGTTATATTACATTTATTAAATATTTGAGTGAGTTATCTGTATAACCCAAAAGAGTAGCTTTACCAACCAAGAAGGAAATATTTAGATGGAAATTATATTACAGTAGCAGAGATAGAAATTACCATTTGTCATTATTCATTAACACTTCATTTTCTAATAACATGAACTCTAAATCTTTGAATTTCAGGTTTTTTTATTTGTATATTTATCCATGTAGAACATTAAACACAAGTATTATTGTTTATTGGGGATTTCCATTTCCTTTTATAAATTAATAAATCCTATTGAGATTACAAACCTTATTGTCATATTTTTTTTTATTCCAGAGATTTTAGAATTTCTTTTTTAATGTTACTTATTTAGTGGCTTTATTTTGAAATGTTTTCAGTAGTGCATTATCATTATATATAATAGTGCGTTCTTTTTGACATGATCATACATTCATGAAATATAATTGGCCCCTCCTCAGTGCCCAGTACTTTCTTCTTTATATTGAGAAACTGATGATCATTTCTGTGTTTGGGAATAGAAAGCTCTAGATTCTTCAATGAACTATAGAGACATGTGTAGATCACTGCTTTTTAGATTCTGTGAATTTCAATGTGAAATCCATCTCTAGCAGTTTATCATCGCACAGAAGGAGCTACAGTTTGGTATTGTTGTTGCAGAATTTGTACCATAGCAGATTTAAATTAAGAGTTATACCTGATAACTTCTTTTATTTAGGACAGGGAAAATATGAATAGTGATATATGTATTGAATTTAAGTGATTTCCTGGATATACTCCATCTAATGACTTCTGGAATTGCATTCCACACAGAGACCCATGTCTACTCTTATATCATTTGCAAACATATAGTACTCCAAACAAGTTATATATATTTGGTACTGGGGATTGAACTCAGTGGCACTCGACCACTGAGCCATATCCCCAGACCTTTTTTGTATTTTATTTAGAAACAGGGTCTCACTGAGTTGCTAAGTGCCTCGCCATTGCTGAGGCTGTCTTTGAACTTATGATCCTCCTGCCTCAGCCTCCCAAGTGCTGGGATTACAGGCGTGTGCCACCATGCCCAGCAAATATTTTGTAATAAAGATGTAGAGAAGACTGAATGTGAAACCTCAATAGATATTTTGATTGAAATCAGTGTTCTGGTAGGGAAATAATGGGAATCTGATAGCTAAAGTGGAGAATGAACATGTGGAAGGGCAAGAACCATGACCTGATAAGTTATTTTCCATCCTATGGATGCAAGAAGAGTAGGCTCTTCTCTCTTGAAGGAGAAAAATAGTCTTCACTTGCCTAGATAATGCTATTGCCTTATTGAAAGAATTGCCATGCAGTATTTGCTGTCCTTCCAAGCTTCTTCCTATGCCACTTATTGCTTTCAAATAGTCTACCAGGGAAAGTCTCAGGAATGTTGAAACAGGAAATTATAACCTTGTTCTATGAGGAAGTGACACATATAGAACATTGGAGGAATCAGCCAATATGTCCTGTCGTGAACCAGAAGAGAGCTTCAGCATGGGAGTGGATCTTGAAGGTGTTAACATAGGTGGACTGAATATAAGTCTAGAGATTGAAGAATTTTTTGACACTGAGGTACTCACTCATGACTTGAGATTGGTTGTTGTGTTGACCAAGAAAAAGGGTATGCTGAAACCCTAATCCCCACTATTTGTGACTTCTTTTGGAGAGAGGGTCTTTATATAGGTAATAAAATTAAAATGAAGTGATTATGGTGGGTCATAATATTCTGTGGCTGGTGTTCTTATAAAAGGTAAATTTGGGCATTGGGAGAATGTCCTGTGAAGATGAACACAGAGAGTGAATCGCTTTGTCTACAATCCAAATAACTCCCCGAGATTGCCAGCAAGATACTAAATGCTGGCAGAGGGTCATGGTATAGACTCTCCTCAGCTTTCAGGAGGAAGCTACCCTGCTGACACCTTGATCTGAAATTTATCTTCTGGAACTGTTGGATACTACATTTCTGTTGTTTAAGTCACTCAGTTTATGGTATTTTCTTATGGAAGTTCTAGGAAACTTAGCACAAATATTATATTTAAGAGCACTTATAAGATATATTAATTTCCTTTTGTTGCTGTAATAAATTAACACCATGATAGTGGCTAAAATAACATGGATTTATTATGTTATTGTTCTGTGGGTTGGAAGACTTACACAGATATCACTGGACTAAAATCAGGGTATCCTCAGGGCTGTGCTTCTTCCAGAAGTACTAGGGACTAAGCCATTCCTTGAATTTTCCAGGTTCTAAGCCGACATTTCCTGATTTAAGGCATGGGAGTGTCAGACGCAGCTTGAGGCCTCTTCACTTCATCTCCAGAGTAAACCTGTGGCATCCCTTTGGCTCTCCTCCCAGTCTCACATCTCCCTCTCACTTTTTACCTGTCTCCTTTTGTCACTTTCTCTTTCTTTGTTTCTTTGAGAAAAAGGAAAAAGAAGTTTATTGCTTTGCTAGCAAAGGAAAAACACGGGGGACTGCTGTTCTCCTGTTCCAGAGGCTGTGATTCTGCCTATCGGAGGGAACAGGAAAAAAAAAAAAAAAAAAAAGGTGATTTGAAGGCTATATTTCATGTGTTTTATGTTGGAGGTATAATTCACCTGTTAGTATGGAAGAGAAATACACTTGGCAGTTAATAACAATTCAAACAATTATTCTGATTAAATAAATGATATTAACCAAGTATCTTATACAATCATATCAGTTATATCAGTTATATCTGAAATTTCAATTTAACATAGTTTTGCATAGCAAGCTATTGTTTTGTATTGTCCTTAGATGTTGTGTTACTTCACTCTTGAGATTGTAGTCTATTTTGTCTTTTCAATATTTTAAAATATTCAACATTGTTTTCTTACTTTATTAGCAAATTACATCAGAGAATTTCTAGCACAAATAATGACAACAATAATTACAACAGTAACAGAGAATACATAAAGTATTCCCTATCATGTAAAATTCACATTTTGGTGGGGGAGGGTAGTACTGGGGACTGAACTCAGGAGCACTTGGCCACTGAGCCACATCTCCAGCCCTATTTTGTATTTTATTTAGAGACAGTGTCTCACTGAGTTGCTTAGCCTCTTGCTCTAGCTCAGGCTGGCTTTGAACTTATGATTCTCCTGTCTCAGCCTCTTGAGAGATTTGGTTTAGTTCCCAGGTATTTGATCCACTTTGCATTCATTCTTATATAGAGTGAGAGATAGGGGTAAAATTTTGTTATTCTCTGTACAGGTGTGCACCTCCAGGCCTGGCAAAGTTCACATTCTTATTGTACCTATGGATGGATAATCTGAATTACAGTGAGGTTAGTATCTTACCCAAAGTCACATGGTTGGTTAATTGTAGATCCACCATTCAATCTCAGAGACCTTTCCTATGTCTGAGGTGGTAAATAGTAACTCATCTCTGAACACCATGTAAAGGTATCTCATATACACTGACCTTTTTCTTCTTTGAGTACTTATTGTGCACTTTCCATTTAGGTTAAACACAATTGCTACATTGCATCCCTCAGCTCACTTCCTGTAACTTGTGCTACACAAGCACACACACATCCCCACAAACACACAGGTGTGCACTCACACAGTGGCCTTCACTCTTGAAAATAACCATTCCTCCTTGTAATGTTTCTGCTATCAAAGTCACAAAGATAACTTGTGGATTAACTTGTAGCTGAGGAACAATTAATAGATGGGATGTCAGCAAATTAAAAAAGTTCTGCCCAGCAAAAGAAACACTAACATGAAGAGGGAACCTACAGAATAAGAGAAAACCTTCGAAAGCTGCTTTTCCAACAGAAAATTAATATCCAGAGTATATAAAAAACTCAGAAAACTCAGCAACAACAATAAGAAACCTTTACAACTCTTCAATAAATGGGCAAATAAATTAAACACACTCTCAAAAGAAGACGTATGAATGTCCAACAATTATAAGAAAAAAATGTTCAGCATCTTTAGCCATCAAAGAAATTTAAATTGAAACTACACTGATTTTATTTCTTCTGTTTAGGAGTCCCATTGAGCAAGTTGGTTCCTATGCTGACATGCTATATTGTTGAGCCTACATTTTTTTCTAGCTGTTTCAGAGTGTTTGTTTTAATTCACAGGTATTTGTTCCACTTTGCCCTCATTCTTGTTTAGAGTGAGAGAGAGGGGTAAAATTTCATTCTTCTCTCTGTGTATTTCCTGTTTGCCCAGAACTATTTGTTAAAAGGTTATCTTTTCTATGTTTTTTTGGCCACTTTGTCTAGCATCAGATAATAATATTTATGTGTTTTGTTTTCTCTGAGTCTTCCATTCTATTCCAGTGGGTTTCATGCCTGTTTTGCTGCCAGTACATGCTGGATTTTTTTTTTTTTTTTTTTTTTTTTTTTTTTTTTTTTACTATAGCTCTACAGTATAATTTGAGGCCCAAGTATGTGATGCCTCCTACTTCACACTTTTCACTAAGGATTGCTTTGGCTATTTTAGGTTTCTTATTTTTCCAAATGAATTTCAGGATAGCTTTTCTAGTTCAGTGAAGTTCTAATTCTGTAATTGGGATTTTGATGGGGATTGCACTGAATCTGTATAGCACTTTTGGTAGTATGGTCATTTTGAGAATATTAATTCTGTCTATCCAAGAACAAGGTAGGTCTCTCCATCTTCTAAGATCTTCTTCAACTTCTTTCTTTAGTGTTCTGTAGTTTTCATTGTAGAAGTCTTTCACCTGTTTTGATTCGTTGATTGCCAAGCTTTATTTTGAGGATATTGTGAATGGAATGGTTTTCCTAATTTCTTTTTCCATAGATTCATTATTGGACTAAAGAAATGCATTTGATTTATAAATATTGATCATGTATCTTACTAATTTACTGAAATAATTTATGAGCTCTAGGAAGTCCTTTGGTGGAACTTTTTGAGTCTTCTACATGTTGAATCATGTTATCAGCAAACAGATAATTTGAGTTCTTCTTTTCCCATTTGTATTCCTTTACTTTCCTTCTCTCTCTTTTTCTTTTTCTTTTTTTAAAATTCAATGTTGTATATGTAACAATGGCATTCATTACATTTCATATTACACATATAGATCATGTTTTAACATAACACTGTTTGACTACAAAGAATATTCATATTATTCATGTCTTCAACCATGTGTTTAAGATACTGATATCCATCTCATTCTACCACCTTTTATTTTCTCTCTTCATACCCCCTGTTTCCTCCCTTCCCCTCCCTCCCCATTGACCTTTCTAATGTTCCTCTAATTCTCCCATGTTCCCTAATCCAACCCCACTGTGAATCAGCCTACTTATATCAAAGAAAACATTTGGCATTTGGATTTTTGAGATTGACTAACTTCACTTAGCATTATGTTCTCCAACTTCATCCATTTACCTGTGAATGCCATGATTTTATTCTCTTTAATTGCTGAGTAATAGTTCATTGTGTATCTATACCACATTTTCTTTATCCACTCATCTACTGAGGGGCATCTAGGTTGGTTCCACAACCTAGCTATTGTGAATTGAGCTGCTATAAACATTGATGTGGCTGTGTCCCTGTAGTATGCTGCTTTTAAGTCCTTTGGGGATAGACCCAGGAGTGGGATGGTTGGGTCAAAAGGTGGATCCATTCCAAGTTTTCCAAGGAATCTCTATACTGCTTTCCATAATGGCTGCACCATTTTGCAGTCCCACCAGCAATGTATGAGTATGCCTTTTTCCCCACATCCTCTCCAACATTTATTATTGTTTGTATTTTTAATAGCTGCCATTCTGACTGGATCTTGCCTCATTGTTTTGTCTAGATTTTCAATATGTTGAATAGGATTGGTGAATGTTGGCATGCGTTTCTTATTCTTGTTTTCAGAGGAAATGCTTTCAGTTTTTCTCCATTGAGCAAAATGTTGGTCTTGGGTTTGTCATATATAGCTTTTATGATGTTGAGGTAAATTCTTTCTATCCCTAGTTTCTCTAGTGTATCAAAAGTGAACGAGTGCTCTAGTTTGCCAATTGCTTTTTCTGCATTTATTGAAATAATTATGTGATTATTGACCTGGACACTAGTTATGTGGTGAATTTCATTTATTGATTTCTGTATGTTGAGCCAACTTTGCAACCCTGGGTTGAAACCCACTGGATCATGGTGCATTATCTTTTCACAATAGCTAACAAACTAGGTGCCTTCAACAGATCAATGTATAAACAATATATGGCATGTATACACATTGGAGAATTTCTCAGCCATAAAGAAGAATGAAATTATGGTGTTTGCCAGTAAATGGTTGAAACTATCATGCTAAGTGTAATAAACCAGTTCCCAAAAGTCAAATGTTTCCTCTGATATGTGGAAGCTAATCCAAAGTAAGATGCTTGTGGGCAAGAATTTAAAAAAGAAAGGAAGAGAAAAAGAAAGGAAAAAATGAGAGAGAGGGATTTCATGAAAATAGAGGAAAGATCAACAGAGTAGACTTATCCAGCTTAATCATGGTGTACAATTTTATTAATGTGTTTTTAAATATTCTTTGCTAATACTTTATTAAGGATATTTTCATCTGTTCAAAATAATAAATGCTGGTGGTAATATGAGGGAAACACCTATATACTCTTTTGTCAATTAGTACAGCCACTATGGAAATAAGCATGGAGGTTTATAAAAAAATAAAAGTGGAGCTACCATATGATCTAGCTATGTACCACTCCTCAGCATTTATCAAGGCAACATAATTTTAAAATACATGTATATCCATCTTACTGTAACACAATTCTCATTAGCCAATTTATGAAATAAGCTTAGGTGTGTCCATCAACATGTGAATGAGTAGAGAGAATTATACACACAAAGTAGAGTTTTATTAAGTCATAAAGAAGAATAAAACTGTGCATTTTGCAGGAAAATGGATGGAAATGGAGACCATCATATCAAGTAAAATAAGACAGACTTGGAAAGACAAATATTATGTTTTCTCTCTGTTTTGGTCAGCATTTTTTGCTGCTATGACCAAAAGACCTGACAAAAATGATTTTAAAGAAGGAAAAGTTTATTTGGGGGTTGTGGTTTCACAAGTCTCAGTCCATAGAGAGCTAGTTCCAGTCTATGGGGCTCCAGGTAGGACAGAACATCATGGTAGAAGAGTGTGGCAGAGGAAAGCAAGTGGGGATGTGGCACCAAGAAGGAAAGAGAGTTGGACTTGATTCTTCTCATCAGGGAGAAAATATATACACCAAAAGCAGCCCCCCAAAGACCCCCCCCTCTTCTAGCCATACCCTGATGCCTATAGTTACTACCAACCAGTTAACCCTTATCAGGATATTAATGCACTGATTAGGTAAAGGCTCTCATAACCAAATTATTTCACCTCTAAACTTTCTTGTATTGTCTCCCACATGAGCTTTTGGGAACACCTCATGTCAAAACCATAATATTTCACCCTTGGCCCCCCAAAACTCATACCCATCTCACAATGTAAAATACATTTAGTCCATTTCCAAGAGTTTCAATAATCTCAATAGTTTATAGGGGCTCTGACTGTGATGTACTTTGCCTGGACTTCCAGAGCTTTGAAATCTCAGTGGAAGGCTCCATGACCCCTTAACTCCAGCATACTGCAATCTTGAAGAACCAGCATCACATAGCTCATGCCAGTGTCTGCTGCCATCTCCAGCAGTAACCAAATTTCCAGGGACCATAGCTGAAGTAACCTTCAAGTGCCTGAGTGGCTGAGAGTGTTGAAATGACTTTCTAGGCCCACTATGTGAAAATAGAGTGTCCCAATTGTCGCTGGTCAAGGGAATTTTTACTTTTGCATCCTTGAGTTTGAGATGGGTGTGTGGTGTTGCCAGTTCCTGAGATGCCCTCAAGCCATCTTTCTTATTGTCTCTGAGCAAAGTCTTTGGTGTTTCTTTAGTGGCTATAATGTCTCTAACAACTATATACTCATTAGCCCAGTTTTACTTGTGGTTTTCTGGCCAAACTGCAAGTTTTTCAAAATTTTCTCCTTTGCTTTCTACTCCTGATCATCACAATAAATTTGGCCACAAGCTTCCCAGCATATCCTTGCCTCTGCCTAAATACTGTTTCTACTGTTTCGTATATATATATATGAAATATATATATGTATATATATATATATATATATATATATATATATATGATTAAGATGTCCATCACTAAGATGTCCATCACTTTTAAATTCAGCCTCACATACAGTCTCAGGACATGGAGGAAATATAGACAACTTCTTAGTTTATTTGGGGCTCATGGTTTCAGAGGTCTCAGTCCATAAAAGCAGCAGACTCTATTCCTTGGGATTCAAGGTGTGGGTAGAATATCATGGTGGAAGAATGTGGCAGAGAAAAGCAGTGAGGGATGTGGCCATAGGAAGCAGAGTGAGAGAGAGGCAGAAAGACAGACAGGGGAGAGAGACAGAGACTCCCCCTCACTAGGGACAAAATATATACCCTAAAGGAAAGCACCCAATGACCCACCTCCTTCAGCCACATGTTATCTGCCTATAGTTACCAACCAGTTAATCCCTATCAGAGGATTAATGCAGTGATTAGGTTAAGGCTTATAACTCAAATATTTCACTTTATATCATTGTCTCACACACGAGGTTTGGAAGACATCTCATATTGAAACCATAACAAGGGGAAGACAGAGGGGAAGAAGGAAAACAAGCAATCTCAAGAAAGCAGAAGGGAGATCAAGAGAGTAAAGGAAGGACATCAGAGGAAGTGGGGAAGGAAGAGAGGGCAAGGGGTTGAGATGGATAATAAATTAATCAAATTATCTTATATGCATGTATGTCACAATAAAATCCACTGTTCAGTATAATTAGTATGCAACAATACAAATTAAATGAAAAAAAATCATCTTCAAAGCTCATATGTTCTTAGTTAAATATATGCGTAGCTGAAGAAAAAAAATCCTTTAAATATGGGTCACTTTGTCATAGTCACTTAAAATGATGAAGATTTTCTTAGAAATGTTTTTTCATTGCTGGTGAATTTCCACTATGAATAGATTGGTTTGGAAAAAAATAGGTAACTTAAAGCTTTGATACCAGCAAACAATATTTGAAAGTCTTGATTCTACTTGAATCCTACCCATGTAATCCAAAATTAAACTTGACTTTGAAATAGCTCATTATTTTATTCTTTTATTTTATACTGGAAATTCATAAATACTTTCTATATGTTCACAGTTATTGTATTGCTAGTGTAGCATTTTAAGCATGTCAATTTGCCAAATTTCCTCCTTGTGCTTCTGTGGAAGTATTAACAGTGCTATGTCATGCATGAAATTAAAATATGTGTGTTAAATTAAAAATCATTTTATAAGGGTTGGGATTGTGTCTCAGTGGTAGAGAACTTGCCTAGCACATCTCGGGAGGCACAGGGTTCGATCCTCAGCATCACATAAGAATAAACAAACTTAAAAAAATCATTTTATAGTGCTTTTCACAATTTCTAGCACATTTTACAGAATATTTAAAATGAATAGATAAAAGTCAAGAAAGAGTAAACTCTAATGTCAATTGATTATTAGTCATTAGAAAAAGTGTGAGAAGAGAAGTTTAATTAAAGCAAAACAGAAAATTTAACTATGAAAGATCAATTCAGTCATCTGCAGAAGTAATTGGTAGTGCAATGAAATGACCTGGGGCATGGAATAAGGTTTTAGGGAATGCAATATAATAAGGAAAAACCTTATGAAAATGGTGAAATTTAAGTTTGACCTTAATTGCGTTAAGAAAAATTCCTTCACTATTAATATATGATCACCCTTGATAGCAGAAAAAGAGGAAGATTATTAATACTTATGATGAATACATAAAGATTCATTTTATTCCTAAACAATCTTATGACTACTTTTTAAAAAATTTGGTTACTAACCATAAAATCTATTCTGAATATTTAAAATTATATATTTAAAGCTATTTAAAATAATTTAAAAATCTTGTTAGAAAAGCCAAACAACAACTAGTTAAAGTCATGAGAGTTATTTGTTAGATTTGTCCAAGAATTACCATAGGGATTGCTATTGGGCTTGCACCCAGGTCCCTCCAGTGCCTTTAAATACTTCTCCCAACTCTGTGTTCAGCTACTTCAGGAGCCTCTATACTCCATACATTTAGGGAACTGGTTTTGGATGCTCATTACTGAACGGAAGGAAGAAAGAGCAAAAGGCCCATATGCATCTGATTCTTCTCTTGTAGTATTGTGATGTAATTCTCATTCTCATTCTGAGCACCTACAGAGTAAATTTTTAAGATACACTTTTTAATTAAATATAATTTGAAAGCTACATACAAAGCATGAGGACTTTTTCACTGTGTTTCTGCTTAAGATATGTGCTTCTTATTTTGGGTTAGAACTTAGATTTTTTTTTATTTGCTGTTATGAATTCAAGAGCAAAGGTATTGCTTCAAAGGCTGATTGGAATTGAATGAAGACAAATGTGAGTTTTTATTATTTTAGTCTCAGCTTTTACATCTTCCTCTGCTTTGTTTTTCTTGCATGCCTAAGCCTCTGTAAAAGTCATCATTTTGAGTAATCATAACATAAAATATCCTTATTTTCCCGTTTTTCAAGAACATTTTTTTTTCTCTATGGGTAAATACTCTAAAAATATAGCTGGTTAGCAACTATTTTGTAAAACTTTTAGATCTTTCTAGCTTAAGTCACCATTTTTCATTTTAATAGTTAATTACACAATTTTAAGGAATCTGTTCTAAGAGACTGCAAAGGAAGCTAAAATACATTGTTGAATGTTTTTGCTCTATTTCAGATACAAAAGGAATGCTAAAAATCATAAAAATTTGAAAGTTATCAAGTAATTAAATAAAATCAGCAATAAGCAGGATAGAAACAACAAGAAAATTATGGAAACTATTGATTTTGATTAATTGATAAATTATTTGACTTTCTGTCTTTATTCTGTGGGGCTGGGGATGGAACCCAGGGTTTGCACATGCTAGAGTAGTGCTCTGTCACTGAGCTAGGTCCCCAGCCACTGCTTCCTTAATTTTTCAAGAGGAAATAGATGCCAATAGAGTTTTGGGGGCTTTTCCTAAATTAAATAATGGCTGTGGCAGATGAAACTAGGGTATCTTTTCTTGATATTAGTGTATCATAGATTCCATAAAAATTTGCCATTGAATTTGAATGCGGTATTATAGAAAAAATTTCACTAGCCACAAGCAAATTTCGAATTATAAAATAAAAGACTATTTCTTTAACAAAAGTAGAAGGTGTGTGTGTGTGTGTGTGTGTGTGTGTGTGTGCAATTACTTTAACAAAAAAAGAATATAAATTTCTAAACTAAGTATAATACAGAGATATTATTTTCTGGAAGAGTTTGATTTCATTATTCTTATTTATAAAAGAGAGAGTCTCTGAGACATCATATATATCATATATATTATGTATATTATACATATTACACATGAGAGATATTAAATGAAATATATTATATTAGAAGTCTTCTCAAATAAATGTGTTAGCTTGATTTCAGTACTTCCATCTGTATAATGAGACGTCCTATTTTATACCACATATCCTGACAATTTAACTTTCAATAGAGTAGTTGTGAAAATAATTTAAACTTCTGAAGAAATCTGTATTTGGTGGCATGCCAAATCTAATGAAGAGACTTTATATCTTGAGCTTCCTTGGTCTTACAAATTTTGAGAACTTTAACATTTTTAAAATTAAAAATATGGGAGCTAATTTTAGTTAGCTATTACAATGTGTTACAGTCACATATCTTTACCTATTTTATATGAATATTTTAATTTGATTTTCAAAGAATCCTGTGTGTTAGATATCATTATCAGTCTCTTACAGATGATAGAACCCAGGCTCAAAGAGTGATATAAACTGCTTGACTATTAAAGACTAAGAGGTAGACTGTGTATCAGAATCCACTTAGTTTAAATCAAGCAGCACACTCACCTACAATGATAATCTCCCTCCCTGCCTCATGGATAAAACTTCCAATTATGCTTTAGTAGTTAGAGGTAAATCATATTTCCAAAGAGGACAATTTCTCTAGACCAAAGAAATCAAGATGACTGTAAACATTGCAGGTTGTTTTGTCCTTTCTCATCCCTTTGTAGAGGAATGAAACTTATTGCAGCAGAGATTGTTTAAAGATGATGGTGTTTCTCCTCAGTGCACACTTATCAGATGCTGTTAGCCTATGTAATACACCCTGGGAATTCAGCATACTCTCTGATCTGTTCCAAGTTTATTTTCTCTTCCTTTAAAACTAAAAGAGATAGTGTTAGTTTGACCAAAAAAGAAAAAGTCATACAAAAGAAATTTATAAACTTATAAAGTCTTCAATGTCAGCTGTTATATTTCAGAGATCAATCATAGAATTTATTCAAATTTGGGGCAGGGGTTTTGGCTCAGTGGTAGTGTGCTTTCCTCACATGTGTGAGGCCCTGGTCAATCCTGGTACCACATAAAAGTAAATAAATAAAATAAAGGTATTGTGTCCACCTACAACTATACATATATATTTAAATATATATATTTGAAAAAATTTATTCAAATACTAGTAGGAATTTAAAAGTATACTGAGAGTTTAGTCTTGCTTATACAAAAATCAAATTCAGATATAGGTATAAAATGAGATGCAGATATAAGGATATTCCCTCTTTCCTTAAATTGAAATATCCCCTATATATGTGTAGGGCACAGGAATGTATCTGCCTAGGTATTTTACATTTTATATGGCAATTCATGAAGTATAATGTTTAGGTATTAGCATCTATATTTATATTCTTTTAAGTAATTGAAGAAACAATATAGTAACTAGTTAGCAACAAGTTATGTAAGGGTTTACTGAATTCCAATACAAGTAATACTGAAATAATATTACTTTAATGTTTAATTATTAGTAAAGAAATTTAAACACTCTAATTTTAATCCCTTTTGGACATTATCCCCTTAAATCCTCAGATGTACATGATTCATTCCATATTTTTCCTATCTATTTATGAGCACACAGGTATTCATTGAAACTCCTCAGTATTCTTTGTGATTTCTTGAAACAAAATTATCATATTTTCCTCATTTATGTTTATATCATTTGCTTTCTGCTCAACAATATCTCTTAATGTTTTATCCAAGTTTTATGTGTTGTGGAGACATACTTAAGACATTTATTTAAGTTTCTACCTATTATTTTATGATAAAATATATTACAGCTTATTTCCCCATTCTATTATCAGCAGATATTTAGATCAATTTCCTTTTTCAAGAGTAAACTAGGCTTCAGTGAATATTCTTGTGAATTCTCTGTGGGGTAGTTTCATTAGGTCAAATGTTTATGCTCTAAATCATCATCAAAGTTTATATAGATAGGTCTTTAAATTTTATTTTTACAAGGCTAATCAGTGAGACTATTATCTCAATGTTGTTTAATTTGCATTGCCCGATTCTAATCAGTGGGAGAATTTTTATGCTATTACCCATTTTAATTATTTTTCCTGTTCATTACCCAAATTTTTCTCATTCAAAAAAAAAAAAAAAACGAGTAACTTATATTCGTATTACAGATATGAAGGTGATATAAATACTTATTGCAATTTTGTCACTTGTTAAAATATTTTCCTCATATGGAATTTTGTCATATATAATATTTAAGAATATTACATGCTTTATTATGACTTTTTTGCTTTAAATTTTCCTATCCTAAGATATAAATTCATTCACCTAATTATTCCCAAAAAAACTTCTTTTTCTAGTTTTATTTGATACATTTGCATAGTTCAACTATCTGAAATATGTTCTTTGGTGACTAATAAGATAACATATTTTCTTTTTTTGTGGGGGCACTGTGAATCTTTTCAAGTGGAGAGTCAAGTTCTAAACTAATCACAGACAAATCCAGTATTTTGAGTTGTTATTTTAAACATAGATTAAATCCAATGTATGTATGTATTTGTTTATTGCCTGTGTTTGAGATCTATCTTCTGTTATTTTAATAACACTTCTTTAATTATCATAATACATTTTTAATATTCTTCAATATCTGAAAAGATATTTTCATTTACCCATGCTGGATATTGACTAGTGCTAAATTTTGGAAATGTATTTTTCAATTTTTACTAAAAACTTTGTCACAATTTTGGTTTTCAATTATTGACAGTATTGGTTAATTGGGGACAAACTTTTTACTACATTTGTCCTTCCTAGCCATAAACTATAAATATGTTTACTGGTTTTAATCTTTTTATATTTCCAATAAAATTCCATGTTCAAAGATAAGTTTCCATTTTCAGGGATGGTACAGATTAAGACAATTTTTAAGAGCTTTTACTCAAAAAATTCACATCACATTTCTGGTTCATTGCAATTGAACTTTTTCATCACTTCCAGAGAGTGTTCACCCCACATGGGGGGAAAAAAAAAAGAAAAGGAAAGGAAATTAAACCAGAAGATATTAACTCAAGGCTTATGAATGGGCTTTGAATCACATGTGCATATAATGTCTAAAGTCCTATTGAAAATATCTTCATATATAAAAAAGTCATTATGCCAAAACATTTTCATAAGAACCCATACAGTGCAAAGGGCATGGTTTCCTCTCTGTTCTAATTCTTTACAAGCTTGCTGACAAATTTTCCTCTGCAAATAGAGTTTATTTTTTGTAAAACCAAGACTTGAGTTTAGTGGTTGTATGACACATTTTAGATCAGGTTACTCCAGGTTGCAGAAAGGAAGTAAGAGATGTAGTGTGACCATTTGCATCCAATAAATATTTTCTTTGTTACTGACATATTCCAGGAGTTGACAATGAACATAGAGCAAGCCTGGTGAGGAAAGAAACTTGATTCAATTCAGAAATCCAAGGTAGTAAAACAGGTGAAGTGAAGAAAATACCCCAAATGCAAGTTTCTCTGCAAGTGAGTTATTGAAAAAAAGACTAGAAAATCTGACAACAGGACAAACAGGATAAAAACTTGAGAAATTCTGGATGAGACTGGAAGATGAACTGGGAACTAAGGTAAAGTCTAGGAAGCAATAACCATTCTGGAGACCCACACAAGGGATCAACCCTCTTCTCAAAAGATTGGCGTGTAATTCTTCCTCTCCCTCTGTTTAAAAAATAATAATACGCTTTTTTTTTTATTTTAAGTGCTAAAGGCACTTTATGAAATCATTATCCAGAAGTTTAATATTTGACATAATGAGTTCGCTGAAGTACAATGTCACTAGACATGATCAACTTTTAAATTCATCAGTTTAAAAAAACTGAGAATGATATAGTATCCATCCTGCCTTTGAAGAATAAACAACTTCTTGGCTTTTAAAACACAATGGAGATTTCAACGGTACTATTAGGCTGAAATACTGAAATGTTATTTTCAAACTGAACTGAAAAACTGTGTTTTGTGTTTAAAATATTCACCTTGGTGTTCATTGTAAGTGTGAGGGCTTGGAATTCATCACAATCACAATTGATTATCTGTGCTATTCTTGTTATACTATTGTGTATAGCATAACTATTGTGTTATACTATTGCTCTAATGATCTGCACTCTATTTGTGAGTGAATATTCTATAGATTTTATCCATCTCTGTACCCCTAGTGCCAATTATATTGTATGATACATAATAAACAATCAATATATGTATTTACTGAACAAACATATGATTTTAGAAAATAAATCAATGCTTTTCAAAGGTCTAGTGTTTCAGGTATATTATCCTCTTCCTTTAAGTAATCAAATCCATGGAAACAATGGAATATGAAAACATTACTGAATTTATTCTCCTGGGACTACTTAGCAATGAGGATGCAAAAGCTACCTGCTCTGTGATATTTTCACTCTGCTATCTTGCAATTCTTTCAGGAAACCTGGCCATTCTTCTCACCATCAGGGGAAGCCACCTTGGTGAGCAACCCATGTATTTTTTCCTCAGCTACCTGTCCTTCATGGATGTCTGCTTTACCTCCACAGTGGCCCCCAAACTGATCATAGACTTACTGGTTCAGTGGAACACCATCTCCTTCAGTGGCTGCATGTCCCAGATGTTTTATGCCCACTTCTTTGGAGCCACTGAGATCTTTATCTTGGTGGTCATGGCCTATGATCGCTATGTGGCCATCTGTAGACCCCTTCACTATATGGTCATCATGAGCAGACAGGTGTGCTATATTCTTGTGATGTTTTCAATTATTGGAGCTTTTATCCACTCACTGATACATGTATTGATTATTATTCAACTTCCCTTCTGTGGCCCCAATCAGATAGACCACTATTTCTGTGATGTCTTCCCCTTGTTGAAATTGGCCTGCACGGACACGAAGCTCTTGAATATTATAATTGTCACCACGACAGGGGTGATGTCCATTTTGACTTTTGTTGCCTTGGTAATTTCTTACATCATCATCCTGTTCACTTTGAGGACTCGCTCATCTGAGGGCCGCCGCAAAGCCCTCTCCACCTGCGGCTCACACATCACTGTTGTGTTCATGTTCTTCTTGCCCCTCATCTTCACCTATGTCCCTATGGCTGATTCTGTCAGTGATGACAAAGTGTTTGCTCTGTTTTACACCATGATCGCCCCCTTGTTCAACCCTCTCATCTACACACTGAGAAATACAGACATGAAGAATGCCATGAGGAAAGTGTGGGGACCAAAAAAGTTGTTTAAAGGGAATTAAAGCCTCAGGTTGAAACCACTTGGCTGATCTTGCTCCCTACACTGAATCAGTGTCAGTAAACAGCAGGTGCAGAGAGATGGTGTGCATCACCCACAGTAGCAAGCCTTGAAGACAGAAGACCCCTGACCATTCTCTTTTTGTTACTTTACATTTCAGAGACTGTACACAAGAGAAGTGAACCGGATGATCTCCAAGTCATATATGTTGTATATTTTAAATCTGTAACAAATTAAAGTTTGAAAATAATGTGATGCAATGTAGTTTTCCTATTTACATTATAAGTGATGGAAGTTATTGTAAGTGATCCTTAATAACCTGTTGGTGGTGTAATTTATTAATCATGAGTTCAAATTGGGGTAATGCCATCATCAAATTGATGAAATAGAAACTTCTATCCTCTTCTGCCCACAGAAATATAAATTTGAACACCAATATACAAATATCCTTTCACATGAGTTAAGAAACCAAGTGAGAGTTTATAGCACCTGAGTGTTACACAGACATTAAAATTGATGACTTGAAAAAGGGAGGAAGAACAGTTTTACTTTATGGTTGTTACCCTTTTTGCCATCCCAGGCATGAAGAGACATACTCTCCTGGTCAGGAAAGAAGAGGTAAGTAAGCACTGCACATTTCCTTAGACCCCCTAAGTGGAGCCTGCCTCAGCAAAATCTAGTGCTGTACAGACTCTTACATCACCGGATTCTAGTCCCAGTACCTGAGGCTTGAGCCTCTAGCTCACTACAACACCACAGGCCCAGACTCTAAACCTGCTTGGAAGTTCTTGGGGCCTACTTCACCACTAGCCCAACTCTAGTAGCCCTCAACTCCAGACCAATCCCACCAAAGGACTGACCTTGGCCCCAGGCTCTAGAATAGTCCCAGGACCCTAGTCAACATACTGGTATCCACAAACTCAGCTTTCAAGGAGACCTTTCTGATATAAGTTCCAAGTTGGCACCTATGAGCTGAACTTTCAAATCTGCCCTCTTGCCAGGCTAGATTCTGCAGCCCCAGATCCTAGCCTGTCCCATAGCATCAGGATTCAGGCCCACTCCAGTATCAGGCTTGCGTCTGTGCCTTATTTATTAGACCATCACCACTGAATCAGAGTTTAGGACAAACCCTGCTGATACAGACTCGAGAATTTTACCCATAGACTGAACTTCCAAGTCCTCCATCATGCCAAACAGGATCTGTTCCAGGATAGCTCCATGACCTCAGGAACAGACTGATGCTGTGCATACAGGCTCCGTGTCTAATCGGTGTCAGGCTAGTCACCATGGCCTCACACTCAAGGTCAATCCCTTCAGTCACACCAATAGCAAATTAAGGGGCCAGACTTGTCCTGGTAGTCCACATTGCTAGACCAGCTCCCCCAATCTCAGGCCCCTGGATCATTCTGTTGACCCAGGTTTCAGCTTTTCCCAGATGGATCTAGCTTCTAGATCAGCATCCACATACCCAACATGCAGGCTAGCCTTAGTGGGCTCAGGCTTTAGGCCAATCTTCAAAGGTCCAGGTATCAGGCCTGCACCAGGCTAGCCTTTGGCTACATGTACTCCATGCCTACCTCAGCATAAGGCCAGATTCAATCTCCAGGATGGTCTTGGGTCTGAATGTCCCAAGATTCTTCAGTATTTATGGTCAATGCATTCTCAAGAAGACCTAGAGTCCAAGTTCACCCCAGCATATCACAAGGCCAGGATATTTCCCATGAATTAAAATTCTAGGATCACCAGTGTAGACCCAGGCTCCAAAGGAGTCACCACAGACTCACAATCTCATCTGTGGATTCAGTCTCCAGGCCAGGTTCTAGGTACTGAGGCTACAGGTTCATCTCAGTGGTGGAAGAACAGGGCCTAGTCCAGTTCTTAAAAGTCCCTGTAGATTAGATTGGCTCCTGTGGACACAGGCTGAAATCCATCCACCCTACACATAATTAAAAGACCCATCTCAGTGTGTCCAGGATTCAAGAAAAAATTATGTATCTAGGTACTGGGCCTGTCAATTCCTGCTTACATTTCCCATCTGTTCTTGCTGTCTGTGTGTACGTATTCCATGAGAACCTTGCTATGGACTGAATGTTATGACTTCACAACTCACATGTTGAAATCTTAATCCCAACTGAGATGCCATTAGGAGATAAAGACTTAAGGAGGTAATTCAATCATGAAGGCAGAGTCCTCATGCGTGGAATTAGTGCCCTGACAACAAGAGACAAGGGAGCCTGAATTCCTTCTCTCTCTGCTCTCTGCCATACAAGGACATGGAAAGAGAATTGACATCTGAAAATAAACAAGAGGACCATCCTGTGAACCAAACCAACTAGCACCTTAATGATGAACTTTCTGGTCTCCAGAACTGTGAGGAATAGATATTTGAACCACACAATCTATTTATGTTTTTGTTCTAAGACGTTTCAATGTCTAGAAGTCCTCAGCGTATCAATCATATTTGTTTTAATTCCTCTTCTGAAAATACAGACATCCCTGCCAATCTGATTCTAGATTTATTGTCTACATTGCCTTTTTTTTTTAATTCTAAGGTATTGTATATGACAGTAAAATACATTACAATTCATAATACACATATAGAGCACATTTTTTTTTTCATTTTATTTAATTCTAATTTGTTATACACGTTTGTAGAGTACATTTCATTTCATATTACATATAAAGAGCACAATTTTTCAAGTTGCTGGTTTAATATAAAGTATTTTTACAACAATTGTGTCTTCATACATGTATTTAGGGTAATCGTAGATAGAGAACATTTTTACATATCTCTTTGGTCATGTGTCTATGCTTTTAATTAGTAGGAAAGGTCATAGTTTTAGCTAGTTTTTCAGGCTGTCTTCACTTAATACAGGATCCCATATTGACACTGTTTTTCCTTACTTTAAATTTGCTTCTCTTTTGCATATCACCTCCACAGTTTCTGACAGAAGTCAGCCATCACTATTACCCTTGTTCCTTTGTGTATAATGATACAATATGACTTATTTTTTCTCTGACCAATTTTAGGATTATTTCTTTATAAGTAGTTTTCCAGTTTTTCAGTGTGATATACCAGTGTAAGGCTTACTTTTATATTCCTTCTTGTAGCCCACTGATATTTATAATCAAACATGAAAATATCTCAAATATTCCTTCAAATGTATTTTTTCCATGCTATTCTCCCCCCACCTCTGTCTCTTTCTTTCTTTTTCTCTTTTGTAGGACTCTATTTATGATAAGCTTAGGTCATTTGATATAGACATACTACTTATCACTCATTGAATCACAGTTCATTTGTTAAAAATGTTTTTCTCTGAAATTTTAAAAATATTTTATTTTCATATATATTCTTTTAATTAATCTTTAACCGATCCTTTCTTCTGAATTGTACAGTCCTTCTGGTTACACCATTCAATTATTATTTATTTCAGATTTTTCTTCTTTCTAATATGTGTATTTAAATTATAAACTACTTTCTTGGTTCTGGGGTTGTAGCTCAGTGGTAGAGAGTTTGCCTATCATGTGTGAAGCCCTGTGTTCAATCCTTAGTATTAAAAAAAAATGTTATTCATCTTACTTTAGCTCTGTCCAACAAATTTGATATGGTGTATTTTCATTTTCATTCAGTGTATTCTTCTTGAATTTGAGTTTCTTATTGATCTAAGGGGTATTTAGGAGTGTCTTTAATTCCAAGCCTTTGGAGACTCCCTACTTTCATTCTGTCATTGATTTCTAGTTTATTTATACTGCAATTGGAGTGCATATTGTCTTTGAGATTAAATTCTTTAAAATCCATAGATTAATGCTGTGTCTCACCACATAATCTATCCTGATTTACATTTTGTAGACATGAAAATAATGTTATACTGCTATTGTTAAGCTGAGTGTTGTATAAGTGTCAAATAGTAACTGGTGTTGCCTTTTATACACAATGATTTTTGGGCCTTGTTCTATTAATTGTAAAGAAATAATTCTTTGTGTTTTTTACAACTCCACTAGTCTTTGATTTTTATATTTTGTAGTCTCTATATAGGTACATATGCATCAGGGATTTTAATGTAACATTTTATTATTGGAGACTTCAACTACTTAACAAAATTATATCTTCATCTATATTTATTAACAATAAAATATCCATGGAGTAGTTATGGTTTTGAAGAGGAAAGCAAAATAGAAGGCAAACATAGTAAAGGTACTTTTTAGATATTTATAGTTGAACATACTAAGATCTTTCTATGAAATGTAAATTCTTTTAATGCAAATTATTCATGATTTGTACCAACATTCTAATTAATGTTTATGAATATTTAATAGTTCTCAGTATTTAAAAAATGGCACACAGAAATTATAGTATTGTGCATTTAATAATGGTGTTTCTGTCATAGGTTATTAAAAGATGTACTTATACCAAAGTTTTGTAAAAAATTAAAATAATACATTTTGAAAACTGATAATGGAAAGCTGGGATTTCTGTTGTGAGCATAACTTAAAAATATAGTTTATTTTTAGAGCAGTTCAGGGTTACGTGAAAATTATACAGAAAGTACAGAGAATGCCTTAATACTGGCACTCTGCCCCTTACAGTTCCCTAATGTGACCTCTTGCATTGGCGTTGAACAATTGTTATAATTTTGAACCAGTACTAATAATTTTTTACTGAAATTCACAGATTATGTTACTGTTTATTTTTTGTATTTTAGAATTTTATGACAAATTTGTTGTCATGTATCTGCCATTATAGCATCATACAGAATAGTTTCACTGTCCTGAAAATGTTCTGTGCTCCACTTATTTTTCTATTTTCTTCTTTTCCTGAACCCTTGACAACCATTTGTTATGTTTTTACTGCCTTCAGTTCTGCCTTTTCCAGAAGGAAAATTCACAATTCTTACACTTATAGTAAATATTTTTTACAGAGCTTAAAATTCTCCTTTTGGAATTTCATACTTTATTAAAATTCTTTAACATCAACTGGTTATGTATATATGTACACACACATATATACATACTTTGAATTATTGGGCATTGAATCAAAGGGTGCTCTTCCACTGAGCTATATTCATAGTTCTTTTTAAAATTTTGAGACAAGGTCTTGCTAAATTGAGAAGGCTGGACTTGAAATTGTGATTCTCCTTTCTCAGCCCCCTGTTTCACTGGGATTACAGAAGTGCACCACTACATCTGACTCAACTGCTTATATTTTTACCTTCTATTCCATGTAAATATATCATTTTTCATTTGTGTCATCAGTCCCATAATAATCATAATGCCATATCATGAGCAAATTTTGATAACTGTAATTTTTTGAGGAACCTAATGTCACTCCCACAAATTAGAAGGAATCAAATTAGGACCATAAAGTATATTTAAGAAAAACAATGACTTTATTAGCAAAAGAATATAGAGCAACAAAGTCTCTGTAAGATCAAAGGACTCCTTCAGAAGGGTGAAATTTCTGCCAGTATTCTGTCACTGTTCTGAAAAGTTCTATGTAAACATATGGTAAGAGTCCAAAGCATATGCCTTCAAGTATTGGTTTGGGGATTATCTAGATTATACATAATGTCCATGATAACAGGACAATTTTACAATTGTTGCATATGGTACATTCTGCTGATTCAGAAGGAACAAATAAGTTGAAGTACATATCAGATATAATAGGTTGAAATGTCCAACAAATAAGGCTACTTGGATGAGAGAGAAGCTGCCAGTCTGTGTATTTGAGCATGTGGAACAATATTGATAAGCAGGGAACACCACGCACCAATGTGAAAAAAGGCAAGGAAAACACTAGATAAATTCCACAAAACATAATAGGCAAATAAGAGAGGGACACAGAAGGGAACAATATTTACGGCAGTTACCCTTACATATATGTTTGCACCTCATCCTGTTTCCTTTTCTACATACAGTCAATTCAAACTAACCAGTGTACATGTACACATGTCTTTTCCTAAAGGAACTCTCATTCCCCTAGGGACTACTCTATAAAATCTGCTATTAGAAGTTAAAAATTTCTATTTACTTCTTCTAGTTTAATCCAAACCAAGAAGAAGGTTTCAAAACTTCCATTCATCTCATGTCATCAGAGACCAGTTTCTTGCTCCACAACTTCCTCATGGCATTTTTCACTTCTGCATTCCTCAGTGTGTAAATCAGAGGGTTGAGCAAAGGTGTTCCAATGGTATAAAACACAGCTATCATCTTATCCATGGGGAAGGTGGTGGCAGGCCTTGTGTATATAAATATGCAAGGTCCAAAGAACAAGACCACCACGATGATGTGGGAGATGCAGGTGGAGAGGGCCTTTCTCCTCCCTTCTGCACTGTGGTTTCTCAGAGAATGCAAGATGATGACATAGGAGAACACATCAGCATGACAAAACTCACTGTACAAATGGCCCCGCTGTTGGACACTAGGAGGAGGTTGGTCACATATATGTCTGTACAGGCAAGCTTCAACAAGGGTTCTAAGTCACAGAAGTAGTGATCGATTTCATTGGGACCACAGAAAGGCAAACGCAAGGCAAGAAAAATCTGAACTAAAGAATGCACACAGGATCCCACCCAGGCCACAGCCACCAACACACTACAGACCCGGCGGCTCATGATGGTCATGTAGTGCAGGGGCTTACAGATGGCCACATAGCGGTCAACAGCCATGAGGATGAGGATGAAGATCTCCAGGCAGCCAAAGAAATGCAATGAAAAGACTTGTATTATGCACTCACTGAAAGAAATAGTGGCCTTCTTCCAAAGAGCATCCACAATTGTTCTAGGAGCTATGGAAGTAGAAAAGCAGGTGTCAGATAAGGATAAATAGAAAAGGAAGAAGTACATTGGAGTGCCAAGTGCCCGACTGGTCTTAATGGTGGTGATAATCAGCAAGTTACCCACCAGTGTCCCCAAATAGAAAAGAAAAAATGTGACAAATACTATTTTCTTCCTAAATGGATCTTGTGTCAACCCAAGAAGGATGAATTCAGTCACATTATTGTTCAGCTGCATGATTTCATGAATGAGAAGAAGGGTCAGTGTGAGATGGTTTATCTGCAAAAGAGAATAAATTTCATTTATGGTATGTTCTGTTAAGTTATGGAATACTTTGAATAAAACAGTTCATGGTGCTGTGTGCAATTATGGAATATTTAAAGCAAATATAACATTACTCTCTGGGAACCTTCCTGCTATGATTTCTTAATTAGTTATCTCAAAACTTGATTCCTCAATTTTTAGTGAACACTTAGTAGTATATCATGTTTAAATAAGGATATGAATGTGATGCTTTCCTATACAATTCTTAAAATACAATTCTTAGCTTTGACATGATTCTGATTTATTTTGCAACTTAAATATTACCCCACATTGTTATTTACTTCTTGTTTTCATTTTAAAAATTATTGGCAGTATTTTGCATGGTGAATACTTCACATTAAGGACACATTTTATTACCTTTGGAGCTTCATGGTAAAATCATAAAATCACATACTATTGTCAAACACAGTTATTTCTATGTCTAATAGATCACATATTTATGAAACTTCATTCTAAAAGTAATATGATTTGTAGCTATAAAATATGTTCTAATTCTTTGCGTGCTTACCAACACATATGCCAGCTTGAAAAAAGAAGAACCACTTGATCTTTTCAGTGATTCTGTTCAAGCATTAAAAGGCACTGAAATGAATGCTTTTTATATGGTTTGTTATAGCTCAAAAATCCCAATTTTATTTTTGTTGATCTCTTTTCTGAAAAGCAATCTTAGAGCCCTCACAGTCCCAAAAGACATTAATGTAAAGGAGGAGTTATCCTACTTGGTAGTTAAATGTTTTCATGGTTCAGGTTTTTAACTTAATTTAGATCTAAATTGGTTGTATGCAGTGTTTACTACCAGTCAGTTGGTTAAGACCAGATCAGTTGGTAATGTCTCAAACCTCACATTCCTGGAGCACACCAGAGAAGTGGGAATTATAGGGGATGTGGTTTAAAAAGAGACACAGTAGTCAGCAACGAATTTCATTCAATTTCTTTCCATTCCTTTCATACAGAATGTTTTGTCACCTTTCAAATGTCACTTTAAAAATGAAGTTTTCACTAGTACATGTAAATATGTATGTTTGTGCTTTATATATATCTATTATATATAATTATATATGTATACATGCAATTATAATATATAATTATACACATAATTATACACATGTATATAACATCATTCCCATTAGCCTATCAATTTTCAGGAAAAGCTTTTTTTTTTACACTTGTACATATATTTTAAAATAAATTGTGCATCATAAACTCATATGACTTCTTTAACTTTTTAATGAGTTTTTGTCCTTTTCAAGTATGTAACCAATAATATCAGAATGACATTAATTTCCCAGCAACTTCTGTATCTGCAAAGCCCATTTCTATCTTTTTATGTTCTAGATAAACCATTGTACACTTATCATGTATTTCTTAGTATCTTTGAAGAGCTTTTTCTGTGCCCCCAAGCATACTTCAAGGATTTTTTAAATTTGCAAACACAGTTTTTTTTTTTTTTTTTGTAATCTGCAATACCCTGCAATCAAGATAAATAGGGAACATAGTTCTCAAATCACCAAATACTTACTGAAGTATGTTATTTCATGTTAGGTTCAGCTGCCTTGCAAGCATACCAAAGGTTAACATGCACATCCCATGGGATATTTATGATGGGGAAATGAAGAATCCAGAAGTCAAAAATAGAGAGTACAGTATCCAAGCTGATCTTGCTTTCTCCTTTCCTGAAGTGCCTTTTAATTTCCATCTGGATAACTTCAGGACTTATCTTCCAAGAAAGATTTCCAAGGCAGCTTTTGATAATAGTCTTGTGATGAAGAAAATTTTCATTTCTGGTCCCTAAAAACGTTCTTTTCAGCTTCTAAAATAACATCAAATTTTATTGCTTACCACACAAGCTTCCTTCCTAGAATAAGAGTATTGGAAATATAAGTCTTCTCAGGATATAATTCTCCATGTTCCAAACCAACACCTGTACAATGTATCCTCTAAATGTTTTTGAATCAACCATCCTTTACCAGTTCTGAAATGCAATAGCATTTATCACTATTGTAATACTACTCTGCTTACCAAACACATTAATCCACATCATTAATTTACTGGGGCTTTCTATCTATCTTGTATGTGGAGACATAAAAAATGCTCCTAATTTATATATCCAGGAACAAAACAAAACCAAAACCTAAGATTTATTTTAAATAACTTTGCAAATTCACTCCACAACATGAATTAGAAGATTTTGAACTTTAAAAAGCACCATGTTATAATGTATGATATCAAGGATGTAAAACTCATAAAATAATCATTTTAAAGTGTTTGTGTTGTTTTTTATGTTTGTTTCTCATGAATCCTTTCCCCTTAAGGATAAAGGAAGAGGTTTTACAAGTCCTCTTGATATTAATTCATATTTTCATGTGTGTATGTGTGTTTATATACACATAATGCTTGGGAGACAAATTGTCGCTAGAACTAGGTGTAGTGTAATGCCTGGCACAGTGGTGTACATCTTTGAGCCCAGCTACTTGGGAGACTGAGACAAGGAGATTGCAAATTGTGAGGCTAGCTTGGGCAAATTAGGGAAAGATTTCACTAAAACAAACAAAAAAGACTTTAGGAGTAACTAAGATATAGAATCCTGCCTTCAATCCCTAGTATCATAAAAAAATAAGCATCAAAAATATATCACCTAAGAATTAATGTACTCACCTAAAATCTTCAGACAAAACCAGCCAAATTAGGATGAAAAAATTTTGTCATTATTATGTTAATGAACAGATAACTTGTTGGCATGGTGGGTACAAGAAGTGTCTAAAACAAGGTAAAAAGCATTGTGTGGATAAGAGAGGAAGGTGGAATACAGTGTCAGGAGCCTCCTATGAATCCATGCTACAGAGGGAGACAGCAGTGAGGAGCTCTGCTGCTCCTTTAGGCCTCTCTCTCAAACTATCCAACTTTCCCAGATTCATCAGAAAAATCTCTACACTCACTATTTCTATTCAGAATTCCCCATTCTTTTTGGGAAAGCTGCCATGTGCTGCCATGATGTTTATCCCCCATAACCCATGTTTCGGAGTAAGATAATCTACTCTCCTTGAGCTCCTTATTTTATGTAACTGAATACCATGATTCCTGCTCACTGACCAGGAAATGCCTTGGAGAACAGACTGGCATATGGTCCAGAGCTCATCATAAAATTCAGTACCATTGCTCATGCACTGTGTATCTGGCTATCCCAAATATCATCAAATCAATATACAGTTATACCTATTTTAAATGTTATGAGACAGAGAGGGAACATTGTGGAGAATAAAGGATAGGTTGGACAACACTTGGAAGAAGTCTGGACATGAGCAAATATTGAAAAAAATGGAAGGCTCTTATCCAAAGTATTTTCAGGAACTCCCTCCTGTGCCCTTTCTATCTATCTATTTATCTATCTATCACCTCCAATACACAGTGATTATCCTACAAAGCATTGTAATGTCTATTCCGAACAATAATGATTCTAGTAATAAGTCTCAGAAATGTGTCAACTACAACTTATGTTCTTATGATAACATCTAGGAAAGATGCAAGGAATACTAATTCTATACTGTGATAAACAACATGTATTCAAGACTCTCACTGGGAGATGGAAAATCTGGCATTCTTTTGTAGCTTGTCAAAATCATTATTTCCAATATCCATTTCTCTCAGTTCTGACCAGGCATAATCTCTGCACATTTTCTAGTACCCACACACCTACTGAGGATGTATTCTGCCTAGCAACCTAATTAAAAAACATTAATAGACTTTTTTTTTCTTATTCTTCCACTTTAAGAAATTGTGGTACATCTTAAGTAATGAAGTTGTCCCTTTTCCCCCACATAAACAGGGCTTTATCCCACTACTTGTTTTTATTCATTTATGTTCTATATTAATACTAACATAAATAAGTCACTTGGATTGTTCTTTAAAATCAAAAATCTTCCTTTCCCAGAGTATATGTCAGTGGTATAATCAAAAGACCCATAGAATTAAATTTGAAAGTTACACTGGATTATTCTGTAATGATGCCTCTCTGTCCACAAAGATGGAAATAATATATTGCTTACCTGTTAGAGGACTCTCTGAATTAATGTCAGGTGTTCTCATTCTGTTTTGAAAGTAGCCTTTTTATAGAAAACTAGAAAATAAAGTACTTTCTATATTCCAGAGAGGATATTTTAAGACATAATGATGTAAGGCACTAGTATCTAAGAGAGTATTATCCCCAAGGCTTCCTCTACTTTGCTACTCATCAGCATCTTAATTGTAATGCACTTAAGTTTTGGTTTTCTATTTTGAATATAAAAATAGAAAGCCAATCCTTCTCACAAGAATTAATTAAAATGCAAACAATGGTATTGACATGCTAAGTATTCCAGGTTGAACAATGTTCCAGTGTGAAAGAGAAAAATCAACCATAGATAAAGAAGCAGGGAGTAGAGAAGGGGAATAAGAAAAAAACAAAGTGATATTAGTGAAAATAGAAGTGGATAATCAGGACAAAACTTTACTCCTACCCAATGCCCTATGTTGCCTCATCTTGCTGTAGAAGACAAGTTTTCTAGGACTTGTAATTAATTTGCAAGTACAATCTAAGGAAGTCAGTGCTGCATTCTGAAATAACAGGTTCCATGCTGTGGGCTCCAGATGTCCCCCACTACAAAGCAACAGATTTATAGCAAATATTCTGAGTATTAATAATTGAACATTTAATTATTAATTAATAATTAAACATTGAACATGGATTGCAAAATAATTTTCAAATTAATTTCCACTTGGTTTGCTAACTTATGTGCGTAAAACGACCTCTCTTGGCAAAGACATTTGTATTGAAATAATTTTATTTTACCAAATATTTGTTTGTCACTTTCCATAAGTTGTAGTTTCAATTCACATACATATTACATGAGGTATAAGTCAACAATAGTTCATGAGAGAAAAGTGAAGCTCATAGAAGTTAAGCAGCTTGCTCAGCTTACATACTTAGCAAATTCAGTAACAAGATCTGCACTAATGATAGTGTCATTCCATAGTTTTTACTATTTCCACATATTTTCTATACCAGTTAAAATTGAAAAAATAGTGAGTCCTAGAAAGCCAGAGAACACATTTATTTTGGTTGAGTGATGTGGCCTCAGGTGTGGAGCTTAAAAGCCGTAGTGAGTTACTGAGACCATGTTGAAATTCAGGTATCTCTGGAGTATGCAAATGGAAAAGTTTCAGTTGACAGATGAATACACAGGAAGGTTTTTTAAAGGTATAAATTTCTAGACAGGACTGTAGATCTTGTTTTGGTAATAATTAATTTAAAATAGTAATTTAAATTATGAAATTGGGTGAGTTCATCTGAGAAACAATTTGAGATACTGGAAAAGTTAATCACCTTTAAAATGTAGGATCACACCAGTCTTCAGCCAAAGGATAATTGTGGAGTGAGTACTCAGCCTTCAACATGACTGATCTAAAGGAAACTATGGATTCTAATTGTGCCTGCATTTTAGGAACTTAGTTTGTTTGAAAATCATCTTTGACAGGAGACATGGTTGAAAAACCCACTGTTGGGGTATATAGGAGTATGTGTGCTTGTCGTGTGTGTGTGTGTGTATGTGTTGGTATTATGCAAGGAGAAGATTAAACGAATCTATGATGGACTCATATTCTCGTGGTCTATTAACTATAAGACCCTCATTATACCTGGTGTGTCAACTGTGGGACACCAGTGTGAGCACTGGGCTTTATTATGTTTCAGGAATCAAACAAACAAAATGGACACAAAAATAGAATATGAAGAAGCTACATAGGGAAAGAAAAAAATGGAAGATGTTTTTATGTACCAAAAGCACCTATAGTCAAATTAAAACTGAGGAAATAAACCAGGCATAGAAGCATATGCCTAGAGGCCATGGTCATCTGAAGGTTGAAATGAAATAACTACTTTGATCAGGAGTTCCAGGCCAGCTTGGACAACACACAAAATTCCTGTCTTAAAAAACAAACACATGCCATATAACAGTGACACAACCACATCAATGTTTACAGTAGCTCAACACACAATAGCTAAACCAGGGAACCAACCTACATGTCCTTCAATAGATAAATGAATAAAGAAAATGTGGTACATACACAATGGAAATACTATTCTTCAATAAAGAAGAATGAAATGATAGCATTTGCTGATAAATGGATGCAGCTGAAAAATATCATGCTAAGCAAAATAAGCCAATCCCACAAAACTAAAAGCTGGATGTTTTCTCTAATATGTGGATGTTAATGCACAATAATGGGGCAGCGGCAAGGGAAGAATAGAGTTACTCTAGATTAGGCAGAAGGGAGTGGATGGGTACAGGGGTAGGAATTACAGTAGAAAGAATCAGACATTATTACCCTATGTATTTGTATGATTAAATGCTCAATGTGATTTTACATCATGTATAACCAGAAGACTGAGAAATTTATGTATAATGTGTCAAAGTGCATTCTAATGTCATGTATAACTAAGAAAAAATATAAACTGTAATCAAACAAACAAAACTGTGAAAACAAAGAAAAATAGTTTTTTTTTTTTTTTTTTAAATAGCACATTTTTATTATGTAATTCCTGGCATTCTTTTGCCCATTTTCCCCCTGACCTGTTTAACGCATGCCCTTGGATAACCCCTTCATATGACCATGGTGTTTTTTTTTTTTTTTTCTTTTTTTTTTATATAATTTTATTTTTATAATTTTTAATATGTACAACTCATAGTGCATATATTTAGTATCTTTTCACATACAACTGTTTGTATACAAAGTATATTCGTACAATTCAGGTCTTCAATCATGCATTAAGGAAAATGATATCCGTCTCATTCAACCACCTTTTTTTTTTTCTCCCCCTCCCTCCCCTCTTGCTCCCTCCCTTCCCTTGACCATTCTAGTGTTCCTCTAGTCCTCCTATGTACCCCCATCCAACTATACTTTGAAATAGCCTCCTTATATAAGAGAGAACATTTGGTACTTGGATTTTTGAGACTGACTAACTTCACTTAGCATTATGTCTTCCAACTTCATCCATTTACCTGCAAATGCCATTAATTTGTTTTCTTTTATTGCTGAGTAAAATTCCATTGTGCGTATATACCACATTTTCTTAATCCACTCATTTACTGAGGGACATCTAGGTTGGTTCCACAGCCTAGCTATTGTGAATTGTGCAGCTACAAACATTGAGATAGCTGTGTCACTGTAATATGCTGTTTTTAAGTCCTTTGGGAATAGAACCTGGAGTGGGATGTCTGGGTCATAGGGTGGTTCCATTCCCAGTTTTCCAAGAAATCTCCATACTGCTTTCCATAACGGTTGCACCATTTTGCAGTCCCACCAGCAATGTATGAGTGTGCCTTTTTCCCCACATCCTCTCCAACATTTATTGTTGCTTGTGTTCTTGATGGCTGCCATTCTGACTGGAGTGAAGTGAAATCTTAGAGTAGTTTTGATTTGCATTTCTCTAATTGCCAGCGATGGTGAACATTTTTTCATGTATTTGTTGATTAATCATGTATCTTCTTCTGAGAGGTGTCTTCTCAATTCCTTAGCCCATTTATTGATTGGGTTATTTGTTTTTTTTAGTGTAAAGTTTTTTGAGTTCTTTATATATTCTAGAGATTAGTGCTCTATCTGATGTACATGTGTTAAATATTTGTTACCAATTAGTTGGCTCTCTATTCACCTCACTGATTGTTTCTTTTGCTGAAAAGAAGCTTTTTAGTTTAAATCTATCCCATTCATTAATTCTTGGTAGTAATTCTTGCGCTACAGGATTCTTATTAAGGAACTTGGGGCCTAATCCAACATGTTGGAAATTGGAGCTTACTTTTTCTTCTATTAGGTGTATTGTCTCTGATCTAATTCCTAGGTCCTTGATCCATTTTGAATTGAGTTTTGTGCATGGTGAGAGATAAAGGTTTAATTTCATTTTGTTGCATATAGATTTCCAGTTTTCCCAGCACCATTTGTTGAAGAGGCTATCCTTTCTCCATTGTACATTTTTGGCACCTTTGTCTAATATAAGATAGCTGTAATTATATGTATTAGTCTCTGTATCCTCAATTCTGTACCATTGGTCCACCAGTCTGTTTTGGTGCCAATAACATGCTGTTTTTGTTACTATTGCTCTATAGTATAATTTAAAGTCTGGTATGGTGATGCCCCCTGCTTCACTTTTCTTGCTCAGCATTGCTTTGGCTATTCTGGGTCTCTTATTTTTCCAGATGAATTTCATGACTGCTATTTCTATTTCTTTGAAGAATGACATTGGGATTTTGATTGGAATTGCATTAAATCTGTATAATGCTTTTGGAAGTATGGACATTTTGACAATATTAATTCTACCTATCCAAGAGCAAGGTAGGTCTTTCCATCTTCTGAGTTCATCTATAATTTCTTTCTTTAGTGTTCTATAATTTTCGTTATATAGGTCTTTCACCTCTTTCGTTAGGTTGATTCCCAGGTATTTTTTTTTTTTTTATGCTATTGCAAATGGGGTATTTTTTCATCATTTCCCTTTCAGAGTCTTTGTCGCTGATGTACACAAATGCTTTGACTTATGTGTATTGATTTTGTATCCTGCAACTTTGCCAAATTCGTTTACTAGTTGTAAAAGTTTTCTGGTAGAGTTTTTTGGGTCTTCTAGGTAGATTATCATGTCATCAGCAAATAGTGCTAATTTGAGCTCTTCTTTTCCTATCTTGATCCCTTTAATTTCTTTCGTCTGTCTAATTGCTCTGGCCAGAGTTTCCAGTACTATGTTAAATAGCAGTGGTGAAAGGGGACATCCCTGTCTTGTTCCAGTTTTTAGAGGGAATGCTTTCAATTTTTCTCCATTTAAGATAATGTTAGCTCGGGGCCATGCATAAATAGCTTTTATTATGTTAAGATATGTTCCTGATATTCCTAGTTTTTCCAGTGTTTTGAACATAAAGGGGTGTTGTATTTTGTCAAATGCTTTTTCTGCGTCAATTGAGATGATCATATGATTTTTGTCTTTAAGTCTATTGATGTGATGTATTATGTTTATTGATTTCCGAATGTTGAACCAGCCTTGCATCCCTGGGATAAACCCCACTTGATCGTGGTGCACTATCTTTTTGATATGTTTTTGTATCCGATTTGCCAAGATTTTGTTGAGGATTTTTGCATCTATGTTCATTAAAGATATGGGCCTGAAGTTTTTTTTTTTTTTTTGGATGTGTCTTTGCCTGGCTTTGGAATTAATGTAATATTGGCCTTGTAGAAAGAGTCTGGAAGAGCTCCCTCTTTTTCTATTTCTTGAAATAGTTTGAAGAGCATTGGTATTAGTTCTTCTTTGAAAGTCTTATAGAACTCGGCTGTAAACCCATCAGGTCCTGGACTTTTCCTTGTTGGTAGCTTTTTGATGACATCTTCTAGTTCTTCGCTTGTAATTGATCTGTTTAAATTATTTATAGCCTCCACATCCAGTTTAGGCAAATCATATGACTCTAGAAATCTGTCAATGCATTCAGTATTTTCTATTTTATTAGAGAACAAGTTTTCAAAGTAATTGCTAATTATATTCTGTATATTTGAGGTGTTTGTTGTGATATTCCCTTTTTCATCATGAATGTTAGTAATTTGAGTTTTTTCTCTTCTTCTTTTCGTTAGCATCGCTAAGGGTCTGTCAATTTTGTTTATTTTTTCAAAGAACCAACTTTTAGTTTTGTCAATTCTTTGAATGGTTTCCTTAGTCTCAATTTCATTAATTTCTGCTCTGATTTTAATTATTTCCTGTCTTCTACTGCTCTTGGTGTTGGTCTGTTCTTCTTTTTCTAATGCTTTGAGGTGTGATGTTAAGTCATTTTTTTGTTGTTTTTTTTTTCCTCTTAAGGAATGAACTCAGTGCAATGAATTTTCCTCTTACTACTGCCTTCATAGTGTCCCAGAGATTTCTATATGTTGTATCTGTGTTCTCATTTACCTCTAGGAATTTTTTGATCTCCTCTTTGATGTCTTCTTCAACCCCTTGTTCATTCAGTAGCATGTTGTTTAGCTTCCAGTTGATGGAGTAGTTTTTCTTATTCCTTGTTTTGTCATTAATTTCCAATTTCATCCCTTTATGGTCCGATAGCATGCAGGGTAGTATCTCTATTTTTTTATATTTGCTGAGAGTTGCCTTGTGACATAATATTTTTGGAGAAGGAGCCATGTGCTGCTGAGAAAAATGTGTATTCGTTTACTGAGGGATGAAATATTCTATATATGTCCGTTAGGTCTAAATTGTTAATTGTTTTGAGGAGGCTTAAAGTTTCTTTGTTTAGCTTTTGTTTGGATGATCTATCCATTGGTGAGAGAGGTGTGTTGAAGTCCCCTAGAATAACTGTGTTGTGGTCTATTTTACTCTTGAACTTAAGAAGCGTTTGTTTGATGAATGTAGGTGCTCCATTATTTGGGGCATACAGATTTATGATTGTTATATCCTGTTGATGGATGGTTCCCTTAAGTAATAAGAAATATCCATCTTTGTCCCTCTTGATTAGTTTTGGTTTGAAGTCTACCTTATTTGATATGAGAATGGAAACCCCTGCTTGCTTCCGCCGGCCATGTGAGTGATAAGACTTTTCCCAGCCTTTCACTTTCAGTCTGTTGATGTCTTTTTCTATGAGGTGTGTTTCTTGGAGACAGCAAATTGTTGGGTCATTTCTTTTAATCCATTCTGATAATCTGTGTCTTTTGATTGGCGAGTTTAGGCCATTAACATTCAGGGTTATTATTGAGATGTGATTTTTATTCCCATCCATTTTTATTTGAATCATGGTCTTTAGCTTGATTTGGATTCTCTTCTGGTTGGTATTTCCTTTAGTTTAATATCTCCCTTTGGTGATTTTCATTATCATCTTTCTCTTCTTCTTCATGAAAAATGTTGCCCAGGATGCTCTGAAGTGCTGGCTTTCGAGTTGTGAAATCTTTTAACTTTTGCTTGTCGTGGAAGGTTTTTATTTCATCTTCGAATCTAAAGCTTAATTTTGCTGGATATAAGATTCTTGGTTGACATCCCTTTTCTTTCAGAGCTTGAAATATGCTATTCCAGGATCTTCTTGCTTTTAAGTTCTGGGTTGAAAAATCTGAACATAGTCTGATTGGTTTCCCCCTATATGTAATCTGCTTCCTTTCTCTTGTGGCTTTTAGTATTCTCTCCTTGCTCAGTGTATTAGGCATTTTCATTTTAATGTGTCTAGGTGTGGATCTGTTGAGATTTTGTTTGTTTGGTGTTCGGTATGCCTCTTGAACTTGGTTTTCCATTTCATTCCTCAAGCTTGGAAAATTTTCTGTAATTATTTCATTAAATAGATTACTCATTCCTTTGGCTTGAAACTCGGCCCCTTCCTCTACGCCGATCACTCTTAAGTTTGGTCTTTTTATGCTGTCCCATAATTCTTGGATGTTATGTTCTTGATTTCTAACAAGTTTTGCTGTATGGTTTAAATTCTTCTCTAGGACATATATTTTGTCTTCATTGTCTGAGGTTCTTTCTTCCAAGTGGTCTATTCTGTTGGAGATGTTTTCAAATTGAGCTTTTATTTTGGTTTATTGCTTCTTTCATTTCTGGAATTTCTGTTTGGATTCTCTTTAGAGCCTCTATTTCCCTATTGAAGTAATCTTTTACTTCCTGTATTTGTTTTTGGAGTTCTTTGTCAAAATGATCTTTTGCCTCCTGTACCTGCTCCCTCATCTCATTTTTGAGTTCATTCTTAAGTTCCATAAACATTTGGCATATGTAATTTCTAAATTCCATCTCTGGCATTTGACCAACTGTGCTTGCCATGACATCTACCGATGAGGTATCTTGATTTGTTTGTGTCATTTTCTTTCCTTGTTTTTTCATGTTGCTTGTGTGTCTATTCTTCCTGCACTGTGGGACCTTGACTATTTCGATTTTACCTTAAAGCCTTATGTTGTTCCTGTAGTACAATGCTATCAGATCACCTTATAATTCCTTTACACTTTTAAAACCTAACACTTTCTATTCAGTAAATCCAAGTTTGATCACAATGTACAGATTTTTTTAACCCAGATATTATTTCCAATTTACTCTGTACGCTTCTGATAGGGTTTTCTAGCTTCAAGTATTGGATACAGAGGTGTTATGTTTAGGAAGAAGGAAGTGTCTTGAATTGTTCTTTCTTGGAAAGTATGAAAAGAGATATCTATTGAAATGGTTTAGTGGAAGTGGTTTAGTATCAGTAGACTATGAAAGAAAGAGAATGGGGTTGACAATTAGGTAAAAAGATCAATTTATATATATAGTAATTTGGAAAAGAAAAAAAAATGATAAAAGAGTAGGAATTGGTGTAAGAGAGAGGAGAGAGAGAATCAAGGAAATAGAGAGTAAACTATATATAACACCACTTTTCTACCCAGTTCAATTGCGCCGGTTCTAGAAATCCCAAGTTCTGCGTATAACTTTTTTTGCCTCTGTTTAGTATGCACTGGCAGGATGTAAACATGAAAGATGAAGGAGGAAGAAAAGATACAAGAGTGAGAAGGAGGAAAAGAATGAAAGAAAAAAGGAGCGGAAGCAAACAAACACACTAACAATCAATGCGGAAGGAAAAAAAAAAAAAAAAAAAGCATAACAAAACAAAGCCAAAAAAAGAAAAAGAAAAAGAAACAAACAAACAAACAAAAAAAAAAAAAAAAAAAAAAAAACCTCCCTGCAATCCAAAAAATCAAGCAAACCAATAAAAAGAAAAGGAAAAAAAAAAAAAAAAAAAAAAAATAGTCAAACCCCAAGTCTCAGACAAAACGGGCCCTGGGAAGCCCCCCCTCTTTTTTTTCCTTTCCAGTTCAAACCAATTGCTATTGGATCACGTCCAGACAGTCTGTGATCCTGTTAGTGAAATCAAGGCTGCATCTTAGGCCAGTGGCTGCACGGTTCAGTGAAGGAGTGGCCCAGGGGGTTTGCATGTGTCAGCAGATGAATGGCGCCGGGAAGGGGACCTTCCAGAAGGCACCCCCTCCCCAAGCCCACCCACAGTTGCAGCCTCTTGTGGCCACTGCGCTAGCCTCAGAAACGCCTTCTCCTGCTGACCTCCCAAGTCTCACCCAATTGTGCGTTGTCTTCAGGGAGCTGGAGTGTCCCTGGATGGATGCAGCCGTCGCTCTCCGTCTCCTCCCCTTTGTCAGGACCAGCCCCTGCAGCTTTCAAAGATGGCGGTGCTCTCCTTCCAGTCAACAGCAGCTCCGCAGACTCCCGTATCCTCGCCGATCGATTTCAAAGCTGTTGGGTGGATGTCTCCCTGCCGAAGTGGCACCGGGAAGCCACACCTGTGACTGTGGTGCAGACAGTGCTGCTTCAGACTGTGGCCCGCTCCACTCTGCCCCTGTTTGCTGATCGCAGATCTCTGCGCCGCTCTGTCCGGGGCCCCACTACTGAGGGTCGCATCAGGCGGGAGTGTGGATTTGAACTGGTGTGTGGACCCGCGGTCTCCCATGGTTCCCCAGCACCAATCCCGCCGGCTGTTATCACTGGTTTTTATCGCCGGTTTCACGCTGGTGTGCCGTGAGTTTGGCTGGGGTTGCAGTAGTAGCGCGATCTCCCCACACTGACTTTGTTTCGCACGGCCTGTGCACCACCCAGGCGGTTTTGCAGGAGCCTCGTGGCTCCAGCCGCTGCAGACAGCTTGTCTCTTTCTCTCTCTGGTAGTGGTAATCAACCATCCAGGAGATGGGTATTTTCAGCCTATATATATATATGATAAAAGGCAATTTATCTGCTTTGTTGGATTCTTCCCATGGAGCTGTCCTGAAGTGCGGCTTCCTCTAATCCGCCATCTTGGATCCCCCCAGAAAAATAGTTTTTTAAAGTTCTGTGACACCATATCCATCCAAATCACAATTTCTGAGTGACTAACCACCTTCAAATATGATTGACCTAAAGGGAAACTGTGAATTTTAATTACCTCTGCATTTTAAGAACTGAATGCGTTAAATAATCATCTTTGACAGAAGATCTGGTCCAAATTGGCCATATTTTCCCATTTAATAATGCTGAGGCTTGGGGTGCACTATAATACAATAAAGCTAAGGAATATTGACTCTTCATGATACAACCCAGGGCTTGCAAAATTATATGTAGCTGTTAATTTACTCCTCACACTTGGACATGACATTTTCATTACCAATTATAACTTGTGAATAATCTATACAAACCCTTTAAAGACAGCACAAATAAACTGGTAGTGCACGCTTATAATCCCAGCAGTTTGAGACCCAGGCAGGAGGATTGCAGGTTCACAGCCAGCCTCAGCAAATTAGAAAGGCCATAAGCAAGTAAATAAATAAAATAAAGAGGGTTGGGGATGTGACACAGACGTGAAGTGCCCCTGAGTTCAATCAGAGCAGTAGCGTACTCTCCCCAATCTTATTGAAGAGAGAAAAGCACTATGAGGATCTTCTGAATGCCTACTGTCTTTTCACTTGTTTCATTGACATTATCAACTTTAGATATCATATCCTTTTTATCTTCAAACTGGATTCTACATCTTTGCTCTTCAGTCCCTGAAAATATATTGCATCTTGGATATAGTTAAAAAAAAAAAAAAAAAAAACACAAAAAACACACAAAAAAAAACAACTTTCAGTTGAGTTTGCAACATCTATTATTTTATTTTTCTATTTCTTGAGTCACACAGTTTTGTTATTATAACTTCAATGCACTAATCACTTCAGTAGCTGAATATCTCAAGGTTTTTCTCTAGCACATTCTCTAGGAATCTCATAAATAGTGTTTTATCTTAATAGCCAAAGGAAACAATAAATAAAAACAAATTTAGAATGTAACAAGTAAAGCCTTTGATTAAAAAGAATGTATCTTTTTGAACAGAAACTAGTGATGAAATGAAATGTGAAGTTCTGATACACTGAATCCGTTCCTTTGCCCTAAAATGTTCGTGAGGAAGCCCAATACTTTGTTGGAAGTCTGTTATATAAGAAATTAAATACAAAGAACTGTACATTATTGGTAGATGTGCACAAGTTTGAACAGGTGGGAATTCATAAATGTCTTCCTTCTTATCAAACCCGTATGCAGACAGTGTTGTGAGATGAAGCCCACAGGCAGCAACACCAGAACTGAGCTCTCAGAAAAACTATGAGCCAGAATTAACATTTCAGGGAAGCTCCTGTCAATGGGTCAGGAGAACAACTCATCAGTACGGAAATCAGATGTAATGATATTACAGTTCAAAGGGGTAGTCAGGATGGTGGAAAACAAAAGACTCTTAAAAAGTCTATTAGAAGATGATAATTTGAATATTCTATCTAGCTCTGACAAACAAAAAAATTGACTTAATATGATCTGTTAACTAAAAAATTAAAAATGTCAAAACATATGCAATGATAGTAAGATACATCCACAATACTCACACATGATTGCATTCAATGTCTGTACTTATTCATCAAATCATAACTGAATAAGTATAAGACTTGTCCCTCAATTCATCTCTTACTTTAAGATGTAATTTTAACATGCCACAGCTTTCTCATGGCATTTTTCACCTCTGCATTCCTCAGTGTGTAAATGAGTGGGTTGAGGAAGGGTGTCCCAATGGTATAAAATACTGCCACCATCTTGTCCATAGGGAATGTGGTTGGGGGGCGTGTATATATGAATATACAGGGTCCAAAGAACAAGATAACAACAATGATGTGAGATGTGCAAGTGGATAGGGCTTTTTTCCTCCCTTCTGCACTGTGGTTTTTCAGTGAATGCAGAATGACAAAGTATGAGATCATCAAAATCACAAAGCTGCTGGAACAAATTGCCCCACTGTTAGACACCAACAGCAGATTGATCATATATGTGTCCATGCAGGCGAGTTTTAACAAGGGCTGCAGATCACAGCAGTAATGGTCAATCAAATTGGGTCCACAGAAGGGCAATCTCAAGGCTAGGATAATCTGAGCAATGGAATGTATAAAGGACCCAATCCAGGCAAGGACAATCAAGATGAGACAAACCTGCCTCCTCATGATCCTTGGGTAATGCAAAGGCTTACAAATGGCCACATAGCGATCAGCAGCCATGAGGATGAGGACAAAGATCTCCATGCAGCCAAATAAGTGCAGTGCAAAGACCTGTGTCATGCACTCATTGTAAGAAATGACTTTCTTTGTAGAAAGAGCATCCACAATTAATCTAGGGGCTGTGGAAGTGGAAAAGCAGGAATCAGCAAATGATAGATAAAATAAGAAGAAGTACATGGGGCTCCCAAGTGTCCGGCTGCACTTTATGGTTATAATAATGAGCATATTCCCCACTACGGTCCCCATATAGAAAATTAAGAAAATAAAAAACACCATTTTCTGCCTCAGAGGATCCTGTGTTAATCCTAGCAATACAAACTCAGTCACATTGTTGTTTTGCTGCATCATCTCAGTTGATGTGGGGGCATCACAGGTTGGAAACCCTCAATCTGCAAAGAAGAAAAGAAGAAAAGATAAAATAAATACTAAACGTATGCTTTGAATATAAATTATCAAACACGAAGCTGAAACTTTCCAAGGGATTATCACTTACATTTTGTATATTTTTCTGAATAAAATTGAATTTCTGGAATTCCTTTAATGCATTTACCAATAACATGTGAAAATAAGGAAATAGCAAACTAATAAAAAGCAAGGGCTTCCTCAAGCAAAGTAAATATGACTCTACTGGATTTGGTATCAGAAGATAACTATCCAAGTTTAATATGTTTCATTAGTTTTCAGTGAGGACCTATCAATATTAGGATGGTGCATTGCAAACCTACAGAAAACTTACACAATTTACTTCAATAACTTTTCACATTATTTGAACCTAGAGCTACCCTTAAAATATATAGTATTTTAAGTACTCCAGTGATGATTGTTTAAGTGTTTGAGATTGTTCTCCTTAACCCATTATATTCCTTTCTCCTATATGTAGGACACCTATAAAAAGTCGAATTGAGCAATTTTGTATGTGCCCTATAAAATATAAGTTTTTATAGTCTTCCTATATATAAGATCTGGCATAATAGGTTAATAGAATCTAAGCATATAGGTGGGTGGTGGAAGAAGGGCCAGAAAGAAAGAATAAACATAAAAAAATTAGCATTGTGTGACAATTCAATCAGTCTGGTTTAGCAGCACTGAACATTTTAGCCCCTCGACTAATTTTATTTCCTTAACAGTTACTGCTTGAATTTTCTAGTTCTTTTCAATTCAATTTCAGCCTTTATTTTAAAACATTTTTTTTCTTTTAAAATTATACTTTTCTTTCAAAATTAAATTTCCTCCTTTTAAAATTTTTTTCTGAGGTTTTCAGCAAGTTTTCATATGATATAAACAGACACTGAGACATGGAGAAAAAGAGGGAGAACAGCTGACATGAATAAAAACATTCCTTTAAATTTCAACTTTACAAGTGGCATTAGAGGTTTAGAGAATGACTTCTGGATGCCTCATTTATAAATTAAGATTTCAATGAAGTTTGTAATAAGCATACACCTAAGTATTCTCTATGGTGACTTCAAATAATATAGGTATAAAAAGGGAATTAACATTTATTTTCATGCATTAAACACTGAACACATTTTTTAACTTAATATCATATATTCCAAATAATAGCACCATCAAAAGCAAAAGATATATGCCAAAATTATATATATATGCATATATATATAATATATATCTTTACATTCATATATACATACACATATATATCACATTTAACATATAAAACCATAATTTTTTTCAAATACAAATGGATCACAGATCAGTCTTAAAAACCACAGCACAATTTAACAGAGGGCAAATAATATATTACTAAATGGATTCTTATTTTTATTAAAAATATTAAGCATATGAAAAAATGTTCCATTTCATTCAGAGTTCAATGCAATCAAATTAAAATTCCAGTTGGATATCTTTTACATCTGTATCAAATAAATAAATCAATACTTTGATAACTGTCTTTTGACCAAAGATATGTAGAAATGTGTGAGAAACAGTCAGTTACACCTGTCCTTGGTGGGGGATAAAGTGCTTGCAATCTCTTTGTGATCTCAAAGCCTGTAATCTCACAACTGTATACAGACATTGATCCAGAGATTCCTTTCCCATAGACACAGCCACTCAGGCACAATGAATCATTTTAGAGCTGAAAAGCAAATCCAACAAAGCAGCAGGGAACAAGACTAGTACTGCAGCCCTTTCAGTGGTAGTTAAAAGGGAAAGCAAAGGGAGGGCTGGGGATATAGCTCAGTTTGTAGAGTGCTTTCCTCCCATATGCAAAGCCCTGGGTTCAATACCCTCTGGGTTCAATCCCTAACACCACCAGAGGGGGGAAAAAAAAAAAAAAAAAAAAAAAAAAAAAAAAAAAAGAAGAAGCAACTTTAAGAATTATCAAAATGCCAATGAAGAAATCAAGGATGATACTATTATGCAAATATTAATTACTATTACTATCAAGCACACATACATAATTGTTTTTAAAATACATTGTAAATTGTAATTCAAGATTTCAACAGGGGTTGGGTTCAGTTGCACAAACCTATTATCCTGTTATCCCAGTGCCCCAGAGGGAGGCTGAAACAGCATTTATTAAGAATTCAAAGCCAGTGAGGCACTAAGGAACTCAGTGAGACCCTGTCTCTAAATAAAATATAAAAAGGGCTGGGGATGTGGCTCAGTGGTTGAGTGCCCCTGAGTTCAAAGTTTAATCCCTGGTACCCACCCCCCAAAAAAATTTCAACATGGTATTCTCATAGGATGATAAAATTTTCATTGATAGATAAATATGCTTCATATATATATATATATATATATATATATATATATATATATACATATATATATCCTTATATAAATGAATATTATTTAAAAGACTATAAAAATATTTGCAGGGGGACACTATATTTTTCATATTCATGATGTGAGGAAGATCTATTTTTAAACTATTCACTTTGATAGTACTTGAAAATATATGTTAATCATGCCACAATAAAAAAGAAATGTTGAAAAACCTTACCTTGGGAGAGAGTATTATTCATATCAACATGTCATTGATTCATCACAACTGTCCTCTGTTGTGTACGGGATGAAAGTGCTAATTTTAGACAGCACTGAGCTCCAGAAGCAGGACTATGATGTTGAGTCTGTTTAGAGGTAGTTGTAAAATTCAGAGCTCTTTAAGTGCATCATAAACCACCACACTGCATTAACTACAAGTTCACTTGCTTCATTGGATATTTTCTAAATATACTCTGAGTGGGAGTTCTTTGGAAACAGAGATGAAGACAATACTTTTGGCTTCTATGAATTAAGTAATATGAAATATGTTCATTTATATCAATATATCTATTTCCCTTCCATATATGTATGGATAGAGAGATTTAGATAGATAAGCACCCTAACATATTTGTATGGCACTATCTATGTGTATGTGTGTGTGTGTGTGTGTGTGTGTGTGTGTGTGTGTGTGTGTCTGTGTGTGGTGTTTTACAGACATAAGAATGGCATATACTGGAGTAAACTAGTATTAAAGAATTAAGAAATTTTCTCTAGGTACCAAGAGATATTATTCTACACCATTTTATACTTAGCTACTATTGAAGAAAAGTATCTCTACATCTCACAATATCCATGGCAACATCTAAAACACCCAAAATATTATTTCTATTTATACCTTACAACCTTACTTATTAACAACCATACCTAGTAGTTAGTGCCCATTGTTGTCAGGACATACCCTGCATGTTTGTACATGACAGTAGAATTCATTTTGATAAAATTATACAAGCATAGGATATATCTTGTTCTCATTAGGACCCCATTTTTGTGGGCGGACATGATGGTGGAAATAACTTAGGAAAATTATGTTAGATTTATTCTACTGTCTTTCAGAATATCATGATAAATGACCTAAACCAGTCCCCCTATACACACACACACACACACACAAAAAAAAAAAAAAAAAAAAAAAAAAAAAGAAAGAAAAGAAAAAAAGAAAAAGAAAAAAAAAAGGGAAATTTTCTCTAATATGTGGAATCTAAACCACAATAAATGAGATGAGAGGAAGAACAGAAACTTAGTAGATTAGACAAAGGGCAACGAATGTAAGGAAGGGGAGATAGGAATAGAAAAGACAGTAGAAAAAAAATCTAAGATTTGTTTTTAAAACTACATTCTCCTTTAGATTGTAAAGTATTTCTATAAAATACCCTAAAGGTCCTATCCTTCAATAAAGCCTTGGAGTCTGTTAGACGCTGGCTTTGATATTAATCTGATTCATTTTTTGCAAGTTTAAATATAAATCATACTAATCTTACCAGCTTTTGGGTTAGAATGTTCATTTGCCCTCTTTCCAAGGTCATTTAGAGTTTACTTACTCAAATGAGAATTTTAAAAGTGCATCTAAATCAATGCCTGATTATTCTGCAAACAGGATGCCTTTGGTCTCATCAAGAAGATTAAGTTCTCACCTGCATGCTAGAAGGAAAATTAAATTGGCTCCAGATCTATTCAGCACTTTCTGAAATCAACCCCACACAGAATTTTCACTAGGACTTTCCTTCCTTTTGCCCTCCCTGGAGGTGTATTTCATATGAATGATGCAAACCATAGGAGTTATGGGAAGAAATTCCCTCAAGTGTCTCTTCCCTCTCAGGAGCAAAATGAATCATATATGATGAGTAACTTAATCTTCAATTTATTTCAGATTATGGGATAAAGAGGTTGTTCATTCCTGTAATTAACATTACTAATTTGGGTGATATATGACACTTTTGGCTAGGAAAAAAAAAATGTAGGAACTGGATCTTTCTTTCCAACACTGTTCTACAATAAAATGATAGGGCCTTCTTGAAAGAGTGTCTGCTTCCAGATCTGGGCTGGGAATGCACAGGAGTAGCTGGAACATCTTACAGTGGTAGAGAGTGGGGATATGCCAAAATGCACACATGGTCAGAGTGATGGGCATGTGGAACAGGAACATGGGGTCAACTGAAAAAGCCTACAGGGATCAAAGCTGTGAAATATAAAAGCAACATAAGTAAACAGGACTGAAATATAACCTGAGGTATAATATATGCAACCAAGAGTCCACAGTGTTATAATTGAAAAAAAAATAATGAAATAAAGAAAAGTAGAGAAACTTCTAAGAATGTAAATTTGAATTATTTACAGAGATAAGGTGTTCTGGAAGTTTTAGAGGACACCCAGGCCTCTTCTTGTGGGCTATGTGCATAGTGACCTCCTTCAAACAAGATAGTACTGAATGGGGGACAAGTGGCTACAGAGAGGAATGTAACCATGACTGCCTCAGCCAAGTGGGAAAGCACATACCCACTAATGTGGCACGGTGAAAACAAAACTTTACTTCTTTGGTATTCCTTTCTCCAAAACTCACAATTACAGCCCTGAATAATAGCAGGCAAACAAGAATTGAGAATATTAGTTCAAAATGTTTGACTTGCTTTCCTGAAAAGTGTCAAGGTCATAGAAAAACAAAGACAGTGTCCCTGTCAATCTGTGCTGACAAAAACATGACTAAATCAATGTGTCATCCTGGACAAGATTCTGGAGACAATAAAGATAGGGCATAAAAATGAGGCTATCTGAATAAAATATGAATATCAGTTAATGATTTTGTACTAATATTTATTAATTTGTTTTGAAAAACATAATCAATAAATTAGCAAAAGCCCAAAACAGACACTTCTCAGCAGAAGAAATACAGATGGAAAACAAATACATGAAAAAAAAAAGATCTTCAACATCTTTATCAGAAAAATGCAAATCAAAATTATGTTGAGATTCATCTCACTCCATTCAGAATGGCAATCATCAAGAATACAAATAATAATAAATGCTGACAAGGGTGTGGGAGGAAAAGGTACATTGATACAGTGCATTTGACTGCAAATTAGTGCAATCACTTTGCAAAGAGAGTTCTTTCAAGACTAGAAGTGGAATCACCATCAATCCAACTTTCTCTTTGGTATTCATCTAAAAGAACTAAAATCAGCATATTGTAGTGATGCAAGTACAAAAATGTTTATAGAAGTGCAATTCACAATAACCAAATTATGGAACCAGCCCAGGTGTCCATGAGAAGATGAATGGATAAAGAAAATGTGGTATATATACACAGTGAAGATTTACTCAACCCTAAAGAAGAATGAAATTATGTTATTGGGTGGCAAATGGATGGAACTGCAGAACTTCACACTAAGTTAAATAAACTATACTTAGAGTTAAGGGTTGACTCTTTTCTCTCTTACAAAAATGCTAAGGCAAAATAAGGGGAAAATTGGGTGAAGGAAATGTGAAAATAGAAGGGAGATTAGAGGAAGGAGGTTTTGAAGCTTAGATAATTTCCAGTGATTCATTCCAATAGGCCATTGCTACTCTGCTGCTTTCAGGTTTTTGACACCATAGATTAGTTTTGCCTCTTCTAGAAACTTACATATATGAAACCATAAATAATATACACTTTTATGCACAGTTTCTTTCACTCAGCAAAATATTTTGCTATTCATTACAGGTATTATGTATATCAGAGCTTCTCTCTTTTTTTTTTTTTTTGCTGAGGTGTATTTCATTGTATGTATATACCAGAGTCTTCACTTTTTTTTCCTATTGATGAGTCTCTTGATGTTCTTGCCTATTCTTGCCTATTATTCACAAACTTGCCTAAATTGTACAGTACAATCATTTTATAAATATACTGTATTTCTTGGACAAAGATCTAGGAATTGAATTGTTGGGATATATTTTAAGAGCATATTTACTTAATTGATAAACAGTCAGAACTTTATTGGAAGTCAGGTGTGGTGGCACAAGTCTGCAATCCTAGAAGCTCATGAGGGTGAGACAGGAGGATTCTGAGTTCAAAGACAGCCTCAGTAACTTAGTGAGGCCCTAAGCAACTCAGTGAAACTCTGTCTGTAAATACAATATAAAGGGGAGCCCAGGCTCAGATCAATCCCAGAACTGCCCCTGCCCCTGTAGACCTTTTGGCCCTATGGCAAGCCCAGGCCCAGGCCTACCACTGCCCATGCCAACCCAGGCTGAGGTCCAGGCCTAGCCCACTTCCACCTTGGGACATAACAGATATCTCCATAGCCCTGTCTATATACTTCTCCCTACATAATGGCTTACACCTTCTGACAATAGACAGGGCCTGGAGGCATTTGCATCTGCGAATAGGCAGCCCAAAGCCATTGTAAGGCCCACTTTTTCAGCCCCATCCCTGAAAGTGGTTGCATTCATCTTGGGACACTCCCACTGCTATCTTAGTTACCTTCACTATTGCTGCCACCATCTTTAGTTGCAGTAGCATCCATCCTGGGACACTGGCTGTGAACTTCAAGCCCAACACCAAAGTGAGGTACAGATTATCTGTAGAGACACTACAAGATTATAAGGTAGAAGCTGTGTTACCTCAGATACACATGGCAAGAAAGGAAGACACATTGATAACATGAAAAAACAAGGGGAGAAAGTGCCCCAAACAAACCAACATACTAAAATAATAGAATCCATTGACAATAAAGTTGATAAAATGTCAGAGAAGAACTTCAGAATGAACATAATTAAGACATTATCAAAAGCCTACCAAACAAGAAAAGCTCAGGACCAGATAGATTCATAGCTGAGTTCTGTAAGACCTAAAAAGAAGAATTAATACCAATACTCTTCAAATTATCCCATGAAATATGAGGGGACCCTTCCAAAATCATTCTATAAAGCTAGTATTATCCTGATACCAAAACCAGGCAGAGACACATCAAGGAAAGAAAATTTCAGACCAATATCCCTGATGAACAAAGACGCAAAAATTCTTAATAAAATTCTAGCAAATCACATACAAAAACATATTTTAAAAAGTAGTGCACCATGATCAAGTGGGGTTCATTTTGGGGATACAAGGTTTAACATACCAAAATCAACAAATGTAATTTATCACATCCATGGACTTAAAGATAAGAATTATATGATTAGATCAATAGATGCAGAGAAAGCATTTGATACAATATAGCACACTTTCATTTTCAAAACATTAGAAAAACTAGGAATAGTAGGAACATACCCAAACATTTAAAAAGGTATCTATGCTAAACCCAAGGCCAACATCATTCTAAATGGAGAAAAATTGGAAGCATTCCCTCTAAAAACTGGAACAAGACAAGGATGACCTCTTTCACCACTTCTATTCAACATAGTCCTTGAAACTTTAATTAGATAGATGGAAGAAATTAAAGGGATATGAATAGGAAAAGAAGAATTCAAACTATCATTATTTATTGATCACATGATTCTATACCTAGAGTATCCAAAACCTCCACTAGAAAACTTCTAGAATTAATAAATGAATTCAGCTAAGTAGCAGGATATAAAATTAACACACACACATCAAAGGCATTTCTATATATAAGTGTTTAATCCTCTGAAAGAGAAATTAGTAAAACTGTGCCATTCACAACAGTCTCAAAATATGAAATAAAATACTTGAGAATCACCTTAACAAAAGAGGTGAAAGACCTCTACAATGGAAACTACAGAACACTAAAGAAAGAAATTGAAGAAGACCTTAGAAGATGGGAAGATCTCCCATGCCCTTGGACATGGAAAATTAATATTATCAAAATGATCATACTGCCCAAAGCACTATACAGATTCAACGTGATTCTAATTAAAATCCTAACATCATTTGTTATAGAAATAGAAAAAAAAATCATGAATTTCACTTGGAATAATAAGAGACCCAGAATGTCCAAATAAATCCTCAGCAAGAAGATTGAAGCAGGATGTATCACAGTAACAGACCTTAAAACTATACTACAAAGCTATAGTAACAAAGATGGCATGGTATTGTTACTGAAATAGACTTGTAGACCAATGGGACAGAAGACATAGAGAAAAAACCACATAAATATAGCTATCTTATACTAAACAAAGGTGACAAAAACATACATTGGAGAAAATATAGCCTCTTCAAAAAATGGTGCTGGGAGAACTGGAAAGCCATATGCAGCAAAATGAATTGAAATCCCTATCTCTCACCATGCACAAAACTCAACTTAAAGAGGATCAAGGACCTAGGATCTGTGCCTAATGGAGGAAAAAGTAGGTCCAAATCTTCATCATGTCAGATTAGGCCCTGAATTCCTTATGAAGACTTCTAAAGCACAAGAAATAAAATCAAGAATCAATAAATGGGTTGGATTCAAACTAAAAAGCTTCTTCCCAGCAAAAGAAACAATGAATGAGGTGAAGAGAGAACCTACATTTTGGGAGCAAATTTTTGCCACCTGCACATCAGAGAGAGCACTAATCTCCAGGATATATAATGAACTCACAAAACATAACACCAAAAATAAATAAATAAATAAATAAATAATAAAAAAATAAAAAAATGGGCTAAGGAGCTGAACAGACACTTCTCACAAAAAGATATGTGATCAATCAGCAAATATATGAAAAAAATGTCCAATATCTCTAGTAATTAGGTAAAATCAAATCAAAACTACTTTAAGATTTCATCTCACTTCTGTCAGAATAGTGATCATCAAGAATACAGGCATGGCACACACCTGTAATCCCAGCACTTGGGAAGCTGAGGCAGGAGGATCGCAAGTTCAAAGCCAGCCTCAGCAATGGCGAGGCACTTAGCAACTTAGTGAGACCCTGTCTCTAATAAAATACAAAAAAGGACTGGGGATGTGGCCCAGTGGTCGAGTGCCCCTGAGTTCAATCCCCGGTACCAAAAAAAAAAAAAAAAAAAAAAAAAAAAAAGAATACAGGCAACAATAAAAGTTGGTAAGGATGTGGAAAAAAAGGTGCACTCATACATTTCTGGTAGGTCTGCAAATTGGTGCAACCACTAAGGAAAGCAGTACGGAGATTCCTTAGAAAACTTGGAGCGGAACCACCATTTGACCCAACTATCCCACTCTTTGGTCTATACCTAAAGGACTTAAAATCAGCCTACTATAGTGATGCAGCTACATAAAGGTTTACAGCAGCTTAATTTATAATAGCTAAAACTGTGGAACCAACCTATATGTGCTTCAATATATGAATGGATAAAGAAACTGGGGTATATGTACACAGTGTAATATTACTCAGCATTAAAAGAGAATGAAATTATGGCATTTGCAAGTAAATGGATGGAGTTGGAGACTATCATGCTAAGCAAAGTAAGCCAATCCCCAAGAAACAAAGGCAAAATGTTCTCTCTGATGAGTGGATGCTGATCCATATGGGGGAAGCATGGGAAAAATGGAGGAAATGTAATTGGGTAAAGGGGTTTGGGGGAAGGAAAGATGGTGGAATGAGATGGACATAATTACCCTAGGCACATGTATGACTGCATATATGTTGCAACTCTATGTTGTGTACAACCAGAGAAATGAAAAGTTATGCTGCAATGGTGTACAATGAATCAAAATGCATTCTGCTATAATATATACCTAATTATAACAAATAAATAAATAAATAAAAGAAGTAATAGTCAGACTCCTAGAATAGTTATTTATAATCCAAAAGGTATTGACCCATGATTAATTAGACTTCCTGAAGAAAGACTGTGAGCAGAGAACTGACCTTTTCCCCAGGCATGGGTTTCTTACCATAACATTTTTTATAATTTCATTTCACAACCAGGTGTGATTTTGCCATCACAACATGTTTATTGTAGGATATTTGGAAGTCCGTATAATGTAGATTGCTAGCAGAATTTCTGCATTAGTGGAGATGAAAACAAAGCAAACAAAAAACATACAAGAGAAGCAGAGAGAACGAAATGAGAAGCATTGCAAAGGATCATTCTAGTTGTCTGTTTTTTTTTTTCATACAAATATGCAGGAGATGGTCAGAGTGACATTCAGTATATTTAATAGTTGATATGGCAGAGCATCAGACTAAATTGTTGTAAATAATGTATCTACAAAAGGGCCTTAGAGGTCTTTCCACTGAGAGTGGGTTTCTTTGTGCAGTCGACCTTCTGTTTGGGAAAGGCTGAAACACTTTGTTCTGTAGAGCCCTAGTGTAGGACTGGACTAGTTTGCATGATTTGTTCAGAGGTGCTCACTCCCACCTGGCTACACTCCATGTCAGCAATGCCTGGACTATCAGCTTATCTATTTCTCATCAATGTTTATTTAAATAAAAGGACAACAAAGATCTGAAAAATAAATCTATGAAGGGGAAAGAAGAGGACTAGGCTGCCTCAAAAAAAAAAAAAAAAAAAAAAAAAAAAACTGAAGTGTTTTGGGGGGCAGGTTTTGCCACAGCAAGTAGTTGCAACTAGAAGTGATTTTTAACCCAGGCCCTTGGTCAAAGACCTTAATTGATATCCCTGCCTCTCTTGTGCAGATGAGGCAACAATATCTATTGACTTCCTACTTGAGAACTGAGGACTAGATAGATATTCACAGGTTAGGCACCATGATAAAAACAAGACAGAGTGTGTCAATAAATTGCTGTGTGTTTTGCTGTGTTTATATGGGAGTCTGTCAACCTCTCCTTCTAGAATATGCATTTCTTCTTGGACTGATGACTCAATTTTAGGCTCAGTCACTCAACCTGTCCCCATCTATAGGAAAACAAACATTTCTTTGGATTTCTGGCATTTGATAGGATATATTTTTAGGTCTTTTGCATGTTCTCCTTTTAGAACTGTATTAATCTCTTCAGGAATTTTTAGAACTGTTCCTAATTTCAAAGAGCTTTTAAATCATTTTATTTTAATTTTTATTTGAAAATTCAAATGGAAAAGCCAAGAAGAAACCAATGTTCTTTTTTGATAACAGTGTTGGTAAAAAAAGTTTCCATTTTCTATATGTAAAGCTGATAAATAAAGGCCTAATTATAATTTTATCAGGTACCATTTAATAGCCAGTTATTGCACACTTCATAATAACAGGAGTCACTAGGCGAACATTATCTAATAATGTGTGTAATAGCATTTTTCAATATACTTAAGTGCATAGCTTAATTCATGTATTCCCTTTAGAAATTGTAATCCATTATAATCCATTAGATTGAGAGTATTCTCATTTGTCAGTAATATAATTTTACAATTTTTGCTTTTTCCTGATTTTCTTCTTTCAATGACAAAACATAATAAATCAAAAGAAATGTTTTTATAAATTTACGTGCAAAGTTAAGTACAATTATACTGATTAATTGATATAAAAATTATGGAGCAGGATACACTTATGCACTGTGTAACCACATTTAGGCTAACATGGGACTGTATATATGATGGTGGTCCCATAAGATTATAATGGAACAGAAAAATTCTTATCACCTGATGATGCAGCCATCCTAAAATGTAGTACAATATGCTACTAATGAATTTATGGTGATGTTGGCATGAACACACCTACTAATTTGCAAGGTAGATAAAAGAGCAGAAGACACAATTATATATTGTACATATTACTTGATAATGATAATAAATTACCATACTCTTGAAAAATAAATAAATAAATACAATATAAAAAAGAACTGGGGATGTGGCTCAGTGGTTGAGAGCCCCTAGGTTCAATCCCCAGAAACAAACAAAAAATGTTATTGGATATATCATTTTACATTACCATGAACCATATTCATAAGTGGAATTTTTCTCACCATGTGCAATGATTTTCACCTGGTCCTTGCTATCACATTCTCTTTTCTAGATTATTGCAGTATCCTCCTGATTAAGATGTTCAGTAAGATAGAGGAATCCTTTAAAATCACAAGCCACAAATTCACAAATGACTCTCTCTTTGTATTTCTGATTTCACTTTTCATTGTTCTCTTTCTTTTTCACAAAGGACTCCTTGATTTTCTTCCCACAGAGTAAGCATACCCCATTTGCACTTCCTATTTCATTTGCTTAAATCTCAACCCCTGAATATATACAGTTAGTTATTGTTGGTCAAGGTTTCCCAACCTAAGGACTATGGATATTTAGGATCAGATCAGAAATTTGTTTCTGTAACGAGCTGTCTTATATATCTGAGACTGTTAAGCCTTTGACCAAGCCATCTTAGATGTATGATACACATTGAGATGTGCTGGAAGAAACAGACACAAGTCATGATTCTTGTGACTTCTCAACTAGGAGCTAATCTCATTCCAGGAGGATATGTACCATTCTTACTCCAGTGAGAGTGATACACAATTTCAGTAGCACTTCTCTGGAAGAGAGAAGCAGCATTCCAACTGCTTAATAAGGATTTACAGAGTTTAATATGCAGTACATTCATTTTCTAATTTATCTTTAATTTTTAAATTTGTTTTAATTAGCTACACATGATAGTAGAATGCATTTATACACTTTGATATGTCATACATAAATGGAACATAATTTCTCATTTTTCTGAGTGCTCAGTATGACTAGGAATGCATGTTATAAATCACTATGAATCCCAAGTGAAGGAATTAACATTCTATTATTTATCACATTTGAAAGGAAAGAGGAAGGAGAGGAAGGAAAAGAAGGAGGGGAAGGGGAGAAAGAGAAGAAAGGGGAGGAAGAGGAAGAAGGAGGAGAAGCGGTTGGAGAAAGAAGAATGAGAAGGAGAAGAAGAAGAAGAAGAAGGAAACGGTGGAGAAGGAGGAGAAGGAAAAGAAGAAGGAGGAGGAGAAGGAGGAGAAGAATGAGGAGGAGAAGGAGAAGAAGGAGAAGGAGAATAAGAGGAGGAGAGGAGAAGAAGCAGAAGGAGAAGAAAAAGAAGAGGAGGAGAAGGAGGAGGAGGAGGAAGAAAAAATTCTCCATGTTAATTCAGCACATGTTTCCTTTTGGTAATTTACCACCATTTGGAGTCATATTTATACTTCTGCTATGACTTAAAAATCAAGGCATTCACTTATTAGTGAATGCACTCCTGCCATTTTGATTGGTAATACCTATGTACAGAATTTGTTTCATAATCATGCCATTGAATGTATTTAGTTGAGAACTAGCAAATTGTCCATGCTATTCGGTGGTTATCAGATATAAACTGCTTGCATATAGGTAGCACATCATTACAGTCCTTAATCTTCACTCTTTTACTTTCTACTTTACATATACACCCACAAGATCACACACCTTAATTCTGTCTCCATCATTTTAAAATTTATTGTTCTAATTTCCTGTCTCCCAACAGTGCTTTGAAAAAAACAAATGTGAACCTTAATAAAAAATATAAAGGAAGGAAGCAGAAAAACATGATAGTGAAAACAAAATTGGTTGAATATTCAATGATTCAGTTAATGGATCTGAACTTGTGCTGGTAATATCTCAGCATGAATAGAGTTTCAATCCTCTCTCCCCTACTGGTTTCCACAATTCAGTAAAAAGGAAGAATTGAGAAGACATGAAGATGGTATATATTGCAAGAACACGATATAGGTGATGAGGTACTCTTTCTCGGGTTCAATGATAGTCTGGCATTTCTGTCTCTTTTATCTTTCTTGTGTTCAAATCTCAATTACATTGTAGATGTCTAAAATGATGCTCATACACACACTTTATGAGTAACTTTCTACATTTTTACACCAGTTAAAAGTTTCTTTTTTGTGTTTGCATAAATATAATGTGTTATAGTCTTAAAAATTAACTACAGTAGATTTTAAATTTTCTCACTATAAAACAATGAAAAGTATCAGAAGTAATGTATATTTTAATTAGCTTAAAGTAGTTATTCCAAATGTATAATATTCCAAACCCTATTTTACATGATAAATATGTAAAATTTTTATTGACTAAAGAGAATAAAACACTCTGCTCATGCAAAATGTATAAGGTCTATGTCATGCTCCCTAAAATTTCCCTTATTTCTTATTTACAAAATATGTGTGTGGTGGGTACTTCTGTAACTCCAGTGCCTTGGGAGGCTGAGGCAGGAGGATTGCAATTTCAAAGCCAGTGTCAGCAACTTAGGGAGGCCCTCAGTGACTTAGATCCTGACTCAGAATTAAAAAATAAAAAAGGGCTGGGCATATGGCTCAATGGTTAAACACACCTGGGTTCAATCTCTGGTACCAGAAGAAGAAAGAAATACCAATGCATTTAGTATTTTCTTAAGTTTATATCACTCATATTAAAACCACACTTCACTAGTACCATCTGCTACATTTTCCACTATAATTTTAAATAATGTTCTCTGAATAAAAATAATATGGATAGTAAATACATATAGTATATATTCCTGAACCAACTTTTGTTAATATATGTGAAAACTCTAAATTCTATTTATTAAGTTCTTTATGTACACCATAGTTTTTAACTCTCATGACAAATCAATAAAATAGGGATGATTTTAATTTACAGGTTTGCAAACAAAACTTTTGGACAAGGGTCTCATATTCCCTTCCTGCCGTTACCTGTCTCTACTCTGACAGCCTAGGATTTGGATTCCTCTAATCTAACTTGAAGCTAGAAAAAACACAGTACCTGATCACCACTTGTCCACCTAGAGTTTCCTGTCTTTTGGACAATTTGCTGTGATGTTTGAATTAATGGATACAGTAGGACAGACGCATTGATCACATTGGCTTGGGAAAATTAGATGACTGGTTTATCACCTCACTGTGGTCATTGGCAGAGCAAGCTCAAGACTTAGACTTTCTCTGAACTTTGGAGTTTTCTTTTCTAACTTCTTCATGGAAATACTGATCTTCATGGTACTTTTGTGTGGCATAATTATAACAACAGCAACAAGAATTGCACAGGTATTAGGCTCTCCACTTGTTCTCCAAATGAAAGCATAGTGTTTGGTTTCTGTTTTAGGTGAACAGATGCTGAAAGGCCTGATCACTTTGAAAGTGTCCATTGAATGTATGTGATGTCCCAGAAATTTAAAATTATGTTATTTTCCCAGTATTATTTTTTTCTTTAAAAAATAACACAAGATAATCATTCATATTTATGTAATTTGTAGCCACATAAAACCTTTTAAACTTTTTTAATTCCCTACAGAGCTACTTATTATTATATTATCCTGTTTAATTTTAATTCTACATGTTATTTACATTTTAACTGGTTTAGTTTTTCTAATTCTCTGACCTTGATTTATTCTTTTAAAATGAAAATCACTATGAAGCCTCTATGTAATGGGTGTGTGCAATGTGCATATATTTATTCTTTTTATTTATTTGTGTGTGACAGGTATAATACAGGAGAAGATTATTGAAGTTTATGTCAGAATCAATTCATTTTCAGGGTCTATAAAGTTTGTTACTGTCTTTGTGGATAAGTTTACTTGAAAACAAGTTTCGACTGAAGGACATGGTTAATATTGATAATGATTTCCAATTAAGTTATGAGGCACAGATTTAAAAATAAAATGGAATTTGGTAACAGTTGCTAAAGATGTGGTACAATTTTCTACCGTGAAATCAATAAATATTTATAAAGTTCATGATATAACTAAGAACTGTGCTTCTGGGGTACAGGTGTTCATCTGTTCTTTTCCCCAGCTCCAATTAAGTTATGAGGCACAGATTTAAAAATAAAATGGAATTTGGTAACAGTTACTAAAGATGTGGTACAATTTTCTACCGTGAAATCAATAAATATTTATAAAGTTCATGATATAACTAAGAACTGTGCTTCTGGGGTACAGGTGTTCATCTGTTCTTTTCCCCAGCATGAGCATAAAAATTTCAATGGCAATTCTAATTTGTAAAGCTATCCAAACCTTTTACTACAGAGAGAGGGAGAGAAAGAGGGAGAGGGAGAGGGAGAGACAGGAAGAGTGAGAGGGAGAGAGAGACAGAGAAAAGGCAGAGAAAGAGGTAGAGGAGAGACAGGTCAAATAAAATGGAAAATAATATGAGATTAAAGTGGCTTCCTTCAGCAATAGTGGGCTCCCCCTCACTCCACTATCTTCGCACAAGCGCTGTATTCTATGAAAGCCCATGGAAATTTCATTTATTTTATCAACATGATCAACTTTAAATAAAATAATTTTAAATCAGTTTGTACCTTTCTGCTCCTCAGTTTCATAAAATATGCTACATGTCTGTTATATTTTTAGCTTTTATTTAGCCTTGAAAATATCTATTGTTCTACTTTTATTTACTCTAGTTTTAGAGTTCTGTTGCTCAAACTCCTGTACACTAATCATGTAAATAGCTGAATATCTCAAAATATTATTGCAGTACATTTTAAAAATCTCATGAACAGTATTTTGGTTAGTTTAATAAGCCAGGGTAAAAGAAATGTGCAGTTTAGAATAACCTTTTATCTCTGTCTCTCTCTCCCTCTCCCTCTCCCTCTTTCTCTTCCTCTCTCTGTAGAGATAAAAACTCTAATTCAAACAAATAAAAGCTTTAACAGAAAAACTAGTAACAAAATTAAATGTCAGTTCTTGATACCATGAGCTACCTCCTTTGCCTTGTGAGTAGTAAAGAAGACACTTGACACTTTACTAGAAATATGTGACAGAGGGAAATAAAAATCACAATGAGCTGGCTATACTTTACTTAAACTTAAAAATTTCAAGAGCTGTGATGATATGGCTGTCTTTCTTGTCAGGAAATCACAGTAGAGACTGAATTGACATTTGCAGTTTATGCTTAGCAGTGCCAGAATGGATCTCCTAGGAAATGAAAAGTCAGACCTATTGTGTCAGGGACACTAACAGTCTGCCAGAAGCAGAGAAAACACCATAGAAATAAGGTGCTTGTTAGGGCGGAGTGTGTACAAGTAGGCAGGTCTTAGAAACACAGTGGATGAAAAAAAGAGAAAGTGTGGAGAGAAAAAAACATTCTTTCCAACTACCTGGTTTAATTGCACAGTAGCTCTGCTAAAAGATGATACCATGGAATTCATAGTGTCTGGCATCTAGAAAAATTAAGAGCCTACAACTCACATGTAAGTACACTTTACTCTCACAATTATCATAAATGATCATGTTTTACATCTGTACATAGTCAAATAAATCATAACTGAATGAGTATAAATTTGTTCCTCAATTCATCCCCTGCTTTCTGATATAGTTTTAATGTGCCACAGTTTTCTCATGGCATTTTTCACCTCTGCATTCCTCAGTGTGTAGATGAGGGGGTTGAGGAAGGGTGTGCCAATGGTATAAAATACTGACACCATCTTGTCCATGGGGAATGTGGTTGGGGGGCGTGTATATATGAATATACAGGGGCCAAAGAACAAGACAACAACAATGATGTGAGACGTGCAAGTGGATAGGGCTTTTTTCCTCCCTTCTGCACTGTGGTTTCTCAGGGAATGCAAGATGACAACATATGAGATCATCAGAATCATGAAGCTGCTGGAACAAATTGCCCCACTATTAAACACCACCAGCAGGTTCATCACATAAATTTCCATGCAGGCGAGTTTTAACAAGGGCTGCAGATCACAGAAGTAATGGTCAATCAAATTGAGTCCACAGAAGGGCAATCGCAAGGCCAGGATAATCTGAGCAATGGAATGCATAAAGGACCCTATCCAGGCAAGGACAATCAAGTTGAGACAAACCTGCCTCCTCATGATCCTTGGGTAATGCAAAGGCTTACAGATGGCCACATAGCGATCAACAGCCATGAGGATGAGGACAAAGATCTCCATGCAGCCAAACAAGTGCAGTGCAAAGACCTGTGTCATGCACTCATTGTAGGATATGACTTTCTTTGCCGAGAGAGTGTCTACAATCAGTCTAGGTGCTGTGGTCGTTGAAAAGCAGAAATCAGCAAGGGACAGGTAAAACAGGAAGAAATACATGGGGCTTGCAAGTGTCCGGCTGCATTTGATAGTCACAATAATGAGCATATTCCCCACTACAGTTCCCACATAGAAAATTAAGAATATTAAAAACACTATTTTTTGCCTCAGAGGATCCTGTGTCAATCCTAGCAATATAAACTCAGTCATATTGTTCTTTTGCTTCATCATCTCAGTTGATGTGGGGACATCACTGGTTCAAAACTCTGAATCTGCAAAGGAGAAAAGAAAAAAATGTAAAATGACTAAATATGTAGTTCAAATATATCTTCTCAGTCACGAAATTATAACTTTCCAGTGGTTTATCATTCACAATTCTGTGTAATTTTCTTAATAAAATTGAATTTCAAGAATTCATTTAATGCATTCACCAGATTGCCTATAAAATGAATGAAATAGGAAAATAACGAAAAAATAAATGCTTTTTCAAACAAAGTAAACATTACTATAGGGGATTTAGTATGAGCAGATAACTATCCAAGCTGAATGTGTTTCATCAGTTTTTAGCAAGGAGCTATCAGTGGAAGTGTGGTGAATGGCAAGTAGAGAGAACACTTATATTGGATTGGTTGCAACGGGCTTCAACATGGCTCGAAACTTGTAGTCCCATTCAAGCAAATTTACACAGTATTTTGGAGATCCCAGTTATGATTATTTAACCATTCGAGATTGCCCCCCTTAACCCATTATGTTTCTTCACGCTGTGTATATGACACCTATAATAATGTTAGGCCAATATATAGGTGTCCTATTAAATCACATAGGTTTTTATAGGTGCCCTATTTGTACAAAAAATGACTATAATGTTTTAATAGAATCTAGGCAAACACATAAAGAAAGAGAGCAAGTCAGAAATAATGAATATAAAATTATAGTTGTGTGGAGCTACTGGTCTGTGTGATCCAATATAGGATATTTTATCTCTTGCCTTGAATGAAAGTTATCTCCCAATCTCTAGTTCTTTTCAATTCGACCTTCAGCCTCTATTACATAATTGCTTAACCTTCTAAATCATATTCATTATTCAAAATTAATTCTTCCCCTTTTATTATTTTTCTGACTCTTTCAACAAGTTTTTACATGACCTATGGAGACACTGACACTAAAACTAAAAAAGAAGAGGGAGAAGAGCTAACATAAATCAAAACAACCTGTAAAATTTCAGGTAAAGTTAGCACCAGGGAATCAGACAATAATCTCTGTTCTTGATGCAGTACTGCTGGCCTATAATCCCAGAACTTGGGGGGCTGAATCAGTAGAATCTCAACTTCAAAGCCATTCTGGGTAATTTTATAAGATTCTGTCTCAAAAACCAAATGGCCTGCGAATGCAGGTCTATGGTATATTGCCTCTGGGTTCAATCCTCAGTACTGTTTAAACAAAACGAAACAAAACAAAAAAGGAAAAGGAGAGAGAGAAAAAAAATAAAATCATCTCTGTTCGCTTCAGTCATAAATTAAACTTTCAGTGGAATTCTTACTAAATGTAACTCTCCAGTACTCTGTATCCTTCACTTCATGGAAGATGTGTGTGTGTGTGTGTGTGTGTGTGTGTGTGTGTGTGTGTGTATTCTCAAGGAATAAATATATATGAAATTAATATTCAATTTAATTGCAAAATAATAAACAAACTTTTTATTTATAACACATAATTTCAAGCCAAATGTATTTGCAAAATGATAAAATATATTTGTAACACATGTGCCATATTAAACCCTGAGATCTTCAAATATAAATGAATTTCACTGATCAGTAATAAAAAAATAAAAATAAAAACCACAAACAAACAAAAAAAGAAACAAACAGAGGGTAAAGATTCGACTTAAAGAGTTCCTTCTTTTTATTTAAAAGATAAAGTATAAGGAAGGATGGTCAATGTCATTCACAGTTTAACACATACAAATTAAAATTCCAGTTAGAAACCTTTTGCACCTATATTGGATTGTTAAAGCATTGCTTTTGGTAACTGTCTATTAACAAATGGTGCTGACAAATGTGTGAGAAACAGTCAGTTCACCTATCTTTGGTGGGATATCAAGTGCTTGCAAGCTCTCAGAAAGGGATCCCAAAGCCTGATTCTGACAACTGCATCTAGACGTGGATCCAGAGCTTTCCGTCCTACAGACACAGCCACTCAGACACACAGAAACACGAAGCCCTTTCAATGGCAGCAAAACATAGGAAGCAACTTCAACTCATCAATAAGTCAATGAATTAATCCAATATTGCATTTTTATGCAAACATTATATACATATGTGTATGTATATATATACACATACACACACACATATATATATGTGTGTATATATATATACATACATATATATATATATATATATATATATATCTGCATACATACATGGACACATTTGTTTCTAAAATATGTTGTAAAATAAAATTTAGGATTTCAATACTGTATTTTCAGGATGGCAAAATTTTCATTAATAGGAAAATACACATTATACACATATACATACTTACATAAATGTATTGTATTTGGATTATAATCATATTTATAGCCTTTTAGCGAATACTGCTTTCTTGGAATTTGAAATATGAGGAAGACTTACTTTAAATTAGTATGCATACTGGCAATATTTGAAAATGTGTTATAGTCATGCTGCAATAGAACTAAAATTTAAAACCTTACCTTAGAGATTGTTATCCTGACATATCACTGAGCCATCACAACTATCTTCTGCTATAACCAAAAGGACAGTGGTGAGTTTAGGGCAGCACTGAGCTCCTGAAGTCTGGCTACACTGGTGACTTGGCTGCAGAAGCAGTTGTGAAACTCAGAGCTCTTTAAGTGCACCAAAAAACCCACCTAGCTGTCTTCACGTGAATGTTCACAAGTTTTATTAGATGTTCTCCAAGTATATTTTTGGTGAGAGCTCTTTAGCAAACAAAAATGGAGAAAATATTTTTTGCTTTTATGAATTAAATACTATAAAATTATGTATATATGTGTCAACATCTCTGTTTTCTATTTTTACTCATATCTTTATGAGTAGGTAGATTTAGACAAGTAAACATGCTGACAGCTGTATAGCATTATATACATAAAATTATAGCATTATATATATAAATATATATGTGTCATTATATATAAAATTGTATATGTGTATATATATATATATATAGTATATGTGTATATATATGTATATATATATATATATTCCACACACAGGATTTTCACTGGGACTTTCTTCCCTTTTCCCATCCCTGGAAATATATTCCAGATGAATACATGTCTATATCTATACCTATATCTATATCTAAAAATATGTGTATGTTTACATATATATGTATATTTATAGATGTAAAAATGGTGTACATTGGCATGAAACAGTACCATAGAACTCAGAGATTTCTTATAGATACAAATTAACAGTGTTCCACGCTAGTCTACATTTAATAGCAACCGGTGGAAAGAGATTCATCCAACTATATCAGTGGCAACATCATCACCAATAGCATTACCTAGAACACCCAAAATAAGTATTATTTCTATATATCTGTTAAAGCTCCATTTATCAACAACCATACTTAGTAGTGCCCATTTCCAACAGGAACTACAGTGCCTGTTTTTTTTTTTTTTTTTTTTTTTTTTAATGTTTGTTGTTACTTTTAATCCATGTTCTCACTTTAGATTGTAAAGCACTCCTAGAAAAGACACTACAGGTTCTGTCCTTCAACAAAGCCCTGGAGTGTGTAGAAATAGGCTGTGACCTTAATCTGATTCATTTTCTGGAAATATAAATAAATATAAGTTAATACCATTCTTACCAACTTTGGCAAAATAATGCAAGGTTAGAATGCTCACTTGCCCTTTTTCCAAAGTAATATAGAGGTCACTACTCAAATGATAATTTTAAAAGTGTTTCTAAATCAATGCCTGATAATTCTTGAATCAGGATGTTTTTGGTCTCACCAACAAGTTTGTGTTCTAACCTGCATTCTGGAAAGTAAACTAAATTGACTCCAGATTCATTCAGCATTTTCTAAAATGTACCCCCACACAGGATTTTCACTAGGACTTCTCTGACTTTTGCCTTCCCTGGAGGTGTATTTCATATGAATGACGCAAATCATAGGAGTACTGGGAAGAAACTCCCTCAAGAGTTCCTTCCCTATGAGGATAAAAATGAGTTAAATGTGATAAAAACTTAATTTTCAATTTATCTTAGTTTATGAAGTAAAGGGGTAGCTTATTCTTACAATTAAAAGTATTAATTTGGGTGATAAGTGACACTTTTGGCTAGAAAAAGTAAATAAATAACTGTAGGACCTGGATCTTTCTTTCTAATACTATTGTCCAATAAAATGATCAGTCCTTCTTGCAAGAATATCTGCTTCCAAATCTGGGCTAACAGAGGAACTGGAGAATCTTGTAGTGGTAGAGAGCGAGCATGTGCTAAAACATACCTTCACCCACAGTGATGGGAACGTGGGACAGGGACACTGGGTCAACTGAAAAAGCCTACAGGGGTCAAAGCTGTGAAAAATGTAGCCGCAACATAAGGAAACCATACTGAAATATAACCTGAACTATAACAAATGCATCCAAGAGTACACAGTGTTATAATTAAACAAATAACTAAATAGAGGGGAGTAGAGAAACTTCTAAGAATATAAATTTGAAGTATTTACATAGATAAAGTGATCTGGAAGTTTCAGAGGACACCTATGCCTCTTCTTGTTGGCTGTGCATAGTGACCTCCTTCCAAATAAGACAGTACGGAATGGGGTATGAGTGGCTACAGAGAAGAAGGTGACCATGGCTGCCTCAGCCAAGTGGGCAAGTTTCCAGCAAGTGTGAAGTCATACTGGTAGCACATACCCATTGATGTGACATAAAGAAAATGAGTTTGCATATTTGATATTTTTCTCTCAGATCCATGATTTCAGGCCAATCAGACAGTTATAGGATTTAGTTCAAACTATCTGACTTGCGTTCCTGAAGTTACAAGTCCTCAAAAACAAAGTATGACAAATTTTCCCTGTCAAGATGTGTTGCAACGAAAATGATGACTAAATCAATATGTCATCTAAGATAGGATTCTGGAGAGAAAAAGGGCAAGAGTTAAAAAAATAAGGAGATCTGAATAAAGCATGAATCTCAGTTAATACTCATGTGCTGACACTGATTCATTCTTTTTGAAAAGGCATCCTATTAATATATTTGGCATACATTTTCCCCATGGAATTTGTATATGGTGAGTTTTGAAAATACATTTTTATTGAAATTAAATTTACATACGATGAAGTGCACACCCCATATGATTTGGTAAATTCTGATAAATTAACATTTTCAAGTAACTATTAACAAATTTAGGATATAAAACATTTCCTTCCAGTACTCGGGGTGTTCTTTTTGCTTTTTTCAGTTTAAAACTCCCCTAACCACTGACTATTCTGACTTTTATCACCTTATATTCATTTTTCCTCTTGTAGAACTTCATGTATATTAAACCACAGTGTTGAATCTTCTGTGCCTGTCCTTGAGATTTATCAGATTGCTGTGTGGAGAAATAATCCACTACTTTCTTTGCTGAAAAATGTTTTATTGAATGTGACAACTTTTGACTTTAACACAAACAATGTTTGCCATTAACATCATTATTTAGATTTTTTAATCTAAGTTTACCATTATTGTAATTTTCTCCCTCCCTCTCCCACTTCCTTCCTTCCTTCCTTCCTTCTTTACTTCCTTCCTTTCTTCCTTTATTTCCCATCTGTTCTTTTCTTTGTTTTGAGCAATTGAGTAGTTGTTTTGTTTCATGTTTTCATTCTACATTTCCTGCTAGCTTTAAAGCCTTACCTGTTCTTATCATTCTTCCAGTAGCATGGATAGGGATAACAATAAGATATCACAATTAAGCTAGGTGCAGTGGCACACATCTGTAATCCCAGTGGCTTGGAAAGCTGAGACAAGAGGATTGCAAGTTGTGAGTTCAAAGCCAGCCTCAGCAACAGCGAGGTGTTAAGCAACTCAGTGAGACCCCATCTCCAAATAAAATACAAAATAAGGCTGGGATGTGGCTCAGTGATCAAGTGCCCCTGAGTTCAATACCTGGTACAAAAAAAAAAAAAAAAAAAAGTTATTGTAATGAATAAACAACATGTGATTAATGTGGTAGTTACATAAAGTCATCACATTTTACCTTTGATTAAATAAACTGCAGTATATGTGATGTAAGACTCACAATGGAGGGATTCCAGTTACCCTTTTCTTGTGCTGTGTGTTATTGTCATACATTTTTTGGCTACATGTGTTTTAAAAGTAATAATTCAGTAATTAGTATGCTGACTATACTCAATTTTTAAAAAATACAAAATATTGTTCTTTATACATAATTGTTTATTTTAGTGACATATGTCATGTTTTTTCCTGGGGCATTGAATTTTCAAGAGATATATGTTCCTTTTATCATGATACCTTAGCTGTGTAGTTTGACTTTTTTTTTTTTTTTTTTTTGTACCAGGGATTGAACTCAGGGGCACTCAACCACTGGGCCACATCCCCAGCCCTTTTTTGTATTTTATTTGGAGACAGGGTCTCACTGAGTTGCTAAGTCCTCGCCATTGCTGAGGCTGGCTTTGAACTCGCAATCCTCCTGCCTCAGCCTCCCAACTGCTGGGATTACAGGCATGGGCCACTGTGCCTGGCTATTTTGACTTTTGATTATCTGAAAATATTATAATTTTGCTTACATTTTAAGACTATATTCACTTAATATTTGCATTGACATTTTTTGTTGTTCTTTTTTTTCTTTTTTGTGTTAGGTACTTTGTGCTTTTACTTTGCATGACAGCCTTCCCAGTTTCTAATAAGTGTCAGACATTATTACTCATATTCTTCATTTTTATATAATGTAGAATGACTTTTCTTATCTGGCTGACTCTTTCTCGTTCTTTCCACATATTTTCCATATATATTTATGGATTTATGGAGTATGTACATATATTTTCATATATATTTCTCTCTGTGTATGTTCTTTATTTAATAAATGCTACATATATCTCCTCAAAAATTTTGCCTCATTCTCCCCCACTCCCTTTCTCTAATTTTTCTGGAACTCCATTTTTATAGAGGTTAGATCTTTGATTTCTACATGTACTACATTGGATCTTGGTTCAGTGTTAAAACCTTTTTTTCCTTGGCATTTAGTTTGTATATTTTCTACGGATTTTCTTCAAATGTACTAATCCTTTACTCTTCATTTACCAATTCTTCTCAATACCATCCAAAGATTCTATATTTTAGAGTAAATTAGATAAGTCTACCACAGAATCAATTAATTTCAGGATCTATAAAGTATAAAGCACATTACTTACTTTATTCATGAATTAACTTTAAAACAACCAGTTGTGACAGTAAGATATAATGAATAGTGGTAAGAATTTTTAATTAAATTATATGGCATATATTTTAAGATTTTTCTTCTTGCTAGATATACATGACAGTAGAGTGTATTTTGGCATATTATACATGATAGAATAAGTATGTTCCAATTAAGAACATTCAATTACATACAATAACTTGTTCCAATTAGGATACATTGTTGTAGTTGTACATAATGTGGAGTTACACTGGTGCTGTATTCACATATAAGGATAGGAAAGATATGTGTGTTTCATTCTACTGTCTTTCCTATTCCCATGACTCCCTCTTCCCTTTGTTCCCCTTTATCTAATCCAATGAACTTCTATTCTTCCCCTCCCTTGTTATGAGTTAGCATCCACCAGAAAGAACATTCTGCCTTTGATGTTTTGGAACTGGCTTATACATTTAACATGATAGTTTCCAGATCCATCTATTTACCAGCAAATGCCTTGATTTCATTCTTCTGTATAGCAGAGTAATATTGCACTGTGTGTGTGTGTGTATATATATATATATATACATATATATATATATATATATATATATATATATACATACATATATATATATATAAAACACATTTTTCTTTGTCCAGTCATCTGTTATAGGGCACTTAGTTTGGTTCTATAGCTTGACTATTGTGAATTGAGCTGCTAATAAACATTTATGTGGCTTTGTCACTGTAGTATGTGGATTTTAAATACTTTGGGTATGAACTAAGGGGTGGAATAAGTGGGTCAAATAAAAGAGCATTCAGGAAATAATGAGTAGTTCATTTTGGTTATAGTGACAGTGAAGCAAAGAAAGTTCAGAGTAAGTCAAAAAGTATGTTAGGATCAGAACATGAAAAGTCTGTAATTGAAAATTCTGCAACAGATAACAATTGTTGAAAGGCTACAAATATTAAATGATTAATATTTAATAAATGAATAAATTATAAGCACAGTATTAAAAATAAAATGAATTTGGTAACCATTACTAAAAATGTGGTACAACTTCCTACACTGAAATCAATTAATGTTTTAATTTCAGGGTATAATCCAAGGGCTATGCTTCTAAGGTATAACTGTTAACCTGTCCTTTTCCCCATTCTGGGCATGAAAATTCCAATGGTAATTTTAATTTGTAAAGGTATACAACACAAGAAAAATACATAGGAAAATAAAAAAAATAAAGAAAGAGGAACATAGCAGTTTAAATGAAGAGAGAAAGGGGCTTTAAACAGCAGTAGTGGGTTCTCCCTGAATCCACTCTCTAGAAACAAGTGCTATATTTCTGAATGTCCATGGTAATTTCATCATCATTCACTTCAAAGAAAATAGCACATATCACTTTGGGGTTCATGTCATTTTTCTACCTTTCTGTTCTTCAATCTGAGAAATCATGTTGCATATCTATAATTCTAGTTTTATTTAGTTTTCACAATACCCAATCTTTTATTTTTATTTACCTTAGATTTAAAGGGTCCTTTGCTACAAATGGTTAACATTAAATTTTGTAAAAAAAAAAACAGAATATATCAAGGCTTATTAGTATTAGCTTTAAAAAAAAAATCTCACAATGTTTTGGTTAGTTTAACTAAGGTAAAATAAATAGATAGGTTAGAATAACTTTAGATGAAAAGAGCCTTTTATTTGAAAATATGGAACTTCCCCAAAACAATCCAGTCATAAATGACATGGGCACTTTTGATATAATGAACTAATTCCTTTGTCTGTGAGTGTTCAAGAAGACACTTGCTACCTTACTGGGAATCCCTTACAGAGGGAGGATAAACAAGCACAATGAACTGACTGCACTTTATTTATGTCTACCCATATGTTTCAACTGCTGTGATGTTTTCTCATCAGAGTAAAAATTGATGTGACTTGTAGGTCATGTTCACAAGTGCCAGAATGGAAGTCTCAGAGAAAGAAAGATTCAGACTAAAGATGTCAGGGACATTAACAGTCAGAGGTCAAAACACAGAAAACTCTAAAGAAAGCAGGCATATGAGTTTAGAATGTATAGAAGTAGTCAGGCCCTAGAACCACAGTGGTTGGAAAGGATGATAATTTATAGAGACAGAATATTTGCTATAACTACCTGACTTAATTTTCATAACAGCTCTGTAAAAAAGATACCATGGAATTCATACTGCTTATCATCTAAAAAAATTCAGAACCCACAAGCTTATATATGATAGATGAGCTACCCTCCCCCACCCCAGTGTTTTCCACATCCTGAGAGAAGCAACCTTGTTTCATCCTCCGGGCAGGATGTTTCTTCTCTGGACAGGATGTTTCTTCCCCGGGCAGGATGTTTCTTCCCGGAACAGGATGTTTCTTTTCCTTGGGCAAGAGCCAATAGGCTTAAAGTTCGCCCTGTTCTATGGGCAAAGAGCCAATGGCATTGGGGTTGCTCTGGTGCACTTCCCACCAGAAATCCCTATATAGGGCCCTGTTCGAGAGACTCAGAACAGACACAGACACACAGATCCACACATCAGTTCGTCGCTGCTGAGAGGAGGAAGCCACTCAGACACATCAGCTCGACCCTGCGGAGAGGAGGAAGCCACTGCGACAGCTCCAGACCCATCGCCTTCAGCAGAGGGCAGCTGCCCCAGCCAGCAACTCCAGACCCATAGCCTTCAGCCCAACAGCTGCTCCCCACTGACAGCTCCAGCCTCCAGCCAGACAGCAGCTGCTTTAGCTGATAGCTCCAGAGATCCCAGCTGGTGTGCGACCAAGCACCAACCTTCTGTCCAGAGCTTGCACACTCCCCTCTCCCTGACTCCCCTCTCCCACCAGAGCTTGCACACTCCCTTCTCTCTGACTCCTCTCTCCCAGCACCTCTTCGACCTTCGACCAGAGCACCTCTCTTGGCTGTACGGCTGTCCCCTGTGTGATGTTTTGCCCTTCAATATATAAGTACATATTACTCTCACGATTATCACAAATGCTCATATTTAATATTTGAAGATATTCAGTTATATCATAAATATATAAATATGAGATTGGACCCTCAAATCATCTTCTGCTTTCTGATGTATTTTTAATATGCCATAGATTTCTCATGGCATTTTTCACCTCTGCATTCCTCAGTGTGTAGATGAGTGGGTTGAGGAAGGGTGTGCCAATGGTATAAAACACTGTCACCATCTTGTCCATGGGGAATGTGGTTGGGGGGCGTGTATATATGAATATACAGGGGCCAAAGAACAAGACAACAACAATGATGTGAGACGTGCAAGTGGATAGGGCTTTTTTCCTCCCTTCTGCACTGTGGTTTCTCAGTGAATGCAGGATGACAATGTATGAACTCATTAAAATCATTAAACTGACTAAACAAATTGCCCCACTGTTAGTCACCAACAGCAGATTCAGCAAATAAGTGTCTGTGTAAGCAATTTTAAACAAGGGCTGCAGATCATAGCAGTAATGGTCAATCAAATTGGATCCACAGAAGGGCAATCTCAAGGCCAGGATAATCTGAGTGATGGAATGCATAAAGGACCCTATCCAGGCAAGGACAATCAAGATGAGACAGACCTGCCTCCTCATGATCCTAGGGTAATGCAAAGGCTTACAGATGGCCACATAGCGATCAGCAGCCATGAGGATGAGGACAAAGATCTCCATGCAGCCAAATAAGTGCAGTGCAAAGATTTGTGTCATGCACTCGTTGTAGGATATAACTTTCTTTGTAGAGAGAGTGAAGGGCAAAGCATCACACTGGGGACAGCCGTGCAGCCAAAAGATTTATTCAACAGCCTTCATGGCTGGTAGCGAAAACCGGAGAAGAGGTGCTCTGGTCGAAGGTCGAAGAGGTGGGAGAGGGGAGTCAGGGAGAAGGGAGTGTGCAAGCTCTGGTGGGAGAAGGGAGTCAGGGAGAGGGGAGTGTGCAAGCTCTGGACAGAAGGTGGGTGCTTGGTTGCACCAGCTGGGATCTCTGGAGCTGTCGGCTAAAGCAGCTGCTGTCTGGCTGGAGGCTGGAGCTGTCAGCTAGGAGCGGCCGTCGGGCTGAAGGTAGTCGGTCTGGAGCTGTCAGCTGGAGCAGCTGCCGTCGGCTGGAGGCGATGGGTCTGGAGCTGTTGCAGTGGCTTCCTCCTCTCTGCAGCGACAAGCCGATGTCTTCCTCCTCTCAGCAGCAACGATCCGATGTTGTGTCCGTGTGTCTCTCTCTGTCTGAGTCTCTCAAACAGGGCCTTATATAGGGATTTCTGGTGGGGGGTGCACTAGAGCAACCCCAACACCATTGGCTAGAACAGGATGCCCTTTAAGCCTATTGGCTCTTGCCTGGGGAAAAGAAGCATTCTGCCTGGGGAAGGAACATCCTGTCTGGAACATCTTGAAACAAGGTTGCTTCTCTTAGGGTGTGGAAAACTCTGAGGGCGGGGGAGGGTAACATATCTATCAGAGAGCATCCACAATTAGTTTAGGGGCTGTGGATGTTGAATAGCAGGAATCAGCAAAGGAAAGATAAAATAAGAAGTAGTACATGGGGCTTCCAAGTGTCCTGCTGGATTCGATGGTCACAATAACAAACGTATTCCCCACTATAGTTCCCACATAGAAAATTAAGAAGATTAAAAACACAATTTTCTGCCTCAGAGGATCCTGTGTCAATCCTAGCGGTACAAACTCAGTTACGTTACTATTGTGCCACATGGTTTATTTGATGTGGGCAAATCACAGGTTGGAAACAGTCTGCAAAGAAGAAAAGAAAAAATGTAAAATAAATACTAATAATGCTAATTAATACTAATAAGTACTAATAAATACTTATTTTTTGTCGAAACTGCAACTTGACAAGGGGTGCTTTCAATGAGTTTCCAATCACTTTTCATTCTGTGTATTTTTTTTTTTTCTGGATAATATGAAATTTCTAGAAACTATTTCACTGCATTTAACAGATTGGATATGAAAATGACTAAGACATAGAAAGTATAATGAAAAAGCAAATGTTTCATCAAGCAAATTAAACATAACTTTAGGGTACTTGGTGTAAGTAGGTAACTTTCCAAACTGAATGTGTTTCATTAGTCCTCAGAAAGGAGCTATCAATGGTAGGTTGATGCATTGCAAATTGAAAGAATGCTTAAGCTTGATTTACCCCAATACACATTCACATAATTTGACACTGGTAGTTCTATTGAAATGTAGTTATAGAATAAGCATGTTGAGCATTCCAGTAATGATTGTTTAAACATTTGAGATAGCCTCTTTTAAAGTTAAGCATTCACACACACACACACACACACACACACACACAATGAATGAGAAACAGATAGATAATGAATTTACCTCAGAATACTTTCAACCTGTTGAACCTGTTAATGCAGTTTAATATATTTATTTAGTAATTATTCTGAACATTAATAAATAACTTCCTAAACATTTTAGATTGTCTTCATGAAGAGAAGAGAAGAGGAGGGAAGAGAAGGGAAAACAAAGAGAAACATTAAACAAAGTTTGTGAATGAACAAGAGTAGCTCCGGTCCAGCAAGAGTTAATTTAATCTTTTGTTAACTAAGTCGATGTCTTTTTACTTTGCCTCTTAAAACATCTAGTCTTTCTTAGGTCCAAATCCAGCATCTACCATTAAAATATGTATTTTATAACATTATGTTATACAAACTTAAATTCTTCTTTATATTTTTTATTTTTCTTAATATTTGAATAGGTTTCTGTAGATGCTAGGAGATACATTAAAATAAAGGAAAGAGAGCAGAACATATATCAATCAGAATATTTTTCCAAATTTCAGGTTCATGATTAACAATTTTTGCAAATGTTAGAAGTGAATGCTCTAAGTCATAGCTGAAACGTTCAATAGAATTATAATTGATATTATCAGGTGTTCTATTTTCTGACTTCAAGGCAGAAAAAATAGAAATAAAATGGCTAATCATTTGTTTTGACTATAGCAAATATGAGACAAATTTTTCTTTGAACCTTTTCACATATGTTCTCCAAATAATAGCACAGTCAAAAGCAAAAGTTAATTCTGAAGTAAATGAAATATATTTAAAAATCTCTTGACATAAGAAATATTTGCTTGAAATTTAAATGAATTTCACAGGTTAACTCAAAACAAACAAACAAACAAACAAACAACAATAAAAAAAAGGACACATATAGAATTGGCAAAACGCCAATTTAAAAGACAACCTTTTCCTTATTAGAAAAAATCATAAGGAAGCTTGATTTTTATTCACAAGTATATTAAAATTGGAATTTCAAATTGATATCTTTTCAGCTCTCAGACTTCAACTTATTTTTTTTATAAATATCTTTTTAATAAATAGTAAGGAAAAAGGTGTGAAAAACAGTTAACCCTAAATATGCTTGGTAGGGATTTAAATGGGCACAATCTCTTAGGGGATTATTTTCAACACTCATAAATAATAGTATTTATAATAGATACTTAAAATATATTTTTACAGAAATATATAAAATATATATAAAATATATAATATATATGATATACCTGTACATATATTATATATAAGAAATATATAATCTCAGTCACAATCACAAAGAGCTTCCTAACAAGAGTGAAAAGATAGATAACAATTTAGTGCCTGGATCAGACTCAGTGAGATTGAAGGGATCAGGAATGATACTTTTATGCAAACATTAAAAAATCACACACACACACACACACACACACACACACACACAGAGGCCTTTAAAATGTATCCTAAACTAAAATTTAAGAAATCTAGAGCAGTGCTGGAGAAAGAGGTTGACTTTTACCAAATCAGAAGGAGTTTCTTAGAAGGCAGATTCACTAAAAATGTTATTCCTAGAGGTGTACCACAGGCAAAGACAGCATACGATGAGACTACAAGTTTTAAATATTAAAACACACAAACAGGGTTCCAAATATTCATTTCCAATGAGATATTGTAATGCAACCATAAAATAAACTGTTGATATGGTTATAAAAAAAAGAAAAAGAAAAGAAATCAGATAGGTGTGGTTTGTGTAGTAACATTTTTGTTCACAACAGGGGATTATACATTACATACACATGTATCCTATTAGAAGGATGCCCAAAACATCAAAGTGTTCATCATCTCTGTGTCATCTATTCTTGGCATCAGATACTTGAACAAGACCTAATTTTTAAAAGTATTCACTATAGTAAAATTTAAAAATGTGTCATATTCTTTTTTAATTAGGCCTTTGTAGTTATACATAGTAGTTGGGTTCATCACAACATAATCATACATACATGAAAATCCATTTCAGTTCACGATCCCCCTTTTCCCTCCCTTTTTTCCCTCCTGGACTCTCTCCCCTATCCCATTCTCTTTCCTCTACTCTGACTTCTTTTTGCTTATCTATGAATTTACATTTGATTGTTTTTTTTTTTTTTTTTTTTTCTGTTATCCTACCCCCCACACACTTTCCTTTATTTTACTCTGGCTTCTGCAGATGAAAGAAAACATTTGACCTTTGAGTTTCTGAGTTTGGTTAATTTCACTCAGCATGAGAGTCTCCACATTCATCTGAAAATGTGTTATATTCTTGATCCATTAAAAATAAAGCTTTGAGCTGGGTATGGGGGCACATGCCTGTAATCCCAGCACTTGGGAGGCTGAGGCAGGAGGATCGTGAGTTCAAAGCCAGCCTCAGTAGTGATGAGGCACTTGGCAACTCAGTGAGACCCTGTCTCTAATAAAATACAAAAAAGGGCTGGGAATGTGGATCAGTGGTCAAGTGCCCCTGAGTTCAATCCCTGGCACCAAAACAAAACAAAACAAAACAACAACAACAACAAAAAAAAAAAACACATCAACAACAACAAAAAAAACTTTGAAAACCCTTACCTTAGGAGAAGGTCTATTCACACTGGCATGTAATTTAGCCTTAACAATTGTGTTCTGGTGGCACTGTGGTATTCCCACGATAGCACTATGATACAGATTCTTGACTGAGATGGTGAGTCAGTTGCAGGGGTATCATAAAAATCCAGTGCTCTTAGATCACAGCAGACACCACCACATTGCCATTACCTACAGGTTTGCTTGCTTTTGTGAGATTTTCCACATGCACTCAAACAGAAGTGAATATCAAATAAATAAACTAAGACATGTAAATTTCATAGATAGATAAGAAATATGTATATTAGAATGAAGCAACATAAGGAAGGGGACTTTATCTGTTCATCATATCTATATTCCTTACAGATAATATTCCTTACAGATATAATGCAATGGTGTTCCATACTCTTCTATGCTCAATGGCCCGGAGGAGAAGTGTTGCTTGCATTCTACTGTTTCCACTGCAACATATCCACTGGGAACCCTGAAGTACTTTCCTGGAACACAGCAATAGATGCTGTTTTCATTTGCTTCTCATCTCCCTGTCTACCAGTATTCCTTACCCACAGAGGAGTGCCCATGTCCATCAGCAACTGCTGTGCATGCTTCCTATTTCCATCTTCTTTCCTTGGATTGTAGTGCTCTCAGAGAAGTCTCTAAAATTTCTGTTTTCCACAAGTACCTCCTGTGCCTTAGATACTGGCTGTGGCATTGATATTACTAATTTCCTACAACTATTAATTATGACTAAATTACTTCCAAGTGCAATTCTTCTGTGCTTTGCTAACTCTTTTACAAGTTAAATATGTTCTATTGCTCTTTTTTCTTTCCAAGGCAATTTGGAAGTCATGTATTTAAATGAGAATAAAAAATGCTTCTCTAATTCTGTTGAACCAGATTCACTTTGAACGCTCAATTTGAAACTTTGGTTCTCATCTACAGTTTAGAAGACAGCTAAGTTAATCTCAGATTCACCCATTTCCTTAAATCCATGATCATACAGGATTCTGGCTGTGAAGGCTTCTCTTTTGCCATCCTGGGAGGAGTATTTATACACAAATGATGCTGAACACAAAAATCTGGGGGAAAGGATGTTCTCTGAAGTGTCCCATCCCTCCCAATTAAGAAACACAAACAAGATGTGATAATGAATTTAGCATCCATTTGTCTTAGATTGTGGGAAAAAGAAGTGGCCTATTGTATTTAAAGGTACTAAAGTGATCTCTAAGTGCCATTGTTTAATAGAATAAGAAACAATAATTGTCTAGAGTTTTGGTATTGTTTTCAGTACCATTCTCCAACAGAAATTTTAGGGGTTCTTAATGAAATGGCTGATTGTGAGTTTGGAGCACAAATTAGATGATCAATTGAGCATTACGTAGTGGCAGAAAGAAGGGCATTCTAAAATGCACATACATTAATGAGCATATGTGACAAGGAAACTGGAGTCAGCCGATAGAACCCATCACAGTCAAAGATATAAATAATTTGGACATCAAAATAAATAATACAATGTTGAAATATAGCTTAAGAAATAAAATAAATATCCACAAGTGCCTAAGTATATAAAATAATGAGTAACTAAATAAAGAAGCATAAAATATCTTCTTTGAAAATTATTCCACATGATTTTACAAATTTTACTACTTTAAGGTACTTCACACAAATGGAATCATACAGCATTAAACTTTTTGTGAATTGCTAATTTTTCTTAACACAATGTCCTCCAGCTTCATCCATGTTGTAGCAAGTATTGGAACATTCTTTTAATACTGGACAATATTCCATGGTATGTACACATCATATTTTTTTATCCATTCTTTGGTTGTAGACCACTTGAATTGCTTATGTGCTTTGGATATTACAAACAAGGCTGCTATTTACATGAGTGTACACCTCTTAAAGTCCACAGGTTCAATTATTTTGTGTTTATGCACAAAAATAGAATTGGATCATCAAGTAGTTAATTTTCAAGGAGCAATTCTCATAGAAGTTAACCATTTTATAGTCCCATAAATAGGACACAAGTGTTCTTATACATCTTTTCCAATTCTTCCTTTCCTTTTTTTCTTTTTGTTAATAATAACCACCTGAATAGTTTTGAGGTTATATTTCCCTGTGCTTTCAATTTATGTTTGCCTATTAATAATGTTGACTGCCATTTCTTCTGCTTACTAGCCATTTGTTTATCTTCTTTGGAAAAATGTCCATTGAGTAAATTGCTTATTTTTAAAAGTTGAAGAAATGTATACAATACATTTGATGATGAAGTAGTGAGTGCTATGCAGGCACAACTTTGTTTTTGTGGGCAAGATAATATCTGTTTCATGATGGACAGGTCAGTGTGCATGTTCATTTGGTGGCTAAGGTGTTTGGGATTTTGAATATCTCTCAGAGGCCTATGTGTTAGGGTCTTGGTCTCAGGATGGTGCTGGGACCTTTGGGAGTTTTCCTTTCATTGATGGGCACATCCCGCATGGGCAGTGGGAATGCGATTCCTCTTGGTGGATTGGGCTGGCTGAGAAATAAAAGCTAAGAGAAATAGAATGACAAAACAAAAAACAAACAAACAAAGAAAAAAACCCACAGAACACAGAAAGTAGCTTCAAAAGCGGGCACAGGACAGGCAAGATAATCAGAAGGATCAAGCTTCTGGCAAAATGGCATCTGTGCCTGCTTTATTTATATTGGGAGGCGTCAAAGGACTTCCATAGAATGTTCTTCTCCAAAAAAGGTTAAAGTTGGGATGTTCAGTTCCTAACACCCATCTCTGGATCTACTATGAGGAACCTTCCAAGCAGAGCAGAAGGAAAGGTCATGTGTATTGGGCAATCTATTGCCATGGGAAAGCCACGGAAATTTCCCAATGCCAGGCCTATATCTCTCTGGCTTCCATGCCGAGAGAAGATCCTCTTGTATTTCATGGATGGCTTCCTGCATTTTTACTTTTCTTGTTTTTGTCCTCCAAGTCTTAGTTGTTGAACACTCAGAAAACCAGTTTCACCAGTCTTGAAATAGGCGTGGTGGATTTTAACATTTGTAATATTGCATTTACCCTTTCTATTTGTTTGGAGTCAATATTAGCATTGGGAGTCAGTGTTTTATTCTATCTTCCCTTTACATAATAACTTATCGTCTCAAATGAACTCAAAATTAACCTTTTGAAGTCTACTGGTAGTGGGAGGGAGGGCACTTCTACAGCAAACAGAGAGGCCTTTATCTCTTGCAAAAACTCATATTTCTCTCTCCTCCATCTTCTGAATTTCTTCATTCATTTGGTGATGGAAGTCAGAACCTAGATCTTACCTATGATTCTTTTCTAATCTTCCTCATATATCAGTTCTGTTGTCTAAAACTTTTTTTAAAAATGGGGAACAATTCCTCTCTCTCCATGTCATTTGTGTTCTGTAGAAACAGAACTTGAGATGAAGATTTTTATCAAGTGACATATAGAAGCCAAGAAAGCTGGTACGGTAGGGGGAAGAAAGCATGTGGTCTCAAGTGAAGTCTGGCTTTAGCTTTGGCCTCCGCAGCTCTAGAATACTTACTGTACTGCATAACATGGTCTGCTTGGAGGCAAGGGGACACAAACGTTTTGTTCTCTTATGATAGTCTTTTGCTTTCCCCTCTATTCACAAAACAACAATCGAACTACATTACTTGCTAGATTTAAAATGCTATCAAAGTTTGACCCATGGTCCTTACCATTAAGGTTTAACAGTATTATGAGACCTTTCCGGATCTTGCCTTTTTCTGTCTCTTGAGTCTCAGGAGTTACAATTTACCTTTATTCTAGGTTATTATGCAACATGATGGCTGGCACCAGTGGGGTTTTGATGAAAATAGTAGTGAATGAATAGGTCATTTAATAACCACAAGTATGTTGAATTAAAGTTTTTCTGCATAGTTTTTTTTTTTTTTAACTTGTGTATCTACTACCTGTCCTAGGAATGATTTAACCTTATATCTTGCCTATTTACTATTTACTCTATTGATCCCACTCTATCCCTTGGATATCATTTTAATGTTTTCCCATCTAGGAGTTTTTCTTGACCCATGCCCCAGATCCCTCTTGTATGGTTTCATGGCACCCTGTCTGTCTTACCAATGTTAACACTCTGCAGTAGTTTTCTACTCCTTTCTAGGAGTCTCTCAATAGATTTTAAATATATAAAGGAAAAAGCTATTTGTACTTTAAGCCACATCATAAACCCAGCAAAATATATTCCTTCAGCTCAAAACTTTGTTTATTAATGAGTGAAGGAAGAATTGCTGAAAAGTATTTAATCCTCCAATGGCTTTGTGTGTAGAAACAGCTACATATTATGAAAAATGACTTTTAATAATGAAATGTAACCACAAAGTAACAGGAAAGTGATAAACAACCCACATTTGTAGAATAATGTCTCCCTGAGGAAATATCAAGGAAAATGCATTTTCATATATTGTGAAACTTAATTCCATAATCTTTTCCATTCCTTGGTGTAGGTGATAGTTAAGCAAAATTTTGTTAGTTAGTTCAAGGGTAATCAAGGATTATCTACAGGATTCTCATCTGAAGGAAATAAAGGTAGAAAAAATTCCCATACTCCCTTGTAGTCATTTTTATTGTACATTGTATCGAATTCATTTTTGTGATATATACTTTACTTATTTATTTAATATGTAATCAGGTACCAAACATTGTCGAAAACACTGGTAGCTAGCAGGCCAGTGTTTTATGGATTATAACTGCTCTTTTAGTAAATAAGAATTCCAGACTGGCATTCAAGAACTCTCTTATTTAAGTCATCACTCTTCCTAGTGGGTTATCAGCTTTCGCTTGCAGTGACACAGTGACATGAGTGATAGCCTACTTCCAAAGGCTGAAAGGAAAGATAGAAACATTGTTGATATTTCTTACCACTTGTAGGGTAAATGAATGGCCACTGTCTTTGGCCCTGTAGTAGATACCGTAATCTTACTAGAAATATATGACCATCCATTTTGACATATAATAATAACAAATGATAATAAAATGGCTTGCTTTTTAGTTACAGATAGTCAAAGAGTATTATAATAGGCTAACTACAGTCCTTTTCTCAAAAATTGTAACCAGTAAAATTATATGAACATTTTCTCATCATTACCGGCAGTGTATGATAGGAGTTAAGCACATGGTCCAGAAAATTAGTAATATTCTGGTTACTAGACCATCAGTACACCAGTTATGATAGCCCCCTATTTATGTCAGGCACAATAAGGTAATGGTAGTGTTTACCTTATTTACTGTTATAGACATTAATGATCAGTACCAGTATTTTTTGATCTTTACTTTTTATTAGAGGAAAAAACTATAAATCCACATAAATGGATAAGGCTAGAAAAACCAGGACCACATTTGTAGAAAAAATACAAGAAATACAATATGAGTAGATTGTCCTTGGTTAGGTAGTCTCCATTCTTTGAACCTACTTTTACTGCTTTCAATGAAGAGTTTATGAATAACAGTCTTTTTTCATGGTCTTCCAATCATAATTTGCTGAGATATTCCAAAATTTTATTCATCTTTTCCTTACTTGAATCAATGTTGGGATTTGGGCACCTTCATTTATCAAACAATTTTCTGCTGAACAATTTTCTAATGGCATTTTTCATCTGAGCATTTCTCAAAGTGTAGATCACAGGATTTAACATGGGAGTTATCATGGTATAGAATACAGCAACTGCTTTATCAAGGGATAAAGTAGCTGGAGGTCTCATGTACACAAATATGCAGGGAACAAAGAACAGGACAACCACTGTGATGTGGGAGACACACGTGGACAAGGCCTTGCGCCTACCTTCCAGGCTGTGAGTCCTCAGGGAGCGCAGGATGACCACATAAGAGACCAGCAGCAGGAGGAAGTTTAACAGGCAGATGAACCCACTATTGGCAGCAACAAAGAGACCCAGAGTGTGGGTATCTTTGCAAGCCAGATTGAGCAAAGGGTTCAGATCACACATAAAGTGATCAATCACATTAGGGCCACAGAAGGGTAGTTGGAAGATGAAGAGGATCTGGATGGTAGCATGAAGAAAGCCTCCCACCCATGACACTCCCACTAGTAGGTGACATACTCTCCGGTTGATGATGGTTGTATAGTGCAAGGGCTTGCAGATGGCCACATAGCGGTCATAGGCCATCACTGTAAGCAGGATGACCTCTACACCTCCAAAGAAATGTTCCCCAAAGATTTGGGCCATACATCCATTGAATGGAATGGTCTTCTTTTCATGGAGTGAATCTCTAATCAGTTTAGGATTGTTGACAGAGGCATAGCAGGCATCAATAAAGGAGAGATAGGCCAAGAAAAAGTACATGGGAGATCCCAACAATGAGCTGGCAGTGATGGTTATCAAGATGAGCAAATTTCCTACCATAGAGATAATGTAGATGAACAAAAATACAGCAAATACAATTTTCTGCATTTTTGGGTTTTCTGTAAGTCCCAGGAGAACAAATTCTGTCACATTGTTTGTAGTCTCCATGTACTTCATGTGGAAATTTATCACATTACCTGAAAAAAGTTGATCGAGCCTGAGATTTATTCAAATTTTCTATCCTAATAAATATTAAATGCCTGGATTCCACTGAGTTGTGAAATCTTATGACATTTGTATGTTTTTGTGGTTGCATTTATTCATTTTTTGAGATGTCACAAAGCGTTCTGAATTCTTGAAGATTACTCAAATTGAGATCCTGAGTGACTATTAAGAAAATAGAATATAGACAAAGACTTTTGTAAACTGTGTAATAGGCGTCTGAGTACACTTACATATCTGGGATGACTTCGAGCCTGAATTGAAAAATAATGAATTTCATACACCAGTAGCAGCTAGCCCAATAGAGAGGTAAAAGAAGAATGTACTAGATATCCATATACAGGTAAAAAAATGTCCTTTTTTATTAAGAAATGGAGAGTTTACAAAAAAGAATAGACAATGAGTGATAGGATGACAAGCAGTTTGAGTAAGGGAATCTTAGGTACTACTCTCATATAGGTCTTCCTGTGTCCTGGATGAAGCTGAGTGAGGTTCAATATAGAGGAAGCCAGAGGCAGGAGCCACAGGTAGCAGAGTATTATAATATTTAACATAAATATTAGGGAAATGTACTAAAATACAAAATAGATAGTATAAAATCACCAATAATGTATGTTTACAAAATTCAGGAACTTAATAATAGTTGATAATAAAAATATTTTTAATGTGAATTCTGTGTATTCCCAGGTACCAAGTACTACACACACACAATTCAATAACCTTAGTGGTCGATATTATTTTATACATTTAACAGGTAAGGAAATGATATCAGAGACTAATGATTACTGGTTCTTAGAGCAATGATGATATTATACAAAGCTTCCTGAACATTTCATGTGTTTTAAGCAATTTTATAGATTGTTATTGCAGATTCTCTTACTTGGGGTGCATTTCCTGCCACTTCACACACTTACGACATCATCTATAACTGAGAATAACAATACCACCACATCATTTGTTATGAGAATTGATTATAATATGACTGTATCCACCACAGTGCTGGGAATACATATAGGAACGTTCATCCACTTTTATAACTGTGAATGCACTCATCAGAGAGGCAGAATTGACAGTTTAAGAAATAACACAGGGAAACTTTTGACCCTACAACAATCTGAGGAGGAATGCTTTCCAAAATTACTTTTAAAGAAGCCACATAGACCTGTATTATCCACAGTACTTGACACCAGAAAGAGTACAATTTGCCTGTTCTTGGACTAACAAGTGATGCTTTATGCCCATTAATATACATCATTAGGACATTTGGTGTAAGTGGTATATTAAATTTTGTTTTCACTTCAACTTTAATTTGGGTTATTAATTGATACGTCTCCTCCCTAAATAATGGTTCCTAGTGCTAGACAGCTGGGTTTTAGAAAGTACTTCATCTCTCTGAGTTCAATGTCAAATTAGATTAATAACATATTTCAAATGTGTTTTGAAAATGTAGGGTATTCTCTATGACAGTATTTGACAAATACAGAAAAGTTATGTTAACTGTATATTAAAAATAACAATTTTTAATAAGCATCACCACTGTTGAAAACCTACCTGTGCTGTTCTAGATGGCTTTTGTGGCATTTCAGTGTGTTCAGGCACAAATCCATCTTCAAATTAGTTCCTCTTGCAATAAGCATATTTCAATATGAAAGATGAAATGGAGTTGAGAAAGAAACACTCAGATAACTCAACATCAAATCAACCATTTTTAAGGATATATAAGTTTAAATCTTTCCATCTCACATAAGCCTAAAGTGACTTCACAAAAATCCTGAGGTTTGAATTTAGAATGGATTCACTTGATTCACTATTGTGAATAAATGATCCTCATTACCTGGTGTTGGTCCATCAGGGCAGGATGTAGAAAGTGCAGAAGAAAAGCTTTTTAGTAGGTCATTCCACTCACAAGGATTCTTTCTCTGGAAACCTTAACAACAACAAGGAATATTTTCACATCACACTATCAGGATATTTAAAGAGGTTCCCATGAAATCTCAAGTATCTTGCTTGTAGTTGTTCATCCTCTCCCAGGAATTAGTTATCCCCTTGTTGGAAAAGCTTTGTTTTAGAAGTGGGTACCCTGGCACTGTGTTTGAGTGTCACCCACTCTTGAATACAGGTCTTATTCCCTGCACTTAGAACACAAACAAGTGGGAGTTGGCTTTCCCTTTCTGAACCTGGGTTGCTAGGAAAGCTGAATGCCAGGTAAATAGCATGATGGCCTAAATCCAACCTGGGGACCAGTGGTGCAGGCTCCCTGGTGGTGCATGTCACAGAGGGGCTTCTTTCTTCTTACAATTTTTAAACCATTTTTGAAAACACATCTTGACTGCTTGAGAGCTAAAGCAGTGACAACATAACTTTAGAGACATTTTAAGTAGACAACTGCAAAACTGCTTTTCCTAATTTTCCTAGTGTTTTGGAAATAGAATACCCAAAAGGATCTAAATTAGTTATCCCTGGACTCCTGGTCTGGTCAGTGTAGATGACCAGGCAGCATGAAAATTTGGAAAGAGATTTAAAAACACAAGAAAAGAGTTTCAATCCTTCCACATTTGGTCACTTGTCATTTTTTAAATTATTTTCCATTCTGTACTTCTATGAGGTATACAGGTGTAATTATTTTGGTTTTAAAATGAAATTTCCAGGTGACTGACTATGGACATTGTTTTTCATATTTTTATCTTCCATTAATGATAATATTTTGTAAAAAATTCCATTTATCTTTGCATAAATTAAAAGTAATTGTTTTTGATTTCTTCCTATTTACTTGTAAGTGCTCAGCATATTACAGATACAGTGTCTTTGTCATATCTATAATGTGCAAAAAAACACACAGTTTACTCAAAGCCTGTGGATTCTGTTGTCATGTCTCAAGTAACACTTGTTTGGGGTATAATTTACATACAGAAAAATGTGCACATATAATATGGAAAACTTGCTCTTGAGAGATAGATATAAATATGTGAAACTGTCCCCACAAACTAAATCATAAAACTATTCAATCACCTATCTTAGCCTCTTCAGAAGTGTCCCTTACCTCTTGTTTATTATTTTTGCTCTGAGAAGAACACCTAACATATGATCTACCATCTTACTAAAATTTTAAGTAGAGAGAAAAGTATGGATAAGTATAAGCACTAAGATATATAGACCACTAGCACTTATTCATGCTGTGCAACCAAGTTTTGTACTCTTTGATTAACATCTTCTCTTTCCCCTTTTCCTCAGTTCATGACCATCAATATTCCACTCTCTGAATTTGAGTTAGACTTATATAGATTTATCCTATAAATGTTGTCATGTCATATTTGTCCTTCTGTGCCAGACCTTTTTTATTTTTCCTAAACATATTGTCTTCTGGGTTTATCCATTTTGTTCCAAATGAAAGGATTTTCCTTTTCTAAGCCTAAATAATGTTCTGTTCTATACATATGTTGAATATTCTTTATGCAATGATCTGTCAGAGGACATTTAAGTTTCTTCCATATCTTGGCTATTGTGAACAACATTTAATGGTCTCAAGAGTGCATATATGACTTGGAGATCCTGATTTCAATTCCTTTGAATACATACCCAGAAAAGGCATTGCTAGATTATATGTAGTTCTAGTTTTTGTAATAGTATGAATATTAGCACTGTTTTCCACAGAGCTAATATTGCATTCACACCAACTATGACAAATTTTTTTCTTCCTTATATCATTGCCTCTATTTGTTATGTTGATTTTTGGTTCATTTTTATACTTTGCATCTTATTGGGTTAAGTTGATATTTTGCTTTGATTTGAATTTTCACTTTTCCTGATGATTATAGAATTATTGACCTTTTTTTATATATATAGCTGTTGGCCATTTGTATTCTTCAGATAATGTCCATTCAGAGTCTTGAACATTTGATTTTATTTATTTGATTTTCTTTAATGTTGAACAGACAAAATAAAATCATATAAATTATACATATTAGTGGGCTACACTTATGTTTTGATATGTATTTCATAAGGTATAATATTTATACAAGGTATTTAACTTGATATAAATACCTGAGGCTGGGAACCCAGCCTCTTTCGCTTCCTTCTTTACTTCCTGGCCATGATCTAAGCCATTGTTTCTGTGCCATAAGCATTTCTTATGATGTACTGCCTCACCACAGGGCTAAATTAATGCAACCAACTGAAAATGGACTGGAATCTACAAAACTCTGAGCCAAAACTTATCTTTCCTCTATACACACTGATTATATCAGGTATCATAATATAGAGATGGAAAGGAGAAACAGGACAAGATCTGAATCTGAAAAGGGTAACAACTACCTATGAAGGATAGCAAGAATCTGTTTAAAAATCCTAGGGACTTACATTGAAATTCACCTGTAGGGGCCATCAATACCATGGACATTTTACATACAATTAGGTCATGTGAATAATACGGTCTGTGTGGCAGAACTCTTGCATTTGTTGTATAGACTTTTCTTCTTCTGGGCTCCACTCAAAACTAGAATTTTGGGGGACATTGTGTAATTAGGCTCATGTAGTCCACCCCAGTGAGAAATAAGTTGTCTCTAAAATCCAAAGTGATCCACTAGGAATCACACCTCTTTTTTTCCTTGTAAGAGGGGCCAGATGCATCAACTTATCATTCACTTTAGAAGGGGTATCTGGGCATACCTCACACCACTGAATTCCTAGATACTGAACAGAGTTAGAAGGTCTATAAATTTTAGTCAGATTTATTTCTCTCTCCTACTCCAATATGTTAACAATGAGTCTAGAGTATTTGCTTCTTCTCACCTAATAGATTCAATAATCACAAACTAATCAATGTGACAGGCCAGAATGTCCTTGTGGAAGGACAAGTCAACAACATATCTGTCATATAAATTATGACATGGTTCTAGAGCACTGACACACACTGAAGTAAGCAATGCTCACCATTTTAGCCAGAACTGAACAGGTCTTTTATTGGAAGATAAGGAAAAGAAGACTTTGCCAGACCATTAGCTACGTAGCAGGTACCAGTGGGATGTGTTAATTTGTTCAAGCAATGAAGGCACATCTGGTATAGCAGCTGTAATTGGAGCCTCCACCTGATTAAGCTTATGGTAATGGACTAACATTTTCTCATAACCATCTGTTGTTTGTACAGGCAAAATAGTTGAGTTGAATGAATGTGTCGTAAGAATCCTCACTTGTCCATCTTTCAAGTCTTTATGGTGCCAGCAATCTCTGAAATCCTTCCAGGAATGGAATTTATATTAGTAATGCAATTGTATTATTTATCATGCAAAATGTAGTCCTGCTTTTGGTTGACTATTTTCCTAGATAGAGGAAGTTCTACTAGTTTCCACTTTGCCACTCCCACCATCATATTCTTCACTCCATAGGTCATGATGCCAGTGTGGAGATTCTACCAATATCGGGTCCATTCAATTTTGCATTACAAAACTGGGGAAATAGGCACCAAATTAATTTGAAAACCCACTTGCCGCATTCAGAGAATGACCTGAGTTACATTTCCCTTTATCACCTAAGCTCCATGAGATCTTCCTCTCACTAATAGACCAGGGGTATATGTTAGTTTCTTCAAACAATGAAACCATGTCTGGTACAGAAGCTGCAATTGGAGCCTCTGTCTGATTGAGCTTATGTTAATTGACTGTAATTTACCCATAACCATCTATATTTTGTACAGGTAGATTATGGTTATGTTTTGGGTGACCTTGAATTAGTGTCAGTTTATAACTGAAGTTCTCTAGCAATGTCTAAAGTGATGTACTGCCTAGTTACCGTGGAAAAGGTATTAGGACACTTTGTAGAAGACTGGGAGAAATATTTGCACATAAATTTTTGGCAGTAGATTAGGGTCCTACCTCACGTAGATCCGCTTCACTTTCAACTCAAAGGTCCTGGATCTCTAGACTGGCTCAAGTCTGGAGATTGATTTAGGGATCATGACTTTCTGTTTCAGTGATTTAATTTTGGCTTTCATTTACTATTACAGAATTTTTCTGCTTAAATAAAATGAGAATATATTACATTTTCTCTATATCTTACTTAGGCAATATTATAAGCAACTAGTTCTTGTTAGATCAGATTATTTTGATTTCTGCTTTATCTCTGTTTTGCATAGTGGTAACCACAGCACCAATACCTTTGAAACTCGAGTGCCACCACTTAGTCCCTGCAAAACTTTGATATAATTACTTGTTTTGTAATTAGGTTTTTAAGACCAGGGTCCTCAGTTTCCACTGTAGAGTCTCACCAACAGGGAAGAACATTTTTAGAACTCTTCAAGGATGCCAGTGTTCCTTTCACAAACTTGTTTCTTACAGTTGTGATGAAAATTATGTCTCCTGTACTGTTCCAGGGTGGGTGAGTAGATCTTAAATGGCAAATTAAGCTACATACTATTCCCCTGAGCTTTGGAGTCCCTTCCTCATATTTAGACACAGAATGTCTAAGAATTTCTGTCTCACTCGCTGTGGTTTTCCTTTTGGTCTTGTGATAGCCAAGTAGCCAAAATGAATCTTTCTTAACACTATTAGTGCAACAGTAAAGGAAGACACTTTCTTTACTGTGCCTGTAACAATAAATTTGGCCTGATCCCAAAGTATATTTGTTCTAACATTATCCTACACTCTTAATATGTACTATCACACATGTCCCTGTTTTCCCATCTGATAAAATCATGTAGTCTTCGGAGTGTCATGTACCTATTCATGGGACACACTTTGTGTGTATTTTACTGTCCTGCTAAGACTTGAATCTAGATAGATATAAGTCTGGAAGCAAAGAAGGGAGGTTGGAGTCAACATTGTCTTGCAGAGCATCTTGGCCTTTATGATTCCCCTCAGGCAATGTAGGAGTATTCCTTAGACAGGGGGTAGAGAGAACACCAAATGGTAGTAGGAGAGACCTTCTACTGGACATGGAGAGGCCTCTTTCACTTGCAAAGTCTCATAGTTCTCTTATTCCACCTTCTTAGTTCCCTTATCCATCTAGAGATGGAAGGAAACCAGAACGTGAATTTCACCCACAAATACAGTTTCTTAACTTTCTTACATACCAATTCCCTTGTGAATTGCCTGTAAATGTTTGGGGATCTGCCTCTCTCTTTCCATATGAGTATTCAGTCTATAGATGCAAAACCTGAGGTGAGGATTTTTATGAAGGTTACATATGAAAGTCGGGGTTGGGGAATCTGATAAGGTCAAGGAAGAGAGTGTATTTTCTATATGATGAAGTCTGGTGTCATTCTGGGACTTTGGTAGCTCTGGAGTATGCATTGTACTATGGTTTGACATGGGTGCAGGGTGCCCAACCTTTTTATAGACTTGTGGTAGTCTTTTATTGTGCACTTAGGGGTCTTGCACTGTTGGGCATAAGAACTGGAAGAATTTGCATTTTCTTTAGTGTAATTGCCTAGAGAAGGTCAGGGCTGTCAACTGTTAGCAGCCCAGACTCACAGTAGCTGGTTCATGGGCACTCTGGCCTGGACAAAATCTGAGCTGGATTTAACAGTGTATATCATAGCTCATGACAGAGGACCCGAGTTTAAACAACCAGCCTTTCATATTCAGATCTATAGAGAGCCTTCTGTTCTCCTGCTGTTGATCTTGTCTCTTCGTGCCATTCTTCTTACTGTAATCTGAGTTACTTTTGTAAAACTCAAATCTAACTACATCACTCACTAACTTAAAAATACTTCTGATGTTTTTCCTATAACAAGATTATGAGACCCTTGCCAATCTTGCTTGTTTCTGTCTCCCAAGTGTCAAGAGTTACAAGAGCTGAATAATTGTTGAATGAATAGTTTAATAAGCACAGCCCTGTTAAATCAATTAGTTTTTCTGTATAGGGTTTTTTTTTTTTTTTTTTAACCTGTTATCTATTGCCTGTTCTAGGAATGCTTTGTACAAACTCTTGCCTATTCCCTCTGCTGACACCATATTATGGTTGCCATTTTTAATGCCTTCTAATCTAGGAATTGACCCAACCCCTTGATCTTTGGGATCTCTTCGCTATATTTTCATAATATCTTGTTCATCTTAACATTTATAACACTCATCTTACATTTTCTATTCTTTCCAGGAGTCTCTTGATGGATTTTCAATTCTATAAAGGAAGAAGTAAATCATCATTTTATCCACATCTGAGCACCCCCTCTAATATGCATGTGCCTTAGGCCAAAAATTATGTGTTTATTAATTAGGTAAGAAGGTTATAGGGAAATATTTAATCTTGAAATTTCTCTGTGTGCAGACAAATCTTCATATTTTGAGAAAAAGTTTGAATAATGAAATGAGATCAAAAAGTAACAGACAAACCATAAACAGCACAAATTCATATGACAATAAAAACTTCTTGAGAGAATATCAATGTAAAGTTTATTTTCTTATGCTGAGCAACACAATTCCAAGATTTTCTCATTCCTCAGTTTATGCAAGAATAAAAACAGAATGTGGTTTTTCTTAGAATTCTAGGATTCTCCTCTGAGTCTGAATGAGATTTAAGGTAGAAAATATATATAATACTCTTTTCCTACTGATTTTATTCAATTTATATGTTATTTTATACATTTGTTTATTCCTTCAATATTCATCAAAGGCCAACTTTGAGCTACTTATGGAAACTCTTGGAAGCTACCAGGCAAAACTTTTATGGAGTATAGATGCATATATTATATATATTATATTGTAGTATATTGTAGCTGCATAACTAGGAGTCCCTGGTTAACATTCAGTGTTATTTTATTTGATTCATCACTCTTTTTTATTGGTGATCAGCCTACAATGACATGAAGAATACCCTAGTTCTAATTGCTAAAATAACATTTAGAAATGTTGTCGAATCTTCCTTATGATCAAGAGGTTAATAAATGTCCAATTGTTATTTACCCCATAGTACTTAGATGCCATAATATTATTGGAAACACATGAACATATATTCTGATACACAAAATTATGAGAGATATGAAATAAAATAATTTAATTTTTGGTTATAGATAATCCATGAGAATTACAGTATGCAAAGCATAATCTTTTTCTCAAAAATGCTCACTAGTACCATTATTGGACTTTTTCTCATCATTATCTAGTAGCATACTATAGGAGTTAAGCAAATGATCTGACAATCAGTGATATTTTGGTTACTGGATAATCATATGTATATACTGATAATTTATTCTTTCTGTCAGTGTCCTATAAGTAAAATTCACTATAGGTAAAATAGCAGAGCTTACCTATATTCAGAGTTATAGAGATTATTGCTCATCACCAGCGTTTTGTATTCTATTTTTTTTTCCTTAGAGGAAAATCCTATGAATCCATATACATAGATAAAGTTGGAAAACCAGACCCAGAGTTAGGAAAAAAACATACATGACATGGTCCTAGGTTAGGTTGACTCCATTTTTTTAAACCAATTTCTATTTTCTCAATGAAAAGCTTATGAATAACATTTTTTTAAATATTTGTTTTATAATTATATTGAGATGATATATTCCAAAATGTCTTTGCATCTCTTCCTCAGCTGAATCACTACTGCATTTTAGGCACATTCACTTATCATCTGAAATAGCTTTACTGATAAATAATTTCCTAATAGCATCTTTCATCTGAGCATTTCTGAAAGTTTAGATAAAGGGATTTACCATGGGAGTTATCATGGTATAGAATACAGCAATTGCTTTATCAAGGGATAAAGTAACTGGTGGTCTCATGTACACAAATATGCAGGGAACAAAGAAGAGGACAACCACTGTGATGTGGGAGACACAGGTGGACAGAGCTTTGCGCCTACCCTCCAAGCTGTGGTTTCTTAGGGAGTGCAGGATGACCCCATAGGAGATCAGCAGGAGGAGGAAGTTTAACGAGCAGATGAACCCACTGTTGGCAGCAACAAAGAGCCCCAGAGTGTGGGTATCAGTACAGGCCAGATTGAGCAAAGGGTTAAGATCACACATAAAATGATCAATGACATTAGGGCCACAGAAAGGTAGTGGTAAGATAAAGAGGAGCTGGATGGTTCCATGAAGAAAGCCTCCCATCCAGGACACTCCCACTAGCAGGACACACACTCTCCAGTTCATGATGGTTGTATAGTGCAAGGGCTTGCAGATGGCCACATAGCGGTCATAGGCCATCACTGTAAGCAGGATGACCTCTGCACCTGCAAAGAAATGTTCACCAAAGACTTGGGCCATACATTCATTGAACAGGGTGGTCTTCTTTTCATAAAGTGAATCTCTAATCAGTTTAGGGGTATTGACAGAGGAATAGCAGGCATCAATAAAGGAGAGATAGGCCAGGAAAAAGTACATGGGGGAACCCAAGAGTGAGCTTGCAATGATGGTTATCACAATGAGCAAATTTCCTACCACAGAGATGATGTAGATGAGCAAAAACACAACAAATACAATTTTCTGCATCTTTGGATTTTCGGTAAGTCCCAGAAGAACAAACTCTGTCACATTGTTCTTATTCTCCATGAATTTCATGCTAAAGTTAATTACATATCCTGAAAATATTGATACAACATTGGGTTAATTAAATTTCTCCATCCTAATAAATAATACATCCCTAAATTCTACAGAGTCATTCAATCTTATATTTTATTGTTTCTTTTTATCTTTTTTATTTTGCATGTATTTTGTATTTCTTCAAGTGGAGCGAAGAACTCTGAATTGTTAAAATTATTCAACTTCCTTCTATCTGGAGTTTTTGCAAATACTGTATAGATGAAGAACTTTTGTAAACACACTAGGTGATCTGCCATCTGAGTACACTTAATTGAAATAACTCGAAGCCTGGATTGATATAAGAGATTATACACATTGTAGCAGCCTAGCTCCAAAAGGAAGTAAAAGATGGATGCAATAGATATCTCAACACAGATAAAAATTTTTGATTATTATTGTTATAAAATAGAGAATGATAAAAGGTAATTGAGAATGGATGGAAGAATGACAAGAAATTTGAGGAAGGGGGAATCTTAGCTACAATAATCACAAAGGACTTTGTGTGTCCTGGATGTAGTAGAATGAGGTTTAGTAGTGAGTGAAAGCTGGAGACAGGAAGCACAGGTAAAGTACTTATAATAGATGGTATAAAGAAAATCAGGGGCTGAAGTTGTGGCTCAGGAGTAGAGTGCTTACCTGGTCCTTGTGAGGCACTGGGTTCAATCCTTAGCACAACATAAAAATAAAGAAAAATAAAACAAAGGTATTTTGTACATCTACAAATAAAAATTTAAAACAAAACAAACAAACAAAAAAAAAAAAAGAATGATGGAAATCATGGGCTGGGGTTTTGGCTCAGTGGTGGAGTGCTTGCCTGGAACCTGTGAGGCACTAGGTTTGATCCTCAGCACCACATAAAAATAAATAAACAAAATAAAGGTATTGTGTCCATCTACAACTAAAAATACATGTTATGTGTATATATATATGTGTGTGTGTGTGTGTGTGTGTGTGTATGTGTGTGTGTACGTATAAAGAATGATAGAAATCAATACAAGTATAAAAGGGATACTATATAATAATCTAGAATATTTATTGACAAAATCTTACAACTATATAATAGGTGATATTAAAATATTTAGTGTGTATTTTATGCATTCCAAGGTACCACGTACTATGCACAAATGTTAATAGAATAAACTTTGTTGTTGGGTTTATTTTATGAATTTAACAGGTAAGGAAATTATGTCAGAGACTCATGTTTACTGTTCTAAAAACATTGATAATGTTAGCTAAAGCTTTCTGAACACTTCATGTGTTTTCATCAATTTTATGGATTCTTGTTGCAGATTCTCTTAATTGGGGTGCATTTTCTGCCACTTCGCACACCTGCATCATCACCTATAACCTGAGAATAACAATGCCACCTCATCATTTGTTATGAGAATTGATTGTTACATGAACAGATCCACCATGGTGCTGGGGATACATATAGGAACTTCTGGCTACTTTTATATCTGTGCATGAACTCATCGGAGGAGCAGAATTGACAGTTTGAGAAAAGACACAGAGAAACAAACTGAGGAAGAATGATTTCCAAAATTACTTTTAAAGGAGCCAGAGAGATCTATATTATCTGTAGTATAGTTGATGTCAGAAAACCGTCCCACTTGCCTATGCTTGGACTAACAAGTGATGATTTATGTTCATTAATATCCATATTTAGGTCTTTTGTGTGTGAGAGGTTTATTTAAATTCCGTTATCCTTTTAAAGATGAATCTTGGTTTATTAAGTAAGCTATCTAGTCACTGGTGTTAGTTTGTTCTTATAAAATGTTGCATGTCTGTGAGTCTCACATTGTTCAATGTTAAATTAGGTTAATAACATTTTTTACTAGCTTAAAAATTGGGGGTAAGGATGAGATTTTCTATGACTGCATTTGACAAATATAGAAAAGCAACGCTGACTGTGTATGAAAAATGAAAACATTTAATAAGTATCACCAGTGTTGAAAACCTACCTTTGCAGTTCTAGGTTGTTTTAGTGACATTTTGATATGTTCACACACAAATGCATCGTCAAATGAATACCTCTTTCAGTAAGCATCTTTGGGTATGAAAGATAAGATGAGGTTAAATAACGAAACAAAATGAACAAACAAAAAAACTACTCAGATAATTCCATTTCAAATAAACCAGTTTTAAGGGAGTGTCTTTATAAGTCTCAATCTTTGTGCTTACCAAGACCTAAAGCAATTTCACAGAAATCCCATGGTTTGAATTTAGAATAAATTCACTTGACTCACTATTATAGATAAATGATTCTTATTACCTGGTGTTGGTGCATTAGTGCAGGATGTAGGAAGTGCAGAAGAGATGTATTTCAGTAAGTCATTCCACCCATGAGGAGGCTTGCTCTAGAAACATTGATGACAACAAGGAATATTTTCATCTCACTCTATCAGGATATTTAAAGAGGTTCCCAGGAAATCTCAGGTACCTTGCTTGTAGTTGTTCATCTTCTCCCAGGAATTAGTTATCCCCTTGTTGGAAAAGCTTTGCTTTAGAAGTGGGTACCCTGGCACTGTGTTTGAGTATCACCCACTTTTGAATACAGGTCTTATTCCCTGAACTTAGAACACAAACAAGTGGGAGTTGGCTTTCCCTTTCTGAACCTGGGTTCCTAGGAAAGCTGAATGCCAGGTAAATAGTATGATGGCCTAAATCCAGCCTGGGGACCAGTGGTGCAGGCTCCCTGATGGTGCATGTCACAGAGAGGTTTCTATCTTATCAGTTTTAAACCATTTCTGAAAATCCATTCTTGATTGCTTGAGAAGTAAAGTAATAAATGCCTAAATGTTATCACAGCTATTTTAAAGCACATAGGTCAAAAACATGATTTTCCAAATTTCCACAGTGTTTTGAAAATAGCCAGAACCCCAGAAGGCTCTAAACTGCAGTTGTCCCTGGACTCATGGGATGGTCAGTGTGGATTAATAGACAGCATGAAAAAATTGGAGAAATATTTAAAACACAGGAAGACATTTCCAGTCTTTCTATACTTTGTCACTTGGTATGGCTAATTATTTTTCATTTGGTCATTCTAGAAGATACATGGTTGTAAATTATTGTGATGTTTAACTTGAAATTTCCTGATCACCAAGAAGGTGTACTTTTTTTTTTTTTTTTCAAATTCTTATTGAACATTGGTATGTCATCTTTTGTGACATTTCTATCTATAACTAAAATATATTGATTCTGGTTTTACTTTTGTGTATTTTTAAATGTTTTCAACATATTTTAGGACTTCTGTTATATATGTAATATGTAAATACACAAACATATTATCTTCTCAAAAATAATATGTGTACATTGCTTTTATTTCCTTTCATTCACAGTTCACATGCCTTTTGCATTGTTTTTTCATTTCTTAAAATCACTTCTTTGAGGTATAGTTTACATATAGAAAACTGTATACACATAAATATGTGACTTGATGTGTTGGGGGATACATACACCCATTTGAAACTGTCATCATAATCTATGCTATTGAGTCCTCCAATCACATATCTGATCTCATTTGAAAATATCATCTCAACTTCTTGTTTATAATTATTACTGTGATAAGTACACCTAACAGAAGATCTGCCATCTTAGCAAAATGTAATACATACAGACATTATTGACAGTATCAGCACTATATTGCATAGACCTCTAGAACTTATTCATGCCATGGAACCCAAGACAGATGTATTAACTACCATCTCCCACGTCCCCTATCTCCTGCTCATGACAGCTATTTCACCCTCTGACTCTATGTATGAGTTAGGCTATTTTAGATTTATCTTATGAATGGTGTCATGCCACATTTGCATTTTTACCTCTTGCATATTTCTTTAACATCATGTCCTCAAAAATAATATATGTACATTGATTTTATTTCCTCTCATTTTACTTAAGCACCATGTTGTTGAAAATGACAGGATTGTCCTTTTATTTATGACTGAAGAATATTTCATTATATGCATACATCACAAACTCTTTTCTAGTCATCTGTCAATTGAAATATAGGTTTCTTCCCTTTCTTGAGTACTGTGAATAGCATATAATGGACTTGAGAATGCACATATGACTTTGATTCTGATTTCAATTCCTTTGAGTATTAGTGTTATCTTGATAATGTGTAGCTTTCTTTATTTGTTGAAAGTTTTAAAGGAACATCCATACTGTTCCATAGAGGAAAAATTGATTTACATTCCCACCAACAGTGACACATTTTCTTTTACCCCATAACCTTGCCATTATTTTTTAATCATTTTTTGTTGTTTTATTAATTCCCATCCTATCAGGTTGAATATCTCATTGTAATTTTGATATGCATTTTCCCTAATGGTTATAGACAGAGAGCACCATTTTGTAGAGATGTTAACCAATATTACATCTTCTTTGGAGAAACATCCATTCTAGGTCTTCTAACTTTTGTTTTTCTTATTTGTTTATTTTTCATTTATTTTAAAATTATACATAAATTATACATATTGTACATATATTAATGGTGTATCCCGTTATGTTTTTATGCATATATGCATGTTTCATAAAGTTTAAAGCTGTTAAGACTTACTAAGTTTTTAAAAAGTCAGCATTTTCCTATGGCAAAAGCCCTCAAAATAATTTTTCTAGCTTTTCGAAATGTGCAGAAAATTATTGTTAACTATATTCACTCAAATGTCTCATTTCTCTCTAACTGTAACTCAGTATCCATTGATCACTATATGCCCATCACCTTTTGCTACATTTCCTGGCCTTTGGTAACCACCATTGTACCCTCAACTTCTATGAGGTACACATTTTTTTTTTTATTTCTCATATGAGTGAGATCATATGGTACTTATCTTTCTGTACCTGAGTATACCATTCAACATAATGATTTTCACACATGTTTATCTATTTTGTTGCAGAAAACAGGATTTCGTTCTTCTGTATGTGTATGATAATTTCTTTTTTTCATCCTTGATGAGAAACTAGGCTAATTCTTTATCATAGCTATTATTAATTATGAATCAGTAAACATGGAAATGCAGGTTTCTCTTTGTATGCTGAATAATTTCCTTTTATTGCCTTTATATCATTCTTTACTTAAAATCTCTTAGTGTTCCAGATTACCTAATATCATTATAATTTTTTCTCAACTTTAAAAATTTGCCGTGTAATACAATTTCATTCACCAGAAGTAATGTTATTGATTAGCTAGCCAACGTGTAGGTCATATCACACTTTTAAATACTTTTTATTTTATGATATTCTATTAACGTTTTAATTTGAATTATTTATACAAACATGGAGCACATATTTTTCTAATTAGGATCCCAATCTCTACATCATGTAGAGATTCACTGTGGTATATTTGTATATGAACATAGGAAAGTTATGTCAGAATCATTCCACTGTCTTTCCTGTTCAATTTACTTTTGATATATATCTAGGAGGGGGATAGCTTGATAAATAGAAAGTTCTATTTAGAGTCATTTGAGGAAACTCCAAGCTGTTTTCCGTGGTGGGTGTATTAACTTATGTTCCCAACAAGAGTGTGTAAGTATTCTTTCTCTTCTCACCATCATTTATTATTGTGTTTGTTTGATAATAGTTTTCTAGGGTATGCCTTTATCTCTCCTTAATTACTAAAAGAATTCTTTGGTGGTAACAGTATTTTTGAACTACAGATTTACATTTCATGATTTCCCATTTCGAGGACGATAATTCCCACTGTAGAGTCTTAACCAAAAGGGAAGAGCAATCACAGAACTCTTCAAGGTTGCCAGGGTTTCCTTCCGGAATTTGTTTTTCACAGTAGTGATTAAATGTATGTCTTCTGGACCGTCCCAGGGTAGTCAAGTAGGTTCTTTATGAGAAATCATGCTACATTACGCTTTCTCTAAGCCTTTGAATCTCTTTCTCACTATTAGATTAGGGAAGGCTCAGAATTCCTAGTTATCTCAAGAACACTATTTGAGTGTCATTCTTGTTGCAACGAACTGACTAAATTTTATCTACTTCCCTGATATAAAACTCTAAAAAAAAAAATCTTTGCTTAATAAACCTGCATCATTTGATTTTATCCAACTTTATATTTGTTCCATCACTACCCAACATTGTTAATATGTATTACCACAGATGTTCCTACTTATTTGTTAGAAAAATCATGTAGCTGTTTGGAGTGCAGCATACCTCTTCGTGGGTCATAGTTTGTAGCTTTTTTAGGGTCCACTTTTGATTTGAGGTTAGATATAGGTCTGAGAGCCAATAGGAGTGGTGGAAGTTAATCCAGAGTCAGAATTGTCTTATTCAGCGACCACCGCAAGGTAGACCATGAGAGTTTCCTCATGCAATGCAGGAGTCATTCTTAGAGGTGGGCAGAACACCTACTGGTAATAGTAGCGTACTTCTGCTGGAGATGGAGAAACCCCTTTCACTTACAAAGACTAATAGTTCTCTGTTCCATCTTCTCAGTTCCCTAATCCATCTAGTGATGGAAGCCAGAACCTGAATCTCACTCATGATTCTTCTTTCTAATCTTCCTCAGTTATTTCTTTTTTATAAATTGTAAATAATTGGGGAACATTTTTCTCTTTCCAAATCAGTTTGTGTTCTATAGATGCAGAATCAGAGGTGAGAATTTTTATGAAGGTGTCACGTGGAGGTGTGGAGGCAAGGATTTAGGGAAGCTGGTGAGGTTAAGGAAGGGGAGTGCATTGTGTGAAGTGAAGTTTGGCTTCAGCTGGGAAATTTGGCAGCTCTGCATGACTGACTCCACATAGAGGCATAGAAACCCAACTTTCATAGTCTTGTGACAGTCTATTATTGTGCACTTGGGAACCATAGTGTGTGTTTTGTTGGGGAGCATAATCCCTGAGCTGAAGCTTCACTTTTCTTTAGTGAAATTTTCCAGAAAAGATTAGGGCTATGAACTGCTAGCCTCCCAGACTCTCACTAGCTAGGTCTTAGCCACTCAGGCCTTGTAAGAGGGGATTTGAGGTGCATTCGACAGTCCACTGTGCTTCCTCTACAGCAGAATCCAGTCTCTCACACTCTCATCATTATAATAGTTGTCTGTTATCCTACTGTTAATCTTGTCTCTGTTATGTTACTCCTGTTACTGTATCTTGAGTTATCATTGTAAAACCCAAATCTAACTATGTCACTCACTAGCTTTAAAGTATTTTCAATATTTTCTCCATGGTCCTCACCATTAGGGTTTGACAGGATTATGGTAGATGAGGGCCTTTCTGATCTTGCCTATGCTTATCTCTCCAGGCTCAGGAGTCATGATTTACCTTTACAATAACTTAGTGTGCAACTATATTAGCCTAGTGGCTAACACCAGTGGTGTTTCAATAAATAATTACTTCACTAATAGGTCATTTAATCACAACTGTATTGGGTATATTAGTTTTCTTACATAGTCCTTTCTTACATCCCTCCTCACCCTTGTTGGCTATTACCTGTTCTAAGAATGCTTTGAGTCAACTTCTTGTCTCTTTACTTTTCAGATCCCATTCTATTCCATGGGTGGCATTTTTGATGTGTTTCCATCTAGAATACTTTCCTGATCATCCTCTTCAGAACTTTGCTCAGTGTTTCTCCATTATACTTTCATAACACCCTTTCCATTTTACCATTTATAACTCTAAGAAGAAGTAATGTTCTACATCTTCCTTCAATTCTCTCAATATGTATTTGGCTCTGTGAAGGATAAAGGTAAGTATCTGTTTTTTACCTGCAAAGTTTCCAAAATAGCAATATCCTTTGGCTCAAACCTATGTGAGGCAAGAATTTATAATTAAGTGATACACACACACACACACACACACACACACACACACTGGGGATTGAACTAAAGGGCACTTAACCACTGAGTCATGTCTCCAGCCTGTTTTTGTATTTTATTTAGAGACAGGGTCTCAGTTGCTTAGGGCTTCACTGTTGCTGATGCTGGCTTTGAATTCGTGATTTATCTTCCCTCAGCCTCCCAAGCCACAGGGATTACAGGCATGTGCCACGGTGCCTGGCTAAGTGTGAAATATTTCTAAAACGGGTTTTTGAGTAAGCACAGCTACTTAAACTTAGAAATAGCATTTATTTATGAAATGGGACCACAATGTAACAGAAAAACCATAAATACCCCATACACATAGAAGAATGAAATCTTGTTGAGGGATATTAAAGTAAAAAATATTTTTTCATTTGCTGAGAAACACATTTTCAAATTCTTTCTCATTCCTCATTTTAAGTGAAAGTAAATATACCATGTGCCTCCTCTAAGAGGTCTATAAGGGATTCTCCTCAAAGTCTGAATGAGATGAAGGTGGAAAAAAAATTCCCTTGTCTCTGTTACTCTTTTCCTACTGCATATTTAATTTATTTATGTTATTTTATATGTTTATTCTTTCATTCTATATTTACCGGGTGTCAGACTTTGTGTGGTATGCCCCAGAGACTATTGTTAGCTAACAAACAAGAACTTTATGGATCATAGGTGTGTATTTAGTAAGTAGATTTCCTGTCTGACATTCAAGTATTTCATTTGACTAAAAACGCTTTTTGATGGGTTACCAGTATGGGGTGGTCTTAGCACTAAGAATCCTTTTAAAAATCACAAGGAAATTTTAGAAATACTGTTGAATTTATGTTACTGACCACACAAGTATTAAATGTTCTATGTGTTTTCAAGCTCTAAAATCCTTAGATACCATAATATACTGGAAACATATGAACATCAGTTATACTGTGTAAATTAGTAAGAGATATTAAAGAAAGCTGTTAGATTATTAGTTGTAACCACTTAGTATACACAATGCACCTGGCACAATTCTTTTCTGAGAGTTGGCAGCTAGTGTGATTATCTGACCTTTTCCTCATCATAACCTGGAAGTATATCATAGGACTTAAGAGTATGGCCTGGAAAATCAGCAACATTCTGGTTATTGGAGCATCAATATATCTACACTGATAGCTTCATCATTTTTTTCAGTTTCATCCCAGGTAAAATGGAGATAATAACAATTGTTTTAGTCAGCTTTAGCATTGCTATGAGCAAAATACCTGACAATAACAAATGAGAGAAGGAAAAGTTTCTACTGGGGACTCAGTTTCAGAGGTCTTAGTCTATGGATATCTGACTTTATTGTTCTGCACCCAAGGCAGCACATCATATGGGAAGAGCCCATGGGAAGAAAGCTCAGCTTATGGCAGGGTGGGAAGGAGAGGGGGAGAAGACGGGCTGCAGGTAAGATGCACCCTTCCAGGGCACATCCTCAATGACCTCCACTAGCCGTGCTCTTCCTGCCTCCAGTACCACCCTATCAGTCCATTCAAACTAGGATACACTGATCAGTTAACAGTTCTCATAATATAATCATGAATCTCTGATATTTCTACATGAATAGGTGCTTTTGGGACACCCTGTGAACCAAAAAATAACTACAGTGAATATATCTTACAAGTGTTATAGATATTATTGCCCAATATCAATATTTGTTATTGTTTATTTATTTTTTTTTTAATTTTCATTGGAAGGATAGCCTTGGAATGCATATACATGAATGCAGTTAGAAATACAAAGCCCTGATTAAGAAGAATTTTACAAATATGTGAGAGTTGTCCTGGGTTAGGTTTTCTCCACTATTTTGCACCCATGTATGAAGAATTTATGAATGACTATGTTTTCTGTATTTTTTAGGTATTCCTGGTGAAATTATGCAACATGTCTTTACATCCTTTCTTCAGTTAAATCAATATTGGACCTAAGGCACATTCATTTGTCACTTGAAATGGCTTCACTGCTAAACAATTTCCTAATAGTATTTTTCATCTGAGCATTTCTCAAGGTATAGATTAAGGGATTTGACATAGGAGTAATCATAGTGTAAAATACAGCAACTGCTTTATCAATGGGCAAAGTAATTGCAGGTCTCATATACACAAATATGCAGGGAACAAAGAACAGGATGACCACTGTGATATGGGAGACACAGGTGGACAGGGCTTTGTGTCTACCCTCCAGGCTGTGATTCCTCAGGGAGCGCAGGATGACCACATAGGAGATCAGCAGCAGGAGGAAGTTTAACAGGCAGATGAACCCACTGTTGGCAGCAACAAAGAGACCCAGAGTGTGGGTATCAGTGCAGGCCAGCTTGAGTAAAGGGTTCAGATCACACATAAAGTGATCTATGACATTAGGGCCACAGAAGGGTAGTGGTAAGATGAAGAGGATCTGGATGATTGCATGGAGAAAGCCTCCCACCCATGACACTCCCACTAGTAGGCGACATACTCGCTGGTTCATGATGGTTGTGTGTAGTGCAAGGGCTTGCAGATGGCCACATAGCGGTCATAGGCCATCACTGTAAGCAGAATGACCTCTGCACCTCCAAAGAAATGTTCGCCAAAGATTTGCATTATGCATGCATGGAACAAGATGGTTTTCTTTTTTTGGAGTGAATCTACCAATGGCTTAAGTGTATTGACAGAGGCATAACAGGCATCAATAAAGGAGAGATAGGCCAGGAAAAAGTACATGGGGGACCCCAACAATGAGCTGGTGGTGATGGTGATCACAATGAGCATATTTCCTACCATACAGATGATGTAGATGAGCAAGTACATAGCAAATACAATTTTCTGCAACTTTGGATTCTCAGTAAGCCCCAGAAGAACAAACTCTGTTACATTATTCCTATTTTCCATGTACTTCATGTGAGAGTTAATCACATGACCTGAAAAAAACAAATACAATCTTGAATTAAACTTCTCCATCCTCATAAGTAAATATAGCATGGATTCTATTGAGGTGAGAGGATTTATGTAGACATTTTTGCATTCATATTTTTGGGCGAGTTGGAAAAAATAAAGTGTTCTGAGTCTTGAAGATTACATTTTCTCCCAGTGAAGATTCTGCAAAACTATATATGTGAGAAAAGGCAGAAGGATGAGTATGCCTAATTTTCTGAGACCATTGAGAGTTTAAATTGAATTAATAGGTTTCACTCAGAGTGTCATTTAAATCCCCCCAAAAGATACAAGCAGAATGTGACTATAATCAAGATATAACTAAAGAATATTGCCCTTTTTCCTCATTAGAAAATGAGGAAACATGAGAGCTAATTGAGAATAGGACTCAAAGATGGTGAGGGACTTAAGAAAGGGGACATTAGATGGTACTCTTCTAACCATCTTCTTGTGTCCTGGATGAAGCAGAGTGGTGATAAATTAGTGGTGGAAGCCAGAGATCAGAACCCCATGAAGCAAACTAATGATAAAATTGATGTAAAGAGAGGAGGGCAACACTTACAGAAATATATCCAGTGTACAAAAGAGCAACTATTAAATAATTCATAAAACTTGTTGAATAAATCTAATAACTTTGCAATACCTAATTATGAAACAACTGATATTTGTTCTGTGTATGGCATGGCACCAAGTGTTTTACATGCACAATTCCTTTCAATACTTGAGGTACTCTGTGTGACTGGTATTGTCACATCCTTCTTATGAGTAAGGAAATCATCTCAGAAAATAATATGTATCATTGCAATAATCTTGATCATGTTAACTGATATTACCTGAACTCTGCATGTGTTCTAAGTGTTTTGTAGATGTACTGATCTAGTTCTCACAACAAAGTGAATGGCTAATGATGTTTATTTTTTATCCATCTTTACGCTTATTTATATATGCACAGAGTAGTTTAGGATCCTCTTCCAGAAAAAGTAGCTAATAAGTAGCAGAGTCAAGAAGAGAGTAACTAGATCATTAGATATTTTTTTTTTAAAGATGGAGTCTTATGATGTTGCTCAGGTTGACATTAAATTTGTGATTCTCCTGCATCAGCTTTCTGAGTAGGTGGAATTATGGTATGTACCTCTTTGCCTGGCTTCAAGTTAGTCCAATTTTTATTCATTTTTTATACTTCAGTTTTTTTTTAGCATTTATTGTTCTCCTCTTCCCCTTAACCTATAGATTCCATACTATGTTATACTAAATGTTGTTGTTCTATTTCAGAGACAATTTACACAAAGCAATTTCATCAGCAGACACATAGGTACATAATAATTCACTTAACTCCCAATTATTAAGAAAAGGACTGTTTCTTCATTCTAAGAAGGGTTCCTTTCACTTAACCTGTCCCTCACACCCAGTTCTACCTTCTCTAATACCACTATAAAATATGGACCCCAGAGTCAGCTCAAAAATTGTTGTACATAACCCTTATGAAGGTTAAGTGTACTGGTTTGAGTGTCAGTAAGACCACATTTGAATCCTGTTTCTTCTGCTTGCAATTTCTTTTGGCAGGATACATTTTGTGGTCCTGCACCCATCTGCTTTATCATCTACAAAGTGAGAGTGAGAATATCACCTCATAGGTGTTATGAGAATTGATTATTAAATGAGCACTTTCATCACAGTTCTGGGGATACATATAGGGCTTACCCAGCAAAGCTAAATGACAGTTTCAACAAGAATATGGAGACATTTTCAAACCTCCGGTCAGCTCCGGAGGAATCTTCTGCATAACTGCTTTTAAAGAAGACATGTGTTTTACCCACACTAGTTGATCCCCAAAAGACTTCTTGTTTGTACTAGGATGCAACAGCTGATGATTTGTATTATTTAATATTTATATCTAAGTCTTATGGGTGTGAGAGATCTACTTGAACTTTGTTTTTGTCTGCAAAATTAGTCTTGGTTATTAAATGAAGTGTTTCATGGCAAACTAAATTTTTTTTTTGTTGTTGTTGTTAGAGGGCTGGATTTTATACATAGCTTCATCTCCATTGGTCTCAACTTGTCTGATGTGAAATTCGCTTAATGATATTTGCCAACTATCTTTTGAAAAAGGGGGATGAGAATGAATTATCCTGTAACAAATGACATTCAACAAGTGACACTCTACGACTGTATGTGATAAATGTTGAAAAGTAATGATCTCTGCATATGAAAAATTACAAAATTAATAAACATCCACACTGTTGAAAATCTTACCTTAGTAGTTTTAGATGTTTTTAATTATGCTTTGAGTATTCAGAATCAATTTCTTCCTCAAGAAGACCTCCTCTTGAAATAATAATTTTAATATGAAGTGACAGTGAACATCCAAAGAGATTATTCAGGGGCTGGGGTTGTGGCTCAGCAGTAGAGCACTCGCCTAGCATGTGCGAGTCTCCAGGTTTGATCCTCAGCACCACATAAAAATAAATAAATTAATTAATTAAATTAAAGGTATTATGTCCAACTACAACTAAAAAAAATAAATATTTTTTTTAAAAAAGAGATTATTCAGGTAACAACATCAAATGAAGTGTCATAAAAGATGTTTCTCTAAAAGTCTAATTCTTTCTTTTTAACTTAAAGCTTAAAATATTTTAATAGAAAATCTTTGATTTTGATTTAGAATGGACTAACTTGATATGTTATGGAGAAATGAAATCATTCTGTTGCTCTGGTCCAGACGGACAGAAGGCAGGAGACTGGGAGAAAAAGTATTCAAATGGATCACTCATGATGAATCTTGCTCTGGATGAATCAACTACAACAAAAATTATTACCATCTAACAATACCAGGATATTTTAAGAAGTTTCCAGAAGGATTTAGAGACCTTTCTTATAGCTGTGCTTTCTCTCCCAGGAACTAATTATGTCTTTTAATGGAATTATATTATCTTAGAAGCAGGTATTCTAGGTATTTGAATATCACCAGTCTCTGAATTGGGACTTGTATTCCCTGAATGTAACTTCTTTTTCTATCTGAAATTGGGTTGTTAGGAAAGCTGAAGGCCATGTAAATAGGATTGCAGCATGAATCCAGTGTGAGTACCAGTGATGTTGTTTCCCTGGTAATTCATGTCACAGAGGGAGCTTCTTTCTTATTAGTATTAAACCCTTTCTGAAAACCCACTATGAATTGCTTGAGAGCTAAAGAGGTGAAGATATAGTAATGACATCTATTTGGAAGTTTTTAACTGCACATGATGCTTTTCCTGATTTCCTGTGTTTTAGAAATAGCTAGAAACCCAAGAAGGGTCTATGTGACTGTGTTCTCTGGAACTCAGCATCAATGATTGGCAGAATTACAGATTTGGAGAGAGATTTAAAACATAGTAAGAGAGTTCAAGTCATTCCACAGTTTGTCAAATGGAAAAAAACCTCTTTGTTACTTATTTACCATTTAGTCATTTTAGGAGGTCTGTACA